>JAFEMH010001175.1:0-521926 GCA_022495995.1 Adenophora triphylla var. japonica
ATGAGGATGAACCGGTGCCCTTAAGGAGATCTACTAGAGAAAGAAGAAGTGTTATTCCGATATGTATCTTGCGGAGAATGAGGACACCTTAGTTTTAGTGGAAGATGATCTAATCACATTCCATGAAGCCATTAATAGTCCTAATTCTCATAAGTGGATCAATGTCATTAATGAGAAATTAAAATCAATGAAAGACAATGACATTTGAGATCTTGTCCCATTACCTGAAGGTGTAAAACCTATTGGTTATAAATTGATATTTAAAATCAAAAGAGATTAGCAAGGTAATATGGAAAGATATAAGACACGTCTTGTTGCTAATGGATTTACTCAAGAGGAAGACATTGATTATAAAAAAATATTTTTTTCGGTATCTTCTAAAACCTCTTTTATAATCATTATGGCATTAGTGGCACATTATGATCTTGAGCTTTCATCAAATGGATGTTAAGACAGCTTTACTCAATGGCGACATTGAGGAAACTATCTATATGAAGAAATCAAAAATGGTGACTAATTCGGATCAAACTAGTCAACTAGTTTGTAAACTTAAGAAATCCATTTATGGGCTTAAGCAAGCATCTCGTCAATGGTACTTAAAATTTAATCAAGTTATTCTTTCATTTGGCTTTGAAATGAATCTTGGTGAAGATTGTGTGTGCCATAAGTTCAGTGGGAGTAGATTTATAATTTTGATCTTATATGTGGATGATATTTGAATGATATTTTTCTTGCTAGTAATGATAATGACCTTCTAAAAGAAACTAAGAAATTTCTCAAACAAATTTGAGATGAAAGATCTTGATAAGGCATCTTTTGTAGTGGAAATCCAAATTCATCGTGATCATTCACGAGGTATTTTGAGATTATCACAAAAGGGCTATATAGAGAAGGTATTACAAAGGTTTAGCATGGAAAAGTGTAAACCACATGACACCCCTGTCTCTAAGGGAGATAAATTCAATCTAAAGCAATGTCCTAAAATTAATTTTGAATCAAAGTATATGGAAAATATCCCTTATGCACCGGTAGTAGGAAGCTTAATGTATGCGCAAGTCTGTACTCGTACAAACCTTGCATTTATTATTGAAATGCTTGGTCAATACCAAAGCAATTAGGAAAAGAAGAACATTAAGTCGCATCCAAAAGAATGATGAAGTACCTATAAAACATTAATCTACATGCTTATGTATATAAAATCGGATCATTTTGAGATCATTAAGTATTCCGATTCTGTTTTACTGGATGCAAAAATGTCGAAAGACATCATAAGGTTATATCTATTATTGAAGAGAAATAAGTATAAAATAAACAAATAGATATACACTTATAGGATCAAACTCCATGTTATTGAATTTATTTTATAAAGCGTAATCTCTTTTGATGTTTCACGAGCATACTGCTCATATGGGTGAAACGACTTTTGATAATGCTTAAATCAGTGGGAGTTTGTGTTGTTTTCTATTTCTTTGTGTTGTTTTTATTTATATTGATCTCATTTGGTTAAGTAGGACTACTTGGAGAATATATATATGCGTTCTTCATATATATTCAAATATTCCATGCTACATATCTATACTTAATCTATGTCATTTAGTTGGATATATATGTGTGATTAATGTGGGTTTAGTTGCGAATCAATTACAACGACTGCCCCTTTAGTCTCTATACTTATAAGACTAATGGACGGGATTGTGTTGGATGACAATAAACGTGCACATAAGGGTTGTCATTCATGTTATAAATGATTAAGAAATTTATTTAGTAAAAGATACATATTAATATTAATCCAAGTGGGAGATTGTTAGAACATGGATTAATAATATGTGTTATTTAATTCCATATGTTATAATCATTTAATAATGTTAAAGTATAGACCAAATATGTAGAATTCCATTAGGTGTAAGTCCCATTAAATGATGGGCATAATGGTAACTTCTCATCGCCTTCTTTACGAAAGGGTGTAGTCCCTAAATGAAGTGCCCCTTCTCAATCTATATATAGGCTATCCATCAGCCCATTTGAGACACTTAACTACATTACAATTCAGTCATAAGATCATTCTTCATTCATCTAAGAAGAACAAGTGTGGGCACTATCATTTAGAAGTACTATCTCCCTACTTTCTCATTTATTCAAGAACAAGTTCAAGAACAAAATCATGGATTCTTCAGGTACACGCTTCCGTCTTCTTCTTCTTCTCTTCTTAATCTAGTTATGAAATGGTTCATGGTTTAATGGATCATTATTGTTCCAACATATATGTCTAATAAAGCAATTGGGAGTAATCTGCACAATGGAGAGACCATATGAGGAGTTTCTTCTATTTGCTTAGACATGCGCAAAACCTAATTGAAACCCGGCCAAACCGTGAATCGAACTGGAATTGGAATCGATCGGAATCGAAATCAGCCAAACCTGAACTAGAAGGACCAGAATCGACAGTTTAATGGTCGATTTCGGTTCCTATATTTTTCAAAACGTGAACAGGCGATTCGAAAACAGTTGAAACCGTGAAATTCGAATCAGCGGTTCAACCGTCTGCAACCGGCGCTTCCAACGACTATATTGTTGATTTCTAGAAACTTTCAGCGCCTTGTCTACACTTTTTATGTTTAAATGTTCATAAAAAATAGCACGCGTAGCTTCAAACACACGATTGTCATTAAATCTATATGCTTTACTTATTGAAGAATAACCAATGAATATAGATTTCACAGCTTTGCTCCCAAATTTATTTCTTTTCAAAGTTGCATCTAAAACATATGCAACACAACCCCATACCTTTAAATGTGAAATATTAGGCTTACGCCCATTAAATAATTCGTATGGAGTTTTCATATGTTTATTCACAATTCTGTTACAAATGTAAACAGAACTTAATAGTGCCTCTCCCCAATAGCTCATTGGTAATTTTGAATGTATAGTCATGGCACTAACCATCTCCATTAAGGATCAATTTTTCCTCTCGGCTACTCCATTTTGTGGTGGAGTATTAGGTGCTGAAGATTTCCTAACAATTCCATTTTGTTGACAAAATGAAATCATCTCGTTTGGGAAATATTCACCACCTCTATCCGATCTTAATCGTTTTATCCTTAGATTGATTTGATTTTCAACTTCGGCTTTGAAAATTTTAAACTTGTCAAAAGTTTCATCTTTTGTTCTAAGTAAATACACATATGCAAACTTAGAAAAATCATCAATGAACGTAATAAAATAACGTTTCCACCTCTTGTCAAAATATCTTTGTTGTCACAAATATCGGTATGAATTAACTCAAGTAACCTAGTTGATCTTACTACACTTTTAAAAGTTGTTTTAGTCAACTTAGATTGAGCGCAACATTCACAATTATTCATAGAATAAATAGTCTAAGATTTAGGAATATACTCATATATAATCATACGACTCATTGCATTCATACCAATATGTCCTAATCTAGAATGCCAAAAATCATGTGTTTCAATATTAAAATTAGAATCAACAAAGTAAGCAGAACTGGTAATTTTATTATCAATGCTCAATAAATACATTTGGTCTTTAATGTAGCCCTTTCCAACAAGCGTCCCATTTTTAGTGATATTCACTTGTTGGGCGCGGAAGGTTACCTTAAAGCTATTTTCGTCCAATTTAGGGGATACAAGATTCTTCCTCATAGAGAAAATATGTTACACATTTTTCAAAGTAAGAGTCTTTCCCGAAGTGAGGGGAAGAATTATGGTCCCTATGTCCAAGACCTCGCTTGTAGAAGCATTTCCCATATAAACAACTTTCGGCTCTTTTACTTCTTCATATGTTTTGAACAAGCTTCGATTTGGAGTTACATGACATGTAGCCCCCGAATCAATCCACCAATCTGAATCGACATTGTTGACTAGACAGATTTCGGAAAGAATGCTAATGAAGTTGCTCTCAACTACATATGCTTGTTCATCTTTCTGTTGCCCTTTGCGGTAATAGTAGTTCTTAGCCAAGTGGTTTGTTTTTCCACAAACATAACAAGAACTCTTCTACTTTTTCTTAGCTTTACCCTTTTCATCATTTTTAAAGTTGTTTTTCCGTTTGAATTTTCCTTGGCTTCCCTCGGAAGTTCCGACAACATTTTTATTTTCCACATAGTTTACACAATCAATCTTCTCAGAAATTGAGCCACCACGTTTGAGACTTTCAGTCTCAATTTGGATGCCTTGAAGAAGTTCATCTAAAGAGATGGCCTTCTTCTTATGCTTCAATTTCTTTTGGTAATCTTTCCAAGAAGGTGGAAGTTTACCAATGATGGCTGAAACTTGGAATGTCTCAGAAATGGGATCACCCGCATCGGCACATTCGATGGCTATGTCATTGAGTTCATTAACTTGATCAATGACAGGCCTCGAGTCTACCATCTTGTATTCAACAAATTTATTGACCAAAAAAGATTTATTACCAGCATCTTCATTGACGTATCTTCGTTTGATTGCAAACCAAACATCAGCGGCGGTTTTGTGTATTTGGAACACGTTGAACAACTTGTTGTTCAATGCTTGCAGAATGGCGAATCGGCAAATGAAGTCATCCGATTTCCATTTCTTCACTTTTTCAGCATCCTTGATTTTCTGTGCCTCGGTTGCTTTATCATTTTCATTCTCCTTTGGACAAGGATCACATAGCACATAGAATACCTTTGCAATGGTGAGAAGGTATTCCATCTTCAAGCTCCAACGCTTGTAGTTCAGCCCATTTAGCCTCTCAAACTTATCCGCTTCGGGTAATTGTCCCTTCATCAAAACTGACTCCATCTATATGAAACTTAAATACCTTAAAACTGATGTATATGACTCGATTGTGGGTAAGGAATCAGTAGGTTAGGCACACCAAAAGATGTTATCTTTAAGGTATTTAATTCGTCCCCACTATGGTGTAATGATCTCAACGAATTTCACCTCCAGGATACAAAACCTACGCACTCTTATTCAAAGTTACACTCCTTTGAATAACTATGGAACAATAATCGAAGCTTTAAATGTTTGGCTCGAAGAATAAATTTGTTTAAGAAGAAAGACTTAAGGAATTAATAAACTCAGTATATTTCTATGTATTTTCCGGAGGAGGCAACTCTAATTATAGAGTTTGTGTTGTGGTCTTGAAAAGACACAACTTATCCGAACTGGTGCCTCAGTGCACGGCCGAGTCAACAAATTTGCACGGCCGCTCCATGCTTTGCACGGGTGGGTCACCAAAATTGGCACGGCCGCTCCATACTTGCACAACCTAAAACTTTTAAACTAGTTTACTTCCTCCCGCCTAATACTCTCTTCGGTATTAAGATTCGATTAAAACAGTCATACTTTTTAGCAAATGTCCATTCAAAGAGTCACAACCCAAAACTTTTAAACTGGTTTACTTCCTCCCGCCTAATACCCTTTTCGGTATTAAGATTCAATTAATATTTAAATTAATTAATTAATTAATTAATTTCTTATATATATATATATCTATAGTATAAATGGCAGCAGGGTGGCACTGTTCCATGAACAGTTCCATCTGCCAACTTTACTTTTTTGCCCCCACTATTTTGTCACTTTCCCATTTTGCTCTCCCTTTAAAAAAAAATCTTTTTTTTTTTAAAAACACATACACATACCCACACTTTCTCTCTCTCTCTCTCCATTCAGTTTGAATTTCAAAATGGAGGAACTATTTGGTCCCTTTCACATTTTGCCAAAAAAAAAATAAAAAAATTAAAATTAATTTTTTTAATTTAAAAAAAAAAAAAAAACCAAACAAACAAACAAAACAAAAAACGTGGCCTTGGACACGGGCTTAGGCTAGTATATATATAAGAAGTAGAGGGAGTGACATTTTCGTAATTATTTCATTTAAAATTCTTCTCAAATTTCAAAATAAAATATCTCAATATCTATAAGTCGAAAAAAAAATTCGAAAACACTGATTTTTTTGTCTTGACGAGACGATTCAAACTAGATCCCTGAAGATAGGATTTTGAAAAAATAATATTGACTTATAGATTACTTAACTAGTGTACATTATTTAACTAGTGTACATTACTTAACTAGTGTGCACGAGTTAATTACTTAACTAGTGTACATTATTTATGTAACGACCCCAACCCTAGGCATCAATTTTAAATATTATATTAAATGCTTTTAATATTCATATTTATTTTATGTGTTCAATTATGTCTTTAAATTCTTAATTTAAGATAATTTGGGTGAGAAGTGAATTTGGAACCTCTTGAGAATTTATTGGATATTAAATAAAGAAATTTGGGGAAATAATAAAAATGGAAAAATGATAAATAGTGCAAGGAGGTGAATTGAGTAGGATGAATTATTTGGATAAATGAGTTAGATTTAAATTTAAAATGGTGAGGGGAAAGCCTTAGTAGAGTTTCATGGGGGGCCAAAGTTGTAACCTTCCCTCCCCTTGCCAAGTGTCTTCCCCTAAACCCTCCTCTTACTTTCCCCTTGACCGGCCCCCCCCCCTCTCTTCATCCTCCTCACTCTACTTCCTCCTCCTTCATTCATACTTCCTCCTTCCTAGAGGAAGCTTTAGAAACTCCATGGGAGCTCTCAACCCCTCTTCTTGAAGTCAAGCCATTCTTCCATCATTTTCAAGTCCAAGGATATCATTGAAGTGGGATCATCTAGGAGTATCCATCTAGCTAGAAAGATCAACCTCCCATTACAAATCCAAAGGTGAGTTATTATGACCTTTCTTTCTTTGAATGATCATGAAAATAAATATTATTGTGTTTGTTCCCTCAATGTGTTGATTGAGAGCTTGTTGGGTTTATAGAAATTTTATGGTTTATGGAAGTTGAATTGATCTAGGTTTAAGACATGGTTTCATGGAGTTAAATGGGTAGATTGAAGTTAACAAAGTTGGAAATGTCCCTTTTTATTTATAACTTAGAATGCTTTTGGTTGGATCCTTGGGATTTTTGAGGAATGGTTATTGTTGCTTTGTTTTACAAATTACGGGCCGAGGGACGAGTCGTCCCTTGGGACGAAGGGAAGTCGTGACCTATGGAGGGACGCCAGGTTCAGAAGGGGGTCACATGGGCACGAGTCGTGCCCTGGGGGACGAGTCGTGCCCTGTCCTGGTTTCAAGATATCAACTTTAGAGCTGTTCAAACCTAATCAAACTCGAACCAAAATGAAATCTCTTTAACCTAGATTAAAGTAGAATACTTTGGCTATACAATGACATCTTAAGGGATCAAAATGGAATTGTGGAAGTAGTTTAATTATTGTCCCGAAAATGGTTGATAGGTTTGATTTGTAACTTCATCAAAATAGTTCCAACTTGGGAAATAGATCTTGAACTTTTATTAAGGTTGTTCGAGGTGGTATAATAATTATGTAAGAGTGGTTTACGATTCATAGTGGCCTTACTTACTCCATACCCTTGGTGAGTAGTTGCAATAGAGTAAAAGCTATAGGTTTCGCTATTGAGCTAATTGGTAATGGGTATGTATCACTTTGTGGCATGGTTATTCCAAGTTGTGGAATTATTGATTATAGGGTTACCTTAATATCCTAAGTATGGACTATTTGACAAGTGTTATGTGGCTCCCCAAGTGTGGAATATCTGACAAGTTGTTATGTTATCCCCATGTGTGGATATGTTACTATGTAGTTGTATGGTTATTCCATTTGTGAATTTACTTGTTATCATTCATATTTGTTGATGATACTATGCATAGTGTATTACTTAAATGTTGCATTATGGCATTGATTGGCATGAGTATACATTACCATGTTGTTATATTACTATCCCAGTTTGTGGATTTATCTCAAGTAACTATCATGTGCTTGAGCGTGTTATGTTCGGGTGGGTATGATGGATGCCAATCAATTATTGATTTGTTCAATAAGTGATTGAAGGTACATCATACCGGTGACCCTTCCCCACTCTGTGGCCACGGGGTGGGGCTTTGCTAACGACTGTATTGACCCAAAAAGCTTTACAGATCTGTTGCGATAGTTGTAAGGAGGGACGATATTATTTTTGGGATATTCTAATATAGGTATCCTTTCTTATATGGATCTCTGGGGTATGAGACCTATAAGAGGTGAATGTGCTGGAGGCAATTCACCAAAGAGTGGAGTTTTACTCCCACGTTGTACGACTTATTGTTCAGACGGGAAAAGGTAAAATGAGGTAACGTAAGGTGTTTACCGCTTTCATAATGTGTTATGTGCTACCATGCTATGTGTTGCACTTTGTTTGGCATCTTGCTGCATATCATAATAGCTCATTGAGATTTATTCTCACCCCTCTCCCTTTACTGTTTTAGATTCCGAGGCAGGTGAACCGAACCAGTGAGGCCGGGGATATCATTGTGGACTTTTGCTTTTGGGGCTTGACAAGTTAAGTATAGGAGTGGGTTGTTAGGAGTATTGGTTAAGTATTCCTCTTTTATAATTTGTATGGAAAACCCTTTTGTTAAACAAATGTTAATTAAGGTTTCCAATGTAATTGATCAGATTATGGTTTATTAAAGTTGTGGTTGGATTTCCTCTAAGCAGAGATATTACCAATTGATTTTTATTTGGAAGTTTGAAAAATGGTTTTCTTTTAAAGGCAAATAAATGTTTCAAAAATTTAAATGGATTTTCTTAGTTTGAGCTCCTCTAGCTCGGGATACGCGTTAGGTCCCGGGTTGGGGTGCTCACAGTTGGTATCAGAGCTTAGTTTAGAGGTCAAGGGTAGATGTCTAGACTAAGTGGGAATGTGTGGAAATTGACGCCGAGTGTTTTATGCAGGAGTCCGTTCTAATGGCCGGAAGCAAGGATGATCAGCGGAAAGTTCTGGGAATTGAAGAAGATTTGGGTATAGGTGGAATTCAGGATGAAGAGATGATGAAATTATTCAGAAGTTTGTACAGGATATGGAGACTAGAGGATCAGTTCCGAATCAGCCTGAGGAGTGTCAAAGTGATGGATGGGAAAGGTTTGTGAAGATGAATCCATCGAGTTTTAATGGATATCCGAATCCGTTAAAGGCAGAAAATTGGTTAGCAGAAATGAATAAGATTTTCGAGGTCATAGAAAGTCGCAACGAAGAGAAAGTTAGGTATGCCGTTTTCAAGCTTGAAGGTTCAGCTGATCAGTGGTGGCAGAAGTTGAAGGAAAGTTGGGAGCGGGATCATACGCCCCAGATTTGGGATAAGTTCACTCAGCAGTTCGAGGACTATTTTATTTCAATGGTTACAAGGGATAAGAAGGAGATTGAATTCTTAAGACTAAAACAAGGGAACATGACGGTGAATCGTATTCGGTCCGGTTTGAGGAATTAGCTAAGTGTTGCCCTCATTTGGCATCGCATGAAGTGAAAAGGGTTCGAGAAGTTTGTAACGGGGTTGAGGAGTGAGTTTAGGAAAGAATTATGGATTGATAGTTTCATCAATTATCGAACAAACCTTAGATAGAGCATATAAGGTCGAGAAGGACATTGAGGAAAATAGTGGAAGGTCCGGAAGTGGGATTAGAAACAAGCCAAAGTATCTAGGACAAGGATCCAAAGTCATTAGAGGACGGCCAAGTGCTTTAACTTCGGGAAGTTTGAGAGAGGAACTTATGGTAGCTTCTTCGTCTAGGCCAAAACCCAAACGGTATGGGATGATTTGTAAGTTTTGCAAGAAGGTTGGACATACCGAAGATCGGTGTTGGAGTAAGCAAGGGAAATGCTTGAAGTGTGGAGAGATGGGGCATTTTAGGAGGAATTGCCCAAGGTTTCGACAGAGCGAGCTTCGAGCGACGGTCGGCAAGGTGGACGGCAAAGAGGTGGTACCAAAAGAGATAACAAAGGGGAACCGAAAGAGAGGGTCTCTGTGGTCGAGTGTGTGTTTTGGATCCGGGAGAGATGGATCCCTCAGGAGGTCACTAGAGGTATATTTCTGTCTCAAAAGTTAGGGGTCATATATTATAGATCATGTTGCATATCATTTATGTTTGGCATCACATTTTGCTTATATATGACATACATTGTTGAAAATTTGTTTTATTGTTAGAGGGTTCTGCTCTTATGAGAGAAAACCTTGAACCCCCTTTGGTTTACCACGGTGGTGATGTGGTTATGACTGAGCATGTATTGCCAGTTAGTTTGGTACGATTATTAAATTATGATTTTGAGATATATTTGACATGTATGGTTAAGTAATTGTTGTATAATGGTAGACTATCATAATAAGTGAGTCTCCTCTTTCCATGCCAAAATTGTTTATGATGGTGTTTGAGATAGGTAAACCTTAATGTGAAATTCTTGTTGTTTACGGGCGTTTAAGGTGAAACTTTTGAATTAAGTTGTGAAGAGTAATTGATATATGCTAGACTTGCATAAGGAGTCTTTTCCAAAAAATTTATGTGCTAGTTGTAAGTAAATGGTAAATGTGCTCCCGTCGGTATATTTCATGTGTTGGTTCTGAGTAGGATAAGCAGAATTGTAATCCTTATTTTGATGGCTTTAGGGTAATTAGAACTGATGATCTCCTTGTTAATTAAAGTTCCGGGAAGATCGTGGAAATAATTTGAGAATTAGGTTAATGATTCCTTGTGAGGAGTCCCTGTATGCAAAGTTTGGTTAGTATGAGTTGGCTCGAGAAGATTTCAAAATTTTGAGTTCTATAGTCTTAAACTCGGATGTTACCATGGATCTTGTGAGGGTTGAGACCGTGATCTTTAAGTTGACAAGTGTTACCGAAGAAATTTAAGGAATTCTTAAGAATTGTAAAGTCGTTGCTTGGTTGACTCTAAAGGACGTGTAAATGGTGTAGGAAGTAATGAGGATGAATCGTATTGATAGTGATAGAGAATAGATGGGCTGTGGATCCGATCCTTACCTTACCTAGTGGATGTGGGGATCTCGTGAAAATTTAAGTGTGTATTACCGGAAGATCAAGGTGTAGTGTTATGCAAAATGGGAAAGTGATAGCGTACGTTTCGAGGAAGTTAACTTGGATGGAGCGGAAATTTCTTATCATTTTTCGAGAGCGGTTACAATTGGTTGTGTGATTTAAATGGAATCTTATCTTTTGAAGTTCTCTTTTTGGGGTTGGTTACCGATCCTAAGAGTTGAAGGATTTAGTAGTCGAAAGGAAGAGGTTTAAAGAATACCAAATTTCTTGAGGAATAGGTTGTGTTGTGTGACGGATTTTCCTTCGACTTGAGAAATTTAATTAACCTTAGCGGGTTTGCGTATAATAGCAGTTATCATTCTAACATTGAGATGAAACCGTATGAATCTTGGTTCAGGAAGATATTATCGATCTCCAATTTATTGGGATGGAATTAGTAAAGTTAGGCCTAAGGTAATTTAGCGCCAAAGTTTGTTAATCCAATTGAAGTTCTAGAAAAGATTACGATTTGACTTATAGACCGACTTGGAACAACTTATAGAATATTTGAAGTTTTAAATATAATATCGTGATATATTTGGTAACTTAAGTTGTAATACTTTTATTTAATGGTACTTTCTTGAGGTTGTGGAAATTCGGGTAGTAATAGTTGTATGGTATTCTTGGGATGTTGTGTCGTAGAATCGTATTATTAATGAAATTAGAAATCTTGGGAAGAATCATAGAAGTGAAGAGAATAATTGAGAAGTGAAGTTCTAGAGTACTCGGGTTGTGAGAATGTATAGTAGAATCTTGCCCTTGAAACGTCTAATTGAAAATATTAAGCTAGAATGTGTGAAAGGTAACCTTTGCTTTTTGAACCTTAGGGTAAGTGACAATCAAATTCGGGTCGAATTTTCTTTAAGCGTGAGTGCTTAGTGTAACGACCCCAACCCTAGGCATCAATTTTAAATATTATATTAAATGCTTTTAATATTCATATTTATTTTATGTGTTCAATTATGTCTTTAAATTCTTAATTTAAGATAATTTGGGTGAGAAGTGAATTTGGAACCTCTTGAGAATTTATTGGATATTAAATAAAGAAATTTGGGGAAATAATAAAAATGGAAAAATGATAAATAGTGCAAGGAGGTGAATTGAGTAGGATGAATTATTTGGATAAATGAGTTAGATTTCAATTTAAAATGGTGAGGAGAAAGCCTTAGTAGAGTTTCATGGGGGCCAAAGTTGTAACCTTCCCTCCCCTTGCCAGTGTCTTCCCTAAACCCTCCTCTTACTTTCCCCTTGACCGCCCCCCCCTCTCTTCATCCTCCTCACTCTACTTCCTCCTCCTTCATTCATACTTCCTCCTTCCTAGAGGAAGCTTTAGAAACTCCATGGGAGCTCTCAACCCCTCTTCTTGAAGTCAAGCCATTCTTCCATCATTTTCAAGTCCAAGGATATCATTGAAGTGGGATCATCTAGGAGTATCCATCTAGCTAGAAAGATCAACCTCCCATTACAAATCCAAAGGTGAGTTATTATGACCTTTCTTTCTTTGAATGATCATGAAAATAAATATTATTGTGTTTGTTCCCTTGAATGTGTTGATTGAGAGCTTGTTGGGTTTATAGAAATTTTATGGTTTATGGAAGTTGAATTGATCTAGGTTTAAGACATGGTTTCATGGAGTTAAATGGGTAGATTGAAGTTAACAAAGTTGGAAATGTCCCTTTTTATTTATAACTTGGAATGCTTTTGGTTGGATCCTTGGGATTTTTGAGGAATGGTTGTTGTTCTTACTTTGTTTTACAAATTTGAGGGCGAGTCGTCCCTTGGACGAAGGAAGTCGTGACCTATGGAGGGACGCCGGAGGTTCGAAGGGGGTCACGTGGGCACGAGTCGTGCCCTGGGGGACGAGTCGTGCCCTGTCTGGTTTCAAGATATCAACTTTAGAGGTACATTCCAAACCTAATCAAACTCGAACCAAAATGAAATCTCTTTAACCTAGATTAAAGTAGAATACTTTGGCTATACAATGACATCTTAAGGGATCAAAATGGAATTGTGGAAGTAGTTTAATTATTGTCCCGAAAATGGTTGATAGGTTTGATTTGTAACTTCATCAAAATAGTTCCAACTTGGGAAATAGATCTTGAACTTTTATTAAGGTTGTTCGAGGTGGTATAATAATTATGTAAGAGTGGTTTACGATTCATAGTGGCCTTACTTACTCCATACCCTTGGTGAGTAGTTGCAATAGAGTAAAAGCTATAGGTTTCGCTATTGAGCTAATTGGTAATGGGTATGTATCACTTTGTGGCATGGTTATTCCAAGTTGTGGAATTATTGATTATAGGGTTACCTTAATATCCTAAGTATGGACTATTTGACAAGTGTTATGTGGCTCCCCAAGTGTGGAATATCTGACAAGTTGTTATGTTATCCCCATGTGTGGATATGTTACTATGTAGTTGTATGGTTATTCCATTTGTGAATTTACTTGTTATCATTCATATTTGTTGATGATACTATGCATAGTGTATTACTTAAATGTTGCATTATGGCATTGATTGGCATGAGTATACATTACCATGTTGTTATATTACTATCCCAGTTTGTGGATTTATCTCAAGTAACTATCATGTGCTTGAGCGTGTTATGTTCGGGTGGGTATGATGGATGCCAATCAATTATTGATTTGTTCAATAAGTGATTGAAGGTACATCATACCGGTGACCCTTCCCCACTCTGTGGCCAGCGGGGTGGGGCTTTAACGGCTGTATTGACCCAAAAAGCTTTACATGCATTGCGATAGTTGTAAGGAGGACGATATTATTTTTGGGATATTCTAATATAGGTATCCTTTCTTATATGGATCTACTAGGTATGAGACCTATAAGAGGTGAATGTGCTGGAGGCAATTCACCAAAGAGTGGAGTTTTACTCCCACGTTGTACGACTTATTGTTCAGACGGGAAAAGGTAAAATGAGGTAACGTAAGGTGTTTACCGCTTTCATAATGTGTTATGTGCTACCATGCTATGTGTTGCACTTTGTTTGGCATCTTGTTGCATATCCTAATAGCTCATTGAGATTTATTCTCACCCCTCTCCCTTTACTGTTTTAGATTAGAGCGGAGTGAACCGAACCCGGTGAGGCGAGGATATCATTGTGGACTTTTGCTTTTGGGGCTTGACAAGTTAAGTATAGGAGTGGGTTGTTAGGAGTATTGGTTAAGTATTCCTCTTTTATAATTTGTATGGAAAACCCTTTTGTTAAACAAATGTTAATTAAGGTTTCCAATGTAATTGATCAGTTTATGGTTTATTAAAGTTGTGGTTGGATTTCCTCTAAGCAGAGATATTACCAATTGATTTTTATTTGGAAGTTTGAAAAATGGTTTTCTTTTAAAGGCAAATAAATGTTTCAAAAATTTAAATGGATTTTCTTAGTTTGAGCTCCTCTAGCTCGGGATACGCGTTAGGTCCCGGGTTGGGGTGCTCACAATTTAACTAGTGTACATTACTTAACTAGCTGTGTTGTCTTAGTGAACACTAGCTGTGTTGTCTTAGTGAACACTAGCTAGTTATCTTAGTGAACACTAGCTGTGTTGTCTTAGTGAACACTAGCTGTGTTGTCTTAGTGAACACTAGCTAGTTGTCTTAGTGAACACTAGCTGTGTTATCTTAGTGAACACTAGCTGTGTTGTCTTAGTGAACACTAGCTGTGTTGCTAGTGTAACCTAGTGTACACTAGCTATGTGTATCAGCATTGGCTAATGTAAACTAGCTAGTTTAACTTAGTGTACTCTAGATATGTTGTCATAGTGAACACTAGCTGTGTTATCTTAGTGAACACTAGCTGTGTTGTATTAGTGAACACTAGCTGTGTTGCTTATGTACACTAGCTAGTTGTCTTAGTGAACACTAGCTGTGTTATCTTAGTGAACACTAGTTGTGTTGTATTAGTGAACACTAGCTGTGTTGCTTATGTACACTAGCTAGTTGTCTTAGTGAACAGCTATTTGTGTTATATTAGTGAACACTTTTGTGTTGTATTAGTGAACACTAGGCATTGTGTTATCTTAGTGAACACTAGGCTGTGTTGTATTGGTGAACGCTAGTTTGTGTTGTATTGGTGAACACTAGGCTCGTGTTGCTTAGTGAACACTAGCTGTGTTATCTTAGTGAACACTAGCTGTGTTGTATTAGTGAAGACTAGCTGTGTTGTCTTAGTGAACACTAGTTTGTGTTGTATTAGTGAACACTAGTTGTGTTGCTTATGTCTAGCTAGTTGTCTTAGTGAACACTATTTGTGCTATCTTAGTGAACACTAGCTTTGTTATATTAGTGAGCACTAGCTATGTTGTATTAGTGAACACTAATTTGTGTTATCTTAGTGAACACTAATTTGTGTTGTATTGGTGAACACTAGTGTGTTGCTTAGTGAACACTAAATGTGTTATCTTAGTGAGCACTAGGCTGTGTTGTATTAGTGAAGACTAGGCTTTGTGTTGTCTTAGTGAGCAACTAGGCGTGTTGTAGTAGTGAACACTAGCTGTGTTGCTTATGTACACTAGCTAGTTGTCTTAGTGAACACTAGCTGTGTTATCTTAGTGAACACTAGCTGTGTTGTCTTAGTGAACACTAGCTGTGTTGCTAGTGTAACCTAGTGTCCCAAACTGAGTGAATCGTTTTTTCAAAGTTGTCTTCGATAGATATCAAAAAGGAGTGTCGGTCGAAAAAAAGTATCTTCCGACCACAAATGAGTGTCAACCATTTTTTACTTCATAAAATAACTTTGCATTTGGCTAGTGTACACTAGCTACCTAGTGTATACTAGCGAAATGCCTTAGCAACTGGGACAAAAGCATTGGGCCAAGCCTTTGTGTACACTAGCTGTTGTAACTTAGTGTACACTAGCTAGTTATCTAGTGTACAATAGCTATTTTTTTTAGTGTATACTAGCTGTGTTGCTAGTGTAACCTACTTAACTAGCTAGTGTACACTAGTTAATTAGCTAGTGTTTTAAAAATTAGACGTTGTTCAATATTATTTTTTCAAAATCCTATCTTCAGGGATCTAGTTTGAATCGTTTCGTCAAGGCAAAAAAATCAGTGTTTTCGAATTTTTTTTTTCGATTTATAGATATTGAGATATTTTATTTTGAAATTTGAGGGGGATTTAGTTCACAATAATTACGAAAATGCCACCCCCTCTATCTTTTTTTTTTTAATCTGGAGCATTGATGCATTTTTAATCCAATGGTTGGATTTAGTTCTCATGGTTCTCATATAAATTTGGTTCTCATTTGAATAGCTTCCTATATATATATATATATACCAAGTTTAGTTTCACAAGTTTTATTAGTAATCCCATGTGGAATAAAGAATACACAAGAAAACAAGAAATGAAAAACAAGACTTTATACTATGAATGAAAGGTTGCTATATAAACTCAATATGGGAGATGACCAAGTATTATATGTGAATACTACTACATATAACATAACAGAAGAATGGCTAAAACTAAAGATCAATATTGTACTTGATTTCCTCTGTGATTCTGGAACTACGTTCGACAGCATATTTACTTGTTTCAAACATCAAAATCGATACCTTGATTATGACTCTGTATTGTAAAAGAAAGTCCAGCTTCAGCAGTTCCCTCAACTGTTTAAACCATGCATTGTTAAGACGATCATGTTCAACGTTGTCTATGCGTATCTTTGCACCGCTGAAAGTCCAAGTGCTTAAAATGTAGACCCTTTCCAACTGATCACAAGTGTCAATTTGCAAATCTTCAAGAAGGGGAGATTTTGCAATGACATCCTTCAGACAATTGTCACTGATGCTCACTCAACACAACTCATGACATTTCAGATTCTGGAACTGCCCAACTTTAACAAATAAGGCCTTTCAGGTAAACTCCAATACCTAAAGAAACAAAGACTTGGTGCATCTTCAAGATCAATCACAATTGCCTTGCCACTACGGATATCAAGAATCTTGAGTTTGCCAAGGTTACTAACCCTACATTTTGTGAACCCCGAAACTCTAAAGAAGACAAATTTCTCAAGCGAATGACTGGCCGAGAGTAAGTTCTGAAGCATCGCGTCATTGATATAGGAATGATTCAGATCTAGTGTCTTAAGGGAAATGTATTGCATTGCATTTGAAGTTGCTAGCAACATTTATTATATAAGTCTAACAATTTGGGAGAGACAAACATAGCTGAAGGTAAAGTATAGGGTGAAAAATCAACCGTTGTTTCGACCGTGATTTTGAGCTCTTTGACACCATTATCAAAGACAACTCCTAATGACTTATCAAGTACCAGTATACGGTAAGCAGGCTCATGATCAACCCGAAATACAGTAATTTGAAGCTTGTGAATACGTAAATTCAAACGGGTGTACCTTAACAAAGTGTTGTTGACGAAATTTGAAGCTGGTGAATATGTAAAGCGCGCTCAGCGTTATGTAAAAACACTAGAAATTTTAGTCATTAGCGCTGAAATATTTTACATTGTGTTGAGCGTCCTTGACATTTGTTGTCTGATTTTCATTTCGCTAAAGCGTTGGAGTGAAAAAGCGCCGGGGCGGTTCCATGTGCTCCCAAGGACTAAAGCAAAGAAAAAACTAGGACTTTCAAGACAATGCAGTAAATGTGTACTCCATATAGCAAGATTACAACTTCTTTAATTATGTTATGACCAGTAACTATAACTGCTCAACTAACCGTACAACTGACACTAACAAACTATAACAAGATTACATCAGAAATGGAGATTTCACTATTTGTCTAAAGTGAGCAACTTGTATCTTTTCCTACTAACAATATATCTGGCTGAAGAGAAGGAAATTTCTCTAGACTAAACTGACTTTGTCCTCTGCAAATTGTTACACTTAACACTACTTAACACTACTGACACTTTTTTACACTGGCACTTAATAATACATGCATTGACATTCTTTACATTAGCACTTTGTTACTCTAACACTAGCACTAGCAGGGTAATTAAAACACGTTTTTTCTAATTTTAAGGAAAAACGCATTTTTGTAAAATTTTGGCAATTTTATTCATAATCAAGTTTTGAAAAATATAACAATACAGAATTACAGATATAACAATTGCACACGTTATGTGGGAACAAAAACCTAATTTTTAGGAGAGATCATGAATCCCACATGAACTGAAATCAAATAATAACATAAAACAAATCTTCCAGCCATTTTTAAGCTACCGGGGTCTTCCTATTTGGCTCAAACACATTCTTTATGAGTGATTCCTTAATAGACAAGAGTTCAGGGAACTCCGTCTTCAATTTCGTGGCATCAAGCTCATTGTTGCTCCGAGGAGCAACAATAACTTTAGCCTGTTCCTCGAGATTGAAATTCTTCCATGTGAAAGTGGGGTCCATGTATTCGCGGTACATCTCCAAAATCTCGTTGTGGCTGACAACTCCGGGATTGGTGAAGTTCCATATTCCGGTGAGGTTCCTCTTAGCCATTTCAATGGAAATGGGGAGGAGTTCATCTAAGATAGTCATCGAGTTTGGGATGTCGACAACCTTATCGTATCGTGTGATCTTTGTAATAAAATTGCGGGGGTTGGTCAAATCGGAAGAAATGGGCATTCGGACACGTAATGTACATACATTCTCATAGTTCTTTAGCAACTCCTCCACCTTCAATAAACGAGACAATAAACATGAACAGTTATCAGAATTTAGAGAAATTAGAATCAAAGTGGAGAGATCCAAAATCAATTATTATACTATATACTAATACCGTGAAAATTAATCAGTGAGACTATTAAGTATTACCACACCGATTGCAAGGAAAATAAATTTTTGTCTCCAGTTAAGCAACCTACATCACTCCACTCAACTTTTGACTAAAGATGCATTCAAACCACCCTAAAATGAGGTCTTTGGAAATAAAACTCCTACATATCTGACCTCACATCTTGTAATATACTAAATCCAAAGCATGTCAAGTCAAGCCACTCTGTCCTAAATGATTAGTTCTGGAGCAAAAAATGGACATTCATTTTGGGATCGTTTCTGTCAAAAAGCTTCAATACAATTCATCACAACAACCACAAAAGCTCAATCAGACAAATCCTAACCTCAAACTAATTTTGTCGGTTGATCCCATTATTCAATTCAAGGAATACATAATAAGATCAAATTTTTCATCACTAGGGATCACATGAACAACACATAAACTTGAAGGAGAATATTCAAGATTCAAGAATTGGATCCAAAGCAGTGACATTGTCATTGGTGTCAAACTACATGGTAAATAGGCACATCTTTCATCATTTTAAAGCCTATATATCTCAGATCTACCACATTTCAATCACAAAACAAATAAATCAATTACAATTAACACACAAGAATTGTGTTCATATGGATCCGATAATGTTCTTTTTAAGGTAGCTGCAAGAATAT
This sequence comes from Adenophora triphylla var. japonica, assembly GCA_022495995.1. Classification (NCBI taxonomy): domain Eukaryota; kingdom Viridiplantae; phylum Streptophyta; class Magnoliopsida; order Asterales; family Campanulaceae; genus Adenophora; species Adenophora triphylla. Next base: position 19,307 of record JAFEMH010001175.1, read on the forward strand.
GTAATGGAAAAATCAAAAAGGTGAAATGAAAGGGTGACTCACCATGGCTTTGGTCTTGGAGTAGAAAGATCCGATAAAGTTCGGAGTATCCTCTTCCTTGAATCCGACGCCGGATCCAAGCGGGTGACCGGAATCATACTCAAAGATACATCCGGTGGCATAGTTGATGAGAACCAGACCCTTTTCCCGGCAGACGTCGGCAAGGGTGAGAGTGCCGACGACATTGGTTCGGATGGTCTCGACCTTGTGGGATTCGCACCAGTCGACGTTGGGACGGCCGGTGACGCCTGCGGCGTTGAAAACGTGGGTGGGACTGAAAGAGGCAAGGTCAGCCTCGAGGGAAGGGCGGTTTTCAAGACGACCGGAGCCGTAGGTGTAGGGGATGCCTTGAGCTTCACAAATCTTGCCTAGGAGGCCACCAATCCAGCCGGTGCGGCCGTAGATGAGGAATTTGAAGTCGGTGGAGCCGTTGGCTTGGGAACCCATGATTAAGAAGAGAGAGAGAGAGAGAGAGAGAGAGAGATACTACTTTCTTAGAAAGAGAGAGAGACAATTTGTCTGTCTATGAGATGGATGAATTTATGGAAAGGGAGAGAGAGAGAGAGAGAGATGGGAAATTGGGATCTTGGGAGGGATGAGGGGAGTGAAATTTCCATGGAATGTGGGCAAGATATGCGCCATTTGTTTATGCTTGGACAAGTTGTCTTTGTCGGAAATTATTTACCCTTTACTTCAATAATGTTACTCTTTACATTTTCCTGTCCCGAATTAATATAAATATTCGATAAATTTTTAAAATTATTTTTTAAAGAAAATTAATTCGAAAACTTATTTTTGAAAAAAAGAGCGCACACGATTGCCAGTTCTTCCTTTCCATCTTTGTTAACTTTACCCGCATACTATCGAAACAACATAAGTAACCTGTGAACTATTAGTAAATCTGTTAAGTAAACCTTTTTCACTAACGCCCGTTAATAATTTAACGGGGTTGTCTAGTAAGCAACAAGTTGACCCCTTTTTTGCTAATGTGGCGTTGACTTGACAAATACTTAACTAAACTCGTTAAAACTTGACAAATTTGTTAACTCAATATCAGGAAACTAACAGAATAATCTATAGTATAAATGAGGAAAGTGGGATGAATAGTTGTATGAATAGTGTCAAAAGTTTTTTTTCCCATTTTACCCTCACTAAATTGTTCATTTCCCATTTTACTCTCACTTTTAATTAAAAAAATATCACGTATCCTTGAACACGAACTTTTACTAGTGATTGATACCTAAAAGAGATATTTTATTCCCCACGGGTTATCTAGATTCATTTTCGTTACTCCTTCCGCTGTCTCTTTCCATTCCACCAACAATTGACATAACCCCTGAAGCCACTCTCTCTAAATAAAACTAACCAAACCAAATTATTACAATCCGAAAATAATCAGATTTTTGAGATTCCAATATTCAATCATTTACACGCAAGTGTCGATAATTGAAAAAATCATAACCCAGATTTTGATTTCCAATATTAATTTCGTTTCTCATTTTAGATTTTGTTTTTTATTTCGATTTTGTTGATTTGATTTTGATTTCATGCTCAATTTCTCTTTTCATCATCTGTGTAAAGATTTTCGCAAACAAAATGAAAGGAGGAAGGAACGATGGTATGATGGAGGAAGAATTTGGAAGAGGAACGACAGATCTAAGATATTGAAACAACTGTGAATTTGGAATAATTGTGAAAAACAACTGTGAACTTGAAATAATTGTAAATTTCTCAAATTTAATTTAGATTATATGTTAATGCTACTAGTTTTATTTATATTGACGATACGAACACAATGGTGCTCTCGAATTTATTTATTTTTACTTCTTGATTTTAAGATATTTCGTTTTAAAGTTTTTTGGGGAAAAAAGAAAGAAAGAGAAAGGGGAGAGAGAAAGCGGAAGGGAATGGAGGAGAGTGTGCCACGTCATTTAACTGAGTGGCATGCGTGTAATTTCAGCTAAATTGGCAAGGACACCCTCGTCCATCTAAGAGTACATAAGCCGCCGGTAAATTTTCAAAATGCGCGTACTTGATGGTCGTTCTCATTAGAATGGAGGACGATTGGGTGATTGCCACTTTTTTATTATTAAAACTTGCATCAGGTATATGGCGCTCTAGGTGTTTGTGTTTTTGTTTTAATTGTTGTTTTTTAATTTCAATTTTGAGTAATTATTTTCTGTTTATAGTTTCATTTTGTTTATTTGTACTTTTATAATCAAAGAAGTATTGTTTTATAAGAACTATGTTGAGAAGAAAAAAAAAGGCAAACAAAAAAAGAGAAAAAGGTTGATAGCAATTAGCTTTTCTTTTTCTTCCTCAATATATCTCCTTCCACATTCTGTTTTAGCTTCTCGGTGATTGTTCGATTCCAATTTTTCAAGTTCTTCCTCAATACTTAGCCTTCCCTTTTTCCTAACTTTTACGTGTTACTACCCACCACTTTATCATTGTTTTCTAATTTCTTTTTGACGATTCCATGCAATATTTAATATAAGCATTCTCAAATCATTTTGAGACCGAAGGAAGGATTCTTTGTAACTCGGTTCCTTCGTGTCTCTCCCCTCTCTCAATCTCTACTATTTCTTTCTCCCTAGGTTGTATTGTAAAATGAAAACAATTTTTTTTTTTATTTGGTGAGTTAATTTTTAATGCAACGGGGTACATAGAAGGGGTTTGTGAAAACGCTGTAAAAGCCGATGGTTCTTTATATGCGGCTACAAGGAAACAAATCCAATAACAATTATTCGGCAATCCAAATAAAAATCCCAAATTCACTAATCATATTCCATCCTCATCCTTCATAATTAATCTTTGGAATTTTTACTAAAAACTCACTCAAAAACATGCTATTTACAAAAAAAAACATGTAAGTTGTGATTTTACAAAAAACTATTTAGCTAAATATGAATATTACAAAAAACTATTGTGCACACAAAACACACACCCATCTCTCTTTACCCTCTCTATCTTTACCCAACCCAACTCCGGTGACAAGCTTCCCTCCGGCGACCACCTTCCCCACCTCCGGCGACCACCTCCGGCGAGTCCATTGATTCCGGTCAAGCTATAAGAAATTCAGGCCGAATTTCACCAATTAATTAAACAAATCATCATCTTTAATCTTCATCTCCGGCATCAGATTGCTAATTATTTGTCAACCCATTTCTATTTGTAATAGTGTAAATGAATGTTTTATTAAAAAAAAATATTTTAAAATATGAATATGAGTGTAATTAACTAAAAAACCCTTCTCGCCTCCTAACTAAAATAGGGATTGGAGGATGGCACGCTTGCACGATCACAGCTGCGAAGATCACGATTGCTCCTCCGATTGGTCTCTCTACAAACACATTGACATCCCCAAGGTTTTAATTTAATCTTCCCCAATTCCCTGGTTTCAATTTCATTTCTCAATTCCCTAATTTCATTCGGTAATCATCCCTTTACTTGTCTTTGTTACAATCTAATATCATTGAAATGAGTGAGTATGTCTGTCTGTAATTGCTAGTATGTAACTTGAAAAATGCAAATAATTGAATTTTCGATGTTGATTTTCATGCTTGTTTGTTTGCTTGCTTGCTAGTGCAGACTGTAATTTCATTGATCATCGATTTTCGTTGAGAATTGTTATTCGCCCACGAACTACTAGGTTTACCCAAATAATTAAACATTCAACACTAGATACACCACCATTATTCCTATTTTACCCTTTAAATCACCTAAATAATCACCCACCTAAATTAACAAAAGCTCGAGTTCAACTTGAGCCCACTCGAACTCGAGCTTTTTTCGAGCCGAGCTCGAGCAGGCTCGTTTCGTGTAACAGCCCTACACACTACCATGGACCAACTTTTTGGGCACGGGATTTAAGGAAAAGTAGGAGAGAGAAATAGGTGGGGGAGGTGTTTGTGAGTATGGAAAATTAAATAGGAGAGAGAATGAGTGAGATGAATAGTTAGGAGAGAGAATGTTGTGAGTGTAAAAGTAAAGTAGGAGAGAGAATGAGTGGGTGGAATAGTAAAGATTCTTTGCCATTTTGGGCAGTTCACACTAACTTGGGACGAACCAAAAAGGAAATAAGTCCACACTGGTGTGGGACGGAGGAGTATGCCATAAAAACATTCTCGTCCGTTTAAGGTTTTTAGTTGTTTATCGCTTGTTTATCTGTTTATCATGTTTATCATGTTTATCGCTTGTTTATCATGTTTATCGCCTGCTTATCGTTGTTTATCGCTTGTTTATCATGTTTATCATTTGTTTATCGTTATTTATCGCTTGTTTATTAGTTGTTTATTCGTGTTTATCGGTTGTTTATCATGTTTATCGCTTGTTTATCTATTGTTTATCATGTTTATCGCTGTTTATCATGTTTATCGTGTGTTTATCATGTTTATCGTTTATCGCTTGTTTATCGCTTGTTTATCCGTGTTTATCGCTTGTTTATCATGTTTATCGCTTGTTTATCGATTGTTTATCGCTTGTTTATCATGTTTATCATTTGTTTATCGCTTGTTTATTAGTTGTTTAACATGTTTATCGCTTGTTTATCGCTTGTTTATCGCTTGTTTATCATGGTTATCGCTTGTTTATCGCTTGTTTATCGCTTGTTTATTAGTGTTTATCGCTTGTTTATCATCTTTATCGCTTGTTTATCGCTTGTTTATCATGTTTATCGCTTGTTTATCGCTTGTTTATCGGTTTTTATCGCTTGTTTATCGCTTATTTATCATGTTTATCGGTTGTTTATCGATTGTTTATCGTTGTTTATCGCTTGTTTATCGTTGTTTATCGCTTGTTTATCGTTGTTTATCGGTTGTTTATCATGTTTATCGCTTGTTTATCGATTGTTTATCATGTTTATCGCTTGTTTATCCGTGTTTATCGCTTGTTTATCATGTTTATCGCTTGTTTATCGGTTGTTTATCGCTGTTTATCATGGTTATCGCTTGTTTGTTTATCGCTTGTTTATTAGTGTTTATCGCTTGTTTATCATGTTTATCGCTTGTTTATCGATTGTTTATCATGTTTATCGCTTGTTTATCGCTTGTTTATCGGTTGTTTATCAGTTGTTTATCAGTTGTTTATCATGTTTATCAGTTGTTTTATCCGTTGTTTATCAGTTATTTATCAGTGTTTATCAGTTGTTTATCATGTTTATCAGTTGTTTATCAGTTGTTTATCATGTTTATCAGTTGTTTTATCAGTTGTTTATCATGTTTATCAGTTGTTTATCAGTTGTTTATCAATTGTTTATCAGTTGTTTATCATGTTTATCAGCTGTTTATCAATTGTGAAATTGATGTATTTATGGACTTTTTGTTTAATTTTAAATAGAATGAGGAAAAGAGTAAAAATGAAAAAATCAATGTAATTAAGTTTTGAATATTGTAATTATAACAAATAGAATGAAGAAAAAGGTAAGAGTTGCATTGAATGAAGAAAAAGGTAAGAGTTGCATTACGTAAAATCTGTTACATTTTATGTTTATTTACATTTTATGTTTATTTAAGTTTTTTTTCTTTTTCTTTTTCTTTATTTTTTTAAGAAAATAGTGCTTTCAATTTACAAAAGTAGTTTTTTGTAATTTTTATAGAAGTTTTTTGTAATTTCCATCTTGTGTGTATTTTTTTTGTAATTTCCATCTTTTAAAATGAGTTTTTTTGTAAATGCCCCTTAATCTTCGGAACGTTTTCGATCTCTAGCCCTAAAACTATTAAATAATAATTGTTGATTGATTTGCAGAAATTAAGAAACAATGGGTCTACTGCAGAAGAAGATCACCAAGAAGAGGGTTAACAAGTTTAAAATAATCTGTAATGATTAATTGTTCATAATACATTGTTTTGTTACACTACAAGGAAAATCCATTTTAGCTACGGCAAATTCCGTAGCTAAAATGAAGATTCCGTAGCTAAATCGTGTTTAGCTACGGATTTATTCCGTAGCTATTCCGTGGGTGCAGGTTTGTCGCTAAATTGGGCGTCGCTATTTTGTAGCTATTTTAGAGACGGATATGTCCGTCTCTAATTTAGAGACAGATATGGCCGTCTCTAAATTAGAGACAGATATGTCCGTCTCTAAATTAGAGACAGATATGTCCGTCTCTAAATTAGCTACAGATATGACCGTCTACGGATTAGCGACAGATTTTCCGTCTCTATTTAATTTGTCATTTTATTTTCGAACCATTTTAGCGACGGATATTTCCGTCGCTAAATTGATATTTTTTTTAAAAAAAATTAAATATATATTTAAAAATATATATTAATATATTTTAAATATATATATATATATATATATATATATATATTAAAATATATAAATATATATTTTTAAATATATATTAAATCAGTCCCTTTACCTTTTTTATTTTTAAATCAGTCCCTTAACTTTTATTATTTTCATATCGGTCCCTTAACTTTTATTATTACCAAATCAGTCCCCTAAATTTCTTTTATACTCAAATAGTCCTCACAAACTTCCACCACCAATGCAGAATAGGCCAAGTTTGGCCCCAACAGCAATCCTCCATGCCGGCCAAATGGCCCAGAAGCTCGGCCAAGACACAAAACCTGAGGCGGCCGCATGGAAACCAATGAGGCGTGCGCCTCAACCTCAGTAATTTGGCCCCAAAATTGACACATTGATGCGGCCGCATGAAGCAAACTGAGGCGGCCCCTTCACCTCCAGTAGCACCACTTCTGATATTCCAAATAAGCATCATCCTCAGTTGAATCTATGACTAAAATCAACCACCAAAACGCCATGAATTCAAATCAAATTTGTACTCCTCTGTCTTCTAGCAAGCTCAATTTCATTTCTTCTTCCCTCAATGCCGGGGGTTTCCACTACAGACACTGTGTGTGGTGTGTATTGATCTTATTGAATCCAACAAAATCAACAAAAAAATCAAAATCAAAATCAAAATCCAACCAAACCGAAATCCAACCAAATCAAAATCAAAATTCGGGTTTTGATTTAGATCGATAGAGAGAGAGAGAGAGAGAGAGAGAGAGAGTTTACCATACTAGGTTTCCACGAATTGAACGGCGAGGCTGAAGAGACAGTGAGGGAGACGGCGGAGGCTGAGACGGTGAGAGAGAGAGAAAAGGGTTGCCGGTTTGAGGAGAAAGAGAGAGAGAGTGACGGAGGGAGAAGAAGACTGAAGTCGTGGTGTCGCTGGTGGATGAAGAAGACGGTGAGGGAAATGAGAGAGAGAGAAAGAGTTTACAACTGAGGTCGTGGTGTAGCGGAGGATGAAGAAGACGGTGAGGGAAATGAGAGAGAGAGAAACCGTGGATGTGGATCTGATTTTTGAATTTTGAAATGTGGAAGGAGAGAAAGAGAAATGAGGAGAGATATAGGGGGGGAGTAATTGATTTTGTTTAAAATGAAAGTATATAGAAGAAAAGTCAAAAGAGGGACGGACTACCCTATATTTATTTTTTATTTTTTAAAAATTTTTTATTGACTAGAAAACAATATTTTAGCCTTTGTTAATCGGTGGTTTTTTTAGAAAAAATTATAGAAAAAAGATAGAAAAAAACTAAACAAATGAAAGTATATAGAAGAAAAGTCAAAAGAGGGACGGACTACCCTATATTTATTTTTTATTTTTTAAAAAATTTTTTATTGACTAGAAAACAATATTTTAGCCTTTGTTAATCAGTGGTTTTTTAGAAAAAGTTATAGAAAAAAGATAGAAAAAAACTAAACAAATGAAAGTATATAGAAGAAAAGTCAAAAGAGGGACGGACTACCCTATATTTATTTTTTATTTTTTAAAAAATTTTTATTGACTAGAAAACAATATTTTAGCCTTTGTTAATCGATGGTTTTTTTTAGAAAAATTTATAGAAAAAAAGATAGAAAAAAACTAAATAAATGAAAGTATATGAAAGAAAAGTCAAATTTAGAGACGGATACTAAATCTGTCTCTAAATTTTAGAGACAGAATGTTGAATGGTCACTAAATTAGAGACGGATTAAAAATCTGTCTCTAAATTAGAGAACGGGTTAAAATACGTCTCTAAAGTTTAGAGACGGATTACGAATCTGTCTCTAATTTAGAGACGGATTCCGAATCCGTCTCTAAAATTTAGAGACGAGAATCCGAATCCGTCTCTAATTTAGAGACGGATTCGAATCCGTCTCTAATTTAGAGACGGATTCGAGATCTGTCTCTATTTTAGAAACAGAGATACAAAACCCAGTCTCTAAAATTTAGAGACGGAATGCGAATCCGTCTCTAAATTAGAGACGGAATCGATTTCGTCTCTAAATTGGGCTACGGATTCGGATTCCGTCTCTAAAATTAGAGACGGATTCATATTCAGATCTCACCGAGATTAGAGACGGAATACGGGTCGTCTCTAATTTAGAGACGGAATCCGAATCCGTCTCTGATTTTTGGTTCTGTCTCTAATCTGTCGCCAAATTAGCTACGGATTCCGTCCGTCTCTAAATTTCCGTCTCTAAATCCGGTTTTCCTTGTAGTGTTAGTTACATTTTTTTAAAAATATTTTGGATGAAAGATAGAAGCTATTCATTTATCGATGGTTCTCTGTTAGTCAATGTTGTATGACTTCATTGCATTAGATTGCCTTATAAATTTAGCAGTACAATATATTTTATTTTGTAGGTTCTATAGGTTGAATAAGAATATAAAAGCGGATGACATTATTTTTTAGGTTCTAAAATATACCTCCTATGTCCCAAAATTAATGTCAAAAAATGTTCAAATTTACTTTTGATCAAAAGTGTTTTTTTTTTTTTGGATTTTATGTCTCGGATAGACCTTATGTTGAATCTATGGTACTTCCTCCGACCCAACATAAAAAATTATGTCCCATATTAAACATCCAAAAAAATAAATATCAAAAGCTTTCTTTCAATAGCAAATTTGAAAAAGGTTTGAACATATATTTTGGGACGGAGCACTAATTTTAGTTACCACATTTGGGGTAAAGATTCATTTTTTCCCTCTGTCTACATATACACTCAGTTATAAGGACTTTTAATTGTTATGTGAATAATTTTGCATGTGTATTTGTGGATTATTTCTCAGAAAATAATCACTGTAATCAGCCCTTTCTGATTAGAAAATTGAACAATTATATTAAAATGAGTGGGGTTAGAAACTAAATACTCCCTCCGTCCCAGACCAAGGGTATATGGGGGGGATTTCACGCTTCTTAAGAAATTTTTTAAAAAATGAATAAAAGTTAAATGTGAGATAGGGAATAGTAATTAAATGTGTGGTAGAAAATATGAGAGATAATGTAAAAGTTAAATGTGTGGTAGGGAATAGGAGAGAGAATGTAAAAGTTAAAAATATTTAATAGGAGAGAGAATGAGTGGGAGGAATAGTAGTTAAATGTGTGGTAGGAAATAGGAGAGAGAATGTATAAGGATATAATGAATGGTTTTTTTGTAAATATATGAAGATGATAAGGGTATTAATATATTCAAAAACTTGCCTTTTGGAAATGAGGCTCTTAGTGCAGGACGTCCCGGGAAAAGATGAGCGCTTGAGTGCAGGACGGAGGGAATGCTGACTTTGAGGGGTGCTTAGGGGAGGGAAGAATTTGTCTACTTGACTAAACCAAAGCTACATTTGGTGTGTAGTTAATGAGGCATATGAAAAAGGTTTGCAAAATGTGAAATACCTACCAATAGAATTGCGGTGTAAAACTTTAATCCTATATTGAGGCAATCGACTTTTCTTTAATATTTTAATCGCATAATTTTTATACGACCAATTATTTTCATACTATCACCATTTATACTGTCATCATGTCATTAGAACGGGTTAGTAAGTACTATTACTTTTACAATACTTGAGGAGGGGTGAGGCCATAAACAATAGAAAGATAAAATTTGACCACAAACAATATTTAAGGTTTTTCATTTTCACTTTTAATTTAATGAATAGTTAAAGTATCATTAGAGTCAATTTTAATATATTATTAAAATTTATTTTATTTTTAAAATTTAATAAAATGTGAAAAATAAATTTTATAGTTGAACTATCAGATTAAAATTGAGTTTGATAGATAAATTATAAGCGTCAATCTTAATAAAATGTTTAGAATATTTTTTTTTTAAAAAAAATTATGTACATTTTCTTATTACAATAAATAATTATAAAAATATGTTTTCTGTAATTATTTGATTATATAATTTAAAATTATTTTTATGCGTGAGTATTATTTATATTTTGGAAATTGCAATTCAATAACCTATGCTTGATTCACTTATGCACAAGCTCTCTCGTGAAATAACCAAAATGCCCCTTTAAAAATTGTGTGCAGTGCACATGTGTTCCATTCATTAAAAAATTAACGATTTGTTATTTTTTATACTAAATTGATAAAAAGTACAAAATTAGAAATTAAATTGACACATTTCAACTATATAATATAACGTATTCAAATCGTACATAAAACTCAGGTTATCAAATTGTATTTTGCTCATTTATTTTACTTATAGAGGTGTGAATAATGGTAAACTATACTGTAGATAATTGGGCCATGGGCCATGGCATGTGCCCAACTGACATGGTAACGTTAAACACCTTCTTTGGCGTGTACTGTATTCGATATTCATTTTTGTTTTAATTTAATTTTCTTTTTCTCATTAAATTCCAGATATATTATTCAAAGGGGAATCTTTAACGTGAAACGTTCTTATTATTAAATCAAGCTTTTAACTTTTAATTAAGCACTCCAAAACTCTTGTGAAAAACTAATTTTTAAAAATATTATAAAAAAATTAGTTTTCAGAACTGTTCATCAATTTTATTAGTTAGACTTAGTGCTTTAAAATTAATTTTTTTCTTATGTTACGAAAAAAATTAGTTTTTTACAAAATTTTAATCTCCAAATTCTGTGTTTTTTTTTAATTAAAAAAAACATAAACACTCCGAGGCGGCGAGGCCTATCTATATAGTTATTTTTCCAAAGAAGAGGGAGGCAGATAGAATTAACTAGAAATCAAGGGGAGACATTGTCACTTACCCAATATGATCAGGCAATAGGCAACAACAAATAGTAAATAGTAAATAGTGTAACACCCTTATGTTAAATGTACAATAAATATTTTTTGACAAATATTAGAAACTAAATTAAAAGATTTACGATAACTATCTCATTTTATTTGCATAATATTATTAAATAAATAAATACCTCATTTTTGAGTAATTAAAATTATAAGCATCTATTTTTTATTAATTCATATCTTTTAAAATAGTCTTCGTTTATATAATATCACTAGTCAGTAATCCGTCGGTACTCGACGGTGAATAATTTTTTTTTATTAAGTAAATAATTATTTATGTGTTTTAATTGATTTTTAAGTAACAATATAAATCGAAATTGATAATCAATGTAGCGGATATTAGGAGTATAATTAATACAGAAAAAAGATGTTGACACATGATGTAACGTGGAAAGCCCTTGAGACAACTATCTCGCCTGCACAAAACCACGGGTGGTTAAGTCCCTGCCTAACAAAAAAACATTATTAAGATTTTAGTGTTACAACTTTGGAAGATGAAGATATATGGTTACAATAGCGTGAGTTTAATAGTGTGTGCCTAAGTGTCAACATAATCTCTTTCATCTCCTATATATTTAAAGAAAAACAAAATAAAAACAAAGAAAATAATAAGAAATTGCAAAACTTTTGTTTAACCACAAATTGTGCGACATAAATTCTCAGAGTTTGTCGAAAACTTCCTTGTAGACTACATTCAGCAACTTGTCATATGTTTGAGCATCTGAATCACAAATAATAACTTTAAGTCCTCGCTTGCTGGTTACTCTGAAAAATGCTACATAAAGTTGTTCGTGACTGAAAACAGGTTGTAAAAGATATAGTCCTACATGGGAAAGAGATTGTCCCTGACTCTTGTTGATTGTCATAGCAAAAGAAACGGCAAGTGGAAATTGCCTTCTTTGGAATCTTACCGGAAATTTTGTCACATCTGACGGAGACATTATCATTCTAGGAATAAGCACCTTCGTGCCAGCATTCTTTCGAAAGCATCTTGGCTTCGACTACGTGCTTACCTACATATATGTAACAAAATTAAGTATTAAATTATATGTATATAAAAAATAAAAAATTAATGTATTTACCTAATTGAGTGACAATCATTCTGGTGCCGTTACACAATTCAGCAGCTTGATCAAGATTTCGCAAAAGCATTACTATGCACCCAACCTTCAGCTTAATAATGTGATTTGCCAATCCAGAACACTTGATAGTGTTTAGAAATTCAGGTGAGAATATATCTTCAGCACCATTTTCATCATCCTCATCCTTACAAATGGCATCAGAACTCATATATTCAACTTCGTCTCTAGGAAAGAGTGACATGACATAATCATTTATGTTATCGACAATCTCATTTGTTGGAGCAAGCACAGCTCTAGTCTGGAAGAATCCTTCGACATCCTTATTTTGCAATAAGTCAGGATATATAGATTCGACTATTTTTGCAATAGGATCTGAAGCCTCACGAATCAATATATCATCAGGAAGGTTAATGTCAATTTCCCCGTCATTATCTCCACCGGCAATCCCATCTCCGACACTCAAGAGCCACTGAGCGAAATCTCTTATCTCTTCGGAATTATGAGAAGTAGAATCACCCTACATTAAGTTAAATATATACAAATTACTTAAATTGAAATAAAAATATTTAAGTAGATGAATAAAGGCTATTTAAGAATTACCTGCAATCTCATATTATGCGTCAATCTGAGAACCTCACAGTCATTCCATATTTTGGATGAACAGAGTGCAGCATGCACAATATCATGCCTACTCCCTTTAGGAACAACAGGTAAAATCTGTCTGAAGTCACCACCGAATATAATAACTAAACCACCAAATGGTTTATTGGAATATCTCCCCTCGGGTGTACGAATAATATCTCGGAGGCTACGATCGAGAGCCTCAAAACAATGTTTATGAGCCATTGGAGCTTCGTCCCATATAATTAGTTTGGTTTTCTGTAGAAGTGCTGCCTCATCCGTACCCGACTTTAGTTTACTGCAAGTTGAGCTCTCGTTTACCTGTATCGGGATACCGAACCTAGAATGCGCGGTCCTACCTTTCGGAAGGAGCAATGAAGCTATGCCACTGGAAGCAACAGGAAGAACAATATATCTCCTGCTCCTTAATGTAGAACACAGTGTTTTCCATAAGAAGGTCTTTCCCGTACCACCATAATCATAGAGGAAAAACACACCACCGTTTCCTCGATCAACAACCGACATAATCTTATCATAAACACTCTTTTGCTCGGCTGTTAATTGAGGATGTAATCTGAAGTGCTCAGCTTTCATCTCATCAATGTCATAAGATGTCTCATCTAGAATGAGATTATTTATCGCATCACCAATGGCATTGCCCACCGGTTTAGGCATGCTTTAAATTTATGGAGACTGCTGCAATTCTCGATTAGTAACTTCTCAATTTTCGCCAAAGCAAGATTCTGGACCTGTTCATTAATTAATTTAAACCTAAAATTATAAAAAACAAAATAAATATATTAATATAGATAAATATATAGAATCATATTGTATAACTGTAAAGTAGAAATAAAATCATAATTGATATTTATTGTAAAACAAATATGTAAACATGGGACGGAATACCCGGATTATCGTGCATCCTCCGATACTTGTACTCTATATCATCAGATAATAAGTGCCAAGTCTTCTCCCATACCTCTCCCGGTTTCGACATACTATTAGATAGTAGCAACATAGAAAATAGTCTTCTCAGACTATCGGGCAACCTCCAATAACTCGCTTCTATAATTCCATAAACATATTCCTTGTCATCATCTAATAATCCCAGAGCGTAACATGCAGATTTGAAATTGGGATGAACAACGCGATTTACAGTTCTCAAATCCTTGAATTCCATGGGACCTGCTACATGATTCAACATTATCCTGAGGTAATACAATTCTCCGGAATTCATTGGAACATGATAAATATGCCCCACTGCAAAACGTTTATCTTTCCTCGGACGCCATTCACGTTTAGTTTAATCCCATACGAAATTATGAGGAAATTCACAGTATTTATATTTCCGAGCCTCTGAATGAATACTGTTATACTCCATCCACTTCATAAATTGAGATTCTTTAACTGTCGCTTTATCCAAAACATCATGAAGAAAGTCTCCGTCCTTGAAGGGGATACTATGGTCACCCTCCAAGTGAAAAGCCAAGCGCTCAACAGGAGGGGTCTGATAATGTATGTCGAATCCGAAAATCCTCCACATAGCTTCACACGCAGAGACATATCGACAATCAATTTGCCTTTTCACCTCATCATTTTCGATTGCAAGGCATATCCTGTCGGTTCCCTTGTTTATATACTTGAACAAATACTTGATTGCCTTGCTCTGACATTTATGTGAGCTTCGTACTTAAGCAAAAGATATGGATTGAATGGGACAACTGAACAATTGTCGAGAGCAACTCCACCCTTATCAATTATGAAACCCGTGTCTCTTCGCCTATATACATGATACCCATTCTCGTCTACACGAGTGCGATCATTGAATGATTTAGGGAATTTCTTTGAGCACCTGTTGTGATCCATACACGGAGATTTAGGATTAGCGGCACCACATGGTCCATGCAACATATATTCGGCAAGCGCCTCGTATAATCTAGGATATTTCTCCTTGTCGGGAATCTCGGCAATAATCCACTTGTCAATATCTTCGGGATTATGACCACGATCCTGGCGGTTAAGAAAGAAGAATATGAGCATGCGGAAGGCCCCTCTTACGAAACTCCACCGTGTATATAAGCTGCATGAATCAATTAACAAAATAAGAGGAACATGCTAATAAAAAATATAAATGACAAAACAATAAGAGGAAAACAAATAATATTTAAAGATTTACTTACTTGCTTTTGGGGTGCCAAATACTTTGCCTTCCTTGACATCTGCAATCATCTGATTAAGCTTCATTCTAAATACCCTGTTTAATACATCAGGCCTATCCTCAGGCCTAATGCCATATTTTTTACAGAATCTCATAATCTCCGGCCATTTAGGATTACACGTAAATGTTATGAAAAGTGACGGATACCCAGTCCATTTACATATAGCGAGAGAATCACAGTAATTTTGAGTCATCCACCGCTGCCGCCGGTATAAGAGGATGGCAATATAACTCGTCTCCCAGATGCTTCGCGCGGTATCTCCCCTTACCGATGCATCAGATGATTTTTATAAGTCTCCATCCGAAGAGTAGGCTGATTATAACGTATCCATTGAAGCCTCTGTGTATCCATCATAACATATGCATCAACCATAAATTGCTGCAGCAACCGACCGCTTCTCATAAGCTGTGATCCTTCTCTTATCCTTTCCTGAAGTCGAAAGAAAAGATAAAAACTCTTTTATTGACAAACTTGATCTCTTTGCCCCGGGAGGTTTATTTCTCGGAATGTCTGAAATATCCATCTTCACCGTATACAAATAACGAGAGGATAATCTAGAGGAAGGTAAGATTTATCAAATTTATGAATATGTTTGAGATCCCCATTACGCTTTTCAATAACAATGTCCCTGGCATCACCGAATCATCAATATCACCTTGATTATAGCGGCGACCTCGAAATTTGTCGGCATATTAAACGGTTTTCCATCTCTACCCCGCTTTCCTATAAGCCTCAATTTAATATCTTTCTTCATTCCAATATGTGTTACGGCCATTACGTACGTACGTGCATAAGGGTTATGCACATCTATCATATTTTTCAGAATCAGCGCAACAATTGACTCATCGAATGGAGAAGGCTTATCTTTATCTTTCCTGCTTGTGTGAAAGAATCGAGACATATAAATAGAAGATAGTCATACAATATATGTAATATACATTATAATTCTCAAATAATTAAATAAAAACATACTGAAAGCATTAATTATATTTTTAACTTCATTATCCATGTCATAGATATAAAGCGAGAAAAATGGGGGGGAATGACCGTCATTAAGCAATAAAGAACCTATCATATGATCATTCTTTCCTTTCAATTTTAACGAATAAGGACCACGACCATTGTTTATGCCATGGTCAACTTACCGGTCATTGAAGTGAATGCGAACATAGAATTGTACGCTCGAATTTTGTCTTTATAATTTTTACTCTTTTCATACTTGTTCTCTAAGAGATCACTCAATAACTTAGGTGGCTGCACTAATGGGTCAATCTGAACTTTTCCATTCATGCAGTATAATGAAAATTTAGGCTGTGTTGATTCTTGCGTACTTTTTAACCTTTCATCATACCAGAACATCGCACCATATTTCGCACATTCGTACTCCGGATCGCCTATATCCCCATAAACTACAATATATTGATAAATATTTAAATTATGTTAGTAATTCATTGGCTATACAGAGAAAATAATAATATAATATATACTTGAGAAAAAAATAATAAACACCTGTATTATATTGTTTGTCAGAATCTTTTTGCTTTCTACCGACGCGCGCTTTCTTGGATTTTTCCTTCTGATTTATTAACGACTCACTTGTTGTCGCATGCATGCGAGAATTATTTATTAACGCGGATTCTGTATACAAATGGAATATATGACTTAGTATTAATGAAATATTTATCATAAACTATTGAATAATAATTTGTAATAATAAATAGTTTTATTTTATCGAATGTTGAACAATTAAAAAAAATCATTACCTAAATTCACAGTAGGAGATAATAATGTTGTATTATTTGCTATTGTGTTACATTATCAAGTTTGATGTTCTGTTTTAGTACTTTGTGATTTATGCTTTGATGATGATCAGACTCGGCAGTTTTCCTTAGTCTACCCTGCTAGATACGTCGTGACACTGGTGCCGACTGCCGACACACGGGATATGACTCGGACTCGTCAGGTTGAAAATGGACTTGGCAATTTTCATTTTTGTTTGATTGAAATCAATATTTTCATCATTCCCACTTATATATATCTAATGTATTAAGCCGATCAAACAAAGGAGGAGGAAGAAAAGAACCTGAAATTAGAAAACTCTGTTTGTTTCGACCTGTGTAGAGACGGCGTCTCGCTTAGTGTTGTGATAGAACGCTGAACACTCGGCTCGATTGTTGAGATTGTCGAGGTTATCCGTTATTGATATGTGAATGTATTTGGAGTTGTCAAGTCGGTTAGGCTCGCTGGTCGTCTATTGGTGAAGGACGTCGAAGATCGCAAGATACAAAGTGAAAAGGCCTCCATGGAACAGGATGAGTGAGAAACGAAGGGGCGGGAGGAGAGAGAACACAAAGGGTTTCTTGGTTGGAATTTGGAAGTGAGATGTGGAACAGATGAGTGAGAAACGAAGGGGGCGGGAGGAGAGAGAGACAAACACAAAGGGTTTCTTGGTTTATTAAACTATTATATTTTATTAACTTTATTTAAATATGAATAAATTATTTATTTATTTTATTGTTTTATTTAACTGCAAACTTATAGAAATTAAAGACTCATAATTAAACATCAAATTGTAATATTTTAAACAATTACACTCATAAAATAAACAAATCTAAAATACTACACAAAAAAAATAAACAGAAAGCAACAACGACGTCGTTTGGGTGCAAGTGAAAATTTATATATACAAAATATTAAAATTGTGTCAAATATATACATTAATAAAATAAGATTCATTTTTTATAGAAAAATATTAAAATTATGTCAAAAAATCCAAAATTAGGCTCTATTTATAGAGAAAAAGAAATTATAAACATAATTAATATTTTCATCCAAATAATATAATTTCATTTCAATAGTGAAAGTACAAAATATACAAATAGCTCGAACCAATTTCGTTCACAAAATGAACGAAACTGGTAAACGAAATTTTCGTTCATGACCTTGAATGAAATTTCGTTCACCACTAAATGGCATGAAACAAAATTGGTTCACCATTAAACATTCTCTAAAGGCTAGCAAAATTTCTGACTATGCTCAATATTTTTAATACTATCATTCTTAATACGGAGTAATATCAATAATCAAAATTGACTTTTTTTGTTGTTGGTGGCATTGTAATTACTGTACTTCCTGTCACACATAAAACATTCTATGAAGACTGTTACATTTTTTTAATAGTTTTATTTTTAATTTTAAAATTAGATTTTGAAATCCAAAATGGATTCCATGTATTTCTTAACTGATTCTGAAATTTGAATAAATTGAACTCCATGAATTTGATTGAGTCATATAAAGAATGGATTTATGGAAATTTAAATTCGTCGGACTCTTCTAATCTTTCTTTTCTCTAATTTAGTTATTGGAGGATTTTTAATAATTTTAACAAAATATTTGGAAATAAGCTAATAATGTTATATTCAAATTTGAAATTTGAAATCAGAATATTCAACTTTTTATAATTAACCTGTTATTATAAAATAAAATCAGAAATTTGAAATTTGAAATCAGAATATTCAAATTTGGGATTGAAATCTGAAATCAAAATATTCTGAAAATACAAAGTGGCTCTTTTTTTTTTTTTACCTTAGTAAGGTCGAACATAATTTTTTTTAATGAATTACATGTTTTATTTCTTTATTTAACATAAAAATATATACTCTCCCAAATATCAATCATCAAATTTTAATCCCAGCTTGCAAAAAGATGAATTCATTTGAATATGTTACTCAGATAAAAAAAAAAAAGTCCAGGTGTTTAACTATATTGTTACATTAGTTGCGATCCTTGCGGAGTCAATGAGTCGGTCATTCAAACTTCACAAACATGATTTATATTTAATATAGAGTCCCAATTCAAGCTTTAATTCTTTCCCTTAATCAAGAATTATAACTATGTTAATAACACATTCGAATATTTATGTATATTTAGTAGGATATGAATTGTATCCTTAACCGATAATACATTGTCAAATTATCTCTTATTAGTTTTTAAGATAGATGAATTTAAAATCATCACTTATCCATCCAAGTTTGAATTTTAGATAGAAGTTAAATGAATAATACTTTTTATTTTCAAATAATTCGATTTTCTATTGATTTCTAGAAACTGTATACGAAATTTATGGTTAAATGTAATTTATTCTGGCATCTCTTTTAAATTTCAAAAATTACTAATTATTTTAAATTTTCAAAAATTACTAATTATTTTAAATTTCAAATTTCTATTGATTTCTAGAAAATGTATACGAAATTTATGGTTAAATTGAAATTTAGTACGGTATCTATTTTTAATTTCAAAAATTACAAATTATTTTAAATTTCGAAAATTACTAATAATTTATGTAGACTCTATAAGCGTAGCTCACTTAACTATTGGTGTTTCACTAGGAATTCTTACAAATTATTTCAGGTGCTGACAAAAAATGAAGAAAGACTTTCGGTTTTGATGTGAAGCGAACAATATTCATGACTCTTGCACCGCCTAAGAAAAAGTTCATCATAACTAAATGCACAAAGTCGTGTTATGTGCAATTTTTTAAGGAAAAATAGCAAATAGTAAAAATTGCAGAGAAAAGGATACGACTCAAAGGCTTTACACGAAAATATCGAAAGATATACACTTGAAGAGTGAAGAAACATCTTACATAAAAGCAATAATCAAGAAGGAAATGGAAATGAAATCATATCAACTGAAATGCCATTAACAAAGACCTAAACAAATTACATTTAAAGGCAATAATCAAGAAGGAAATGGAAATGAAATCATGTCAACTGAAATGCCATTAACAAAGACCTATACAAATTACATATGAAATCTTATTGCTTGTCCGATACATCAAAATAAGACCTAAATCTAATTCAAACATAAAATTACTGCCTATCTAATTACAAATCTGAAAATTACAATAAAACCAAATACAAACTTATTCCTTAGTTGATCTCCATCAGCCCATTGATTAATTGGCAAGTGTCGAAGATGTTTAGCGACGGGAAATTGCCAGTAGAAGATTATACCTTCTCGTTGAAGAACATGGTTGGGATAAACAATCTTGCAAATGCCGTAGGAATTGGTAGAGGGAAGAAACATCTTACGGGTCCTTCCAAAGCAAATCAAACCGTTCGTATCGGCTAAGCAAAGCTCGGTCAACTGATTTGTTCTGGGAAGGGCATATTTTGCAAGATTTACGATGGGATGCTTGAAATGCGATGAACAACGATCATGTCTCTTACAGAATGAGCACTTCTGTTGCTAGAACACTGCGAAAAAAATAATTAAAGGACACAATCAAAACCCCATAGGACACTATATAAAATAAAAGTGCAAAAAGGCACAAAATGATCTATAGGAATTTTAGGCATCGATTTAGAAATAAAAAAATCCAATCCGAAAAGAGGTTGACTTACATAGAGATCTTCATCGTCTTCAGCTAACCCAAACATCTTTGTCTGAAGCTTTAACCGTTGCTTGCGGCGGCGGAGAAAGTGGTAAAAGATTTAGGTTTTGGGGCGGAGGAGAAAGAGTTTAAGGATTTAGGGTTTGAGGTTTGTGTTAAAGGAAGTGTAAAATATTGTCGCATATATATAACCCAGAGGGGAAAACCGTCAATGAATATATGTACCAAAATAGTATATAGCTTATAATAATACTAATAATACTGCCCTTTTTGTCGATCTTATCTCTATTACTCCATTTATCCCAAACTGAATGATCGTTTTTTATCGAAAATAAATAATATTATAAATTTTATTCTTAATTTTTTTTTGTCCCTAATAATGATTTTTTCCTAAAGAATAAACTCATAATTTCTTATATTTTAGTAAAATTAAACTTTTAAAATGAATAAAAACACTTAGATATAATCTAGAAATTTAAAGTTATATTATTCGAAATATATATAACTGAAAATGATTTGTTATGCTCAGATGACATCTTAGTTAAATTTCAAAAATTTGAGATTTATCGGAATATATTATCCACATTTGAAAAATTGTTACAGTTAAATATAATCTAGAAATTTAAAGTTAGATATATCTTATCAAAATTTTAAATTTTATCTAAATTTCAATTGCATTATCAGAATTTTTGCTCCGGATTCTTTTTTTTGTTTATTTAAAATTCCGAAATATAAAATTTGCATTATCAGAATTTTTTTCGGATTTATGAAAAAAAAACACTTATCCTATTTTTGATTTTTTCGGATTTATGAATTAAAAAACACTTATCCTAATTTCGGATTTATGAAAAAAAAACACTTATCCTATATTTTTTTAATTAAAATCTGGAATAAAAATGAGTTGAAAATGGAATTGCTGACGTGGCCTTTGACGTGGCCTTTTCTGGAGCCTCTAAATAGTTTTGTTGTTTATATTATATATGATATATGATTCCTTAATTTAAGCATTTGAAATTTTGAATTTCATATGAAAATTCTATAATATATAATACTAAAATTTAGGATGAAAATTCTAAAAATATATAATACTACTATGAATGAAAATCAGTTTTAAGACTATCAATTGTTAATTTTATGAACGATAAATAAAAAGAGAGAGTGAGTGAGAGAGAAATAGAAAGGGATTCATAGGTACTAGCATTAGGTGCAATATTTTTGCCGAATTTTAAGCTTAATTAATTTGAATTGCACATTACCCAAATTTTTAGGACCAAAATATTAACTCTAAATTATACAAAAATTGACTTTTAATCGGGTTAAAATGTTAATTATTAGAGAATAATAACATTTATTTTTTTTTCAAATATTTTCCTTATATAATTCATCTATTAATGAAAATCAATTATGAATTTCAAATTCTACTGAAAATAAGGGATTACTTATTAGATCATAAAGTATATTTCTTACTCCCATTTTTTTTTATATATAGGTATTTTCTCTTCCGTCGTCATCGAAATCAACAATTAGGTACTGCCCTCTTTCCTTCACTTTTCATTTACTTGATGTTTTTTTTTTCCTTCAAAATTGTGGTGACTTGGTTTGATTAAATAAATTGTGTATGCTAACCATTCGTGTAAATGTATTTCAGCTGAAGCACATTCTATGTGATCAATACTATGATGATTATTTGGTTCCTCATCCAAGGTAAATGAAATGTAGTAGGAATAAACCATTTTCACTAATAATTTTAACTTTTTTTTTTAATTGCCTCTTTGTTTAAGATTGTACTTTCAAAGTTGTTTCATTTCTTCAATATCTTGGCTTACTAATAGTTTTTTTTTTATTGTGCAGAATAGCAATCTTAAAAAATCATTGTTGTTGATTCTGTAACTAATTCCTTTCAACAGTTTTTTTCATAGTTTTTCAATTTTAATTAAGTTCTTATTTAAATTTCAGATTTTTTATAACTTGAAACATGTAATGGCTTTGGTAAGAATGTAGATTATTTTCATCTCATTTTATTGTAATTTTAATTCCTTCGAGCTTATAAGAATCTTTTTATTGATTGCTTTCATTTTTATTTAATAATTTTTTTTATTAACTATCTAATCTTATTTATGTTTGCATGGATTTGAATTCAAATATTATTAAGTTAATTCTAAAATTAAATAAGCAAAATGTAAATACTAAAATTAAATAATTGGTTTGTTTATTTTCCAAAATTTAAAATGAAATCAACTATTTTCCTTGATTGTCATATGAATGCAATTTCATATTTTCATAAATTTATTCTATAAATAAATAAGCAAAAAATATATATTATCCCCTCCTACTAAAAATAAATTCATAGTTTAATTATTTTTCTAATTCAAACACAAATTTAACTTTTTCCTTAATTCTACGTTCCACTCTTTTTTATATCATTGCATTCTTTTTTCACAACAATTTACGTTTCACTCTTTTTTTATATATAATTCAAATTCAAGCACCTTAAATAATAATATAAGATCTCTTTTATTTATAATTTAATCCTCCATGTTGTTTTGTTTTCTCCTAATATATGAATTTTGTGATGACTTGGTTTTAGTTGATTAAGTTTTCTCTGTATACATCTGACACTAATGCATTATTTTGGTTTATATATGCTGGTAGAAAATATATGATCTCTTTTATTTAATTTAGACAGAAATAATAGAAAAAAAAACTTATTTTGAAGACTATTGAGAAAATAAACAAAGAAAAGAAAAATATAAGATAGTCTTAGGGCTCATACCATCAATGAGTTTAACTATTTAGAGAATTAATTCAGATAAAAAAAATAAAGAAAATAACTAAAACTATGGAGTGAATTAATTTGATAAAAGGGAATAAAAATAACAAATACTATGTTGAAGTTGATTAATTAACTTGGGAGGTCCCATTTCAAGATGAAATTTTCAGTAAGAAAAAAAGGGTTTTGTGGGGACTTACAATGAAAAAGGCTATTATTTTTTAGGAAGAAATCACAAATTTAAGTAATTATTAGCTATGAACGGAGGAACGGGAATTCTAAGTACATGATTTCTGAATGTTTTCACAAATTTAAGTAATCATTGCTCGAAATGAAATATGTCACATATAACGACACATGATTATTAAACAAATTTATTTACAGATTTAGAGATAGTGATTGTGTATGAAAAAATGTTTTGGTTGCAAAATAAACAAATAAAAGAACTTGGTGATCAAATGTAAAAACTTGATTAGTTAGATATTTTAGGTGAAATATGGTAAAATCTTATTTTAAAAAAAAATGGTAAAACAAGTAAATATTTTGCACAAAATTTTACTTCTTTAACTATAAGAATTTTGAAATGAAGGGAATAAGGTAATTCATTCCTCCAAAATTTACAACTTATCAATTACTCTCAATTACTCCCTCCATCTCAAATTGAATGTCTTTACTTTTTGAAACTTGACATTCAAAAAATCTTTTCACTCAGCTCCTCCATCTCAAATTGAATGTCTTTACTTTTTGAAATTTGACATTCAATAAATCTATTCACTCTGCTCAAATTGAATGTCCTGTTTTGTTTCAAAGTTAATGACATTTTGAAACTTCACCTCCAAATAACTTTGTCCCCAAATCATTTTTTTTAATTTGTTTTTCATTGTTTATTATATTTTTGCAAAACTAAAAATTTTATGTGAATTGCAGGAATGCTTTTGATTTATATTATATTAAAATTCAATTTTCTAAAAATGTCCCTTAAATCTCATAATGGCATTCATTTTGGGACAGAAAAAAATAATATTTTATATACTTTTCATATAAATCTCAGATATAATTTTTAATAGTTGATCTATCATGCCCGTCGAGTATCGACGGGTCACTAACTAGTTATGTTTTAAACCGACCATCTTAAAAAAAAATGTCACATTTCATATTTGGTTGAACTTGTATGTAAATTTCCCTACAATAATTGCATTTTCTTTTTTAAAACCCTTAGAATTCTAGCCAAATATCAGTATTCCAATATTTTTCATTCACAATTTACTTTTATTTACAATTATTTAAAAATAAAAACTGATATTTGATTAAATTTCAAAAATAAACAGCAACATTGTTTCAGATCAATGTGCATACATGATCAACTCAATCAAATTTTGATCATAGTTTTCTGAAAATCTAGATATCACTATGTTATTATAAAAATTATTATTGTTTTACCATTATAAATAATATTAATAATAATTCTTAGAATTACATATAAATATATAAATTTTTATTAAATTATGATCAAAATTCAATTAAAATGACCTGTGTAAACACAGTATAACATTTCTCAGGCAAACTCAAAAGAAAAATAAAATAAAGTTTTGGATTAGGAGTATAGTTTAGTATAGAAAGCAATAGAAGGTGCTTGATATCTTTTGGAAAATCTCAAATTAAAAAATCAGTTAGTGGAGGGAATTTATTTATTTATTTATCCAAAGCAAATGTGAAAGAACATTTAATTATTTAAAGATAATTTGTGTAGCAAATACCTAATAAACCTACCCCATTAGTTAAAGCAATCCACCGTCAAAAATTATACTCCCTCCGTCCCATAAAACATTATCCCTTTTACTATTTTGGGTGTCTCACTTTAAAGTTTCACTTTCCTAAAAAATAAATTTTTTAATACTTCTTTATTTATGGGATCCACTTGTCATACTCACAACACTTTTCAAATTTACTATTCTCTCCACTCATTCTCTCTCCTCCCACTCACAACACATACTTTAATAACATTATTCCTTATTTTCCGTTCTTAACAGTAAAGGAGTAAAGTTCTATGGGACGGAGGGAGTATTGCTTTTTTGACTAACTTTCTTAGGAAAGTCCTTACCTTCTTGCAGATTTGCGTCTCATCCATCTCAAGTCAAACCACCTAAATTTGTTTGGTCACCATTTTTATTTTTTTGTCATGGTACACTAGAAAAACAATTTATATTTTTATTAATTAAATATTTGATTTTGAATTGCCAAAAAAATTTAAGTTTTTTTTTTTTTTGTTTTTTTTTTTTTTGAAAATGTCTCAGTTATAAGGCAAGAAGAGAGATCGAACTCTAAAAAGACAATGTATGAGGCTTGACTTTTATCACCGAGTCATTCTTTTGAAATATTTAAGTTTGACGAAATTTATTGTAATTTTTTTTAAACAAAAGAGACATTACCCTTCATTAGGGTATAACACAAGACATACTTCCTTTATCACATTTGAAAAAACACAAATTTTTATTCAAAATGAAAACATTTTAATATTTATTTATTCATTAGACCCATTTTTCATACTTACAATAACTATACATTTAATATTCCCTACCTCATTTCCCCCCTTCTTACTTTTCAAACTCACAAGGTTTATTTTACTATAAACTTTTCTTAATTTTTGTGTTAAACCAATTTTATACTTTTTCGAGTGAGACAGAAGGAGCATTAGACTTTTTAACACTATAACTTTCAATATTTACGTTCTTTTCTTCTTTTCAATGTTTCCTAAAAGATTTGATACAACGTGTGTAAGGACCACTCTTAAAACTTTAGTAGTTATATACTATTAATTATAAATTTATTATGATATGAATAAATAGAATTTTATTTTTAAAACAAATATAAATTAAATATAATAATTATTATAAAATAAATAAAATATTTATAAATTGATGATGTAGGACAACGATACCGATAGTTTGGAGAAAACATTGATTTATTGACCAAAAATAAATGTTTTTTTTTTTAGTTTTTTAACAAAATAAATGTAAATTTTTTAAGAAGGTGTTCCTAAATTTTGTTTGAAAAGGTTTATAAATGTTGGGAAAAAATTGTTAAAATCTATAAAAATAAAAATGTATAAAATGGTGATTTGGCGAATTAATAAACACTTTTCGAGTTTCGTAAGGATGCCCTTATAAGTTCAATGAATGTGGGAATAAGTCAAAAGGCCCACTACAGTACAGAGTGCACCCTCTCTACTGTCACAAGTGTGCGACATTTATGTTAATCACGTGCTGACCATGTGGTCTTTATCCGACATGTCAGTGCTTGATTGGCTGAGATCATTTACATTGATACCACTTCCACGGTCCACCTCACCCATGGTCTTCAATCTTCATAAAAGAACACACTTGACTTAGTTTAATTTATTTTCTTTTCTACAAATCATGTAAATTATTCCCTGCCTACCATAAGTGTTTGAATATTTTTTTATATTATAATCTCAAATTAAGTGAATTTTAGATATTAAAATAATTTAATACATTTTATTAAGATAAATATGTCATTTGAGCTAAGTCAAGTGGCTGTTTCAATGTAAGTAAATATACCCAATCCCAATTGAATGCTCAACCTTTTGATTTTGCACGGAATTAAGAAATTAATATAAAATGGATAATAAAATTAAGTGGGTTGAAGATTAATTGTTTAAAATATTATTTATATTTTAAGTGTGTAAAAAGTAGGTTGATAACTTTTTTTTTTTAATTAACTTTGTGAGAGTAGGTCTTGTGAAAAATTAGTTTTTTCAAAATGTTATGAAAAAACTAGTTTTTAGCATTGTTCATCCCTCTTATTAGTTAGGGTTAGTGTTTAAAAACTAGTTTTTTTTTTATGTTATGAAAAAATTAGTTTTTCACATGATTTTGGCTTGTGAAAATTAAGTTATCTAAAATACTATTTATTAATTTCTTTTTTAAAAATAAAGCAAAAGATGAACCTTAAATTAAGATATGCCAAAAAAAAAAAATGTAAGCAATTAGGCCGGAGAGAGTATTTATCCCTTTGCTTAACAACTTGACAAAGTTAAGATACGTGAGGTATTGTTCACTTCATTAATTCAACCCTCTTCAAATTGAACTGACATTTTGGACACAATAATAAAGGAAAAGTAGAAAAAAAGAGATGTATTGTGAGTATAAAAATTAAAATAGGAGAGAAAGAATGAGTGAAAAAAATAATATTTTGATTGATGTTATAAATATAACAGGGAGAGAATGAGTGAAAAAAATAGTATAAAAAAATTCTATTTTAAGAAATTCGATTTGATATGCAACGATTGAAAACGATAAGATTAGATTTGAATTTGAAGTGGGATGGGGGAGTATATCTTAATTCGGTTGTCATGTTCCTACAAAATCCTCATGAAATCTTAATATGAATATAAAATAGGTGGCTATAATAATGTAGTCATGTGCCAAGTGAATCCTAATTTGATGCCTTCTTGTTATAGATATTATTTTATATCAGAAATTGACGAATTTTTAATATAATATATAAAAATTTTGATACAATCCCATTATAACAAATTGATTTTAATGTAAAATTTTAGACTTTAATATGATATTAAAGCAGATTCATTACACGTGAATGTCCAACGGTCCACGATGTTACTGTGCGTCACCCGATTAATAAGTACACGCTGTAAGATTTGGCAAAGCCCGTTACAAATGAGGGGGCGTGTTAGAGATATTATCTCATATCGAGAATTGACGAACCTTGCCTATAATATATAAAAATACTGACCACACCCTTTATCATCAATTGATTTTAAAGTGGAAACTAATACTTTAATATCTTGTTGTTCTGTCTTTCTGTGCAACAATTGGGACAATCTAACGTGGATTTGTCGTAACAGAATCATCCAAATATCGTATTTGGTCAAGATTTGACTTCTCATAAATATGTAAAACATGACTTACGACTCTACATTCTTGCTTAAACTTAGCCCCAAAATGAATGTATAAATAAAGCCCAACCCAGAGTGGATATGTGATCCTCACTACACATTGGGGCTGGGCCAAGAGCAGTCGGGACTAATTCAGACAAGATTGATTATGCTGATTGATTATGCAGAAAGACATGATCGAGATTTAACGCAAGTAATGAATACAGTAAAATCTCTATAAATTAATAACTTCTCTAAAATAATAAAATCTTTCGATTCTGACTTGAGCCTTTGTAAAAAATCATCAAAATCAAATTCGATAAGATAATATAATAATAATTTTTTGAAAAATCTCTTTATAGATATTAGGTCCCAATTAAACTCTAAATTAATAATTCATAAAAATTACAATATAAATATTATGATAATTTGCTAAAATATGAATCTATTGTTGCTTGATTTTTCTTAAAATTTAAATCTAATTGAATCTCATCTCTAACTTTTTTAATTGCACCCATGAATGCATAATAATTAATTGTATACAATGAATAGTACATGCATCCATGAATGCATAATAATTAATTGTATACAATGAATTGATATCATACATGAATATATTTAATTAGTTATAAAATAATTGGTTAATGCATGAATATAATTAATGAATTATATATAAATTTATTTATTTTTAATATATATACACTAAATTTGCTGAATTTAAAAATTTTCTTTTTTAATTAATAAAATATTAATTTATTGATATATTAATATCTCTCTAAATTAATAAAATTTCATGATTTCAAGGTTATTAATTTATAGAGGTTTTACTGCATTTGAAAATAGCCACAAACAACACCATTCTTGTGAACCGTTTAGATCAAAATGGGGAGATGGCATCTAAAAAACTGTCCTTGTAAACCGTTGAGATCAAAATGTGAGTAATACAACCCCATTCCTTGTGAACCATTGAGATCGAAATGGAAATATGATATCTAAACAACCCGTCCTTGTAAGTTGTTGAGATCAAAATACGAAACAAGTCCATCCCTATAAACCGTTGAAATCAGAATGAACAAATGACATCTATACAATCTTTCTATCTATGTGAATTGTTGAGATCAAAAGAGACAGATGACATCAAGCACAAGCCAGATGTACATTCTAACTATGCAAATCTGGAAACATGATAAGTATTATGTACTCCATCTGTCTCAAAATTCATTTGTCTCAAAATTATCTTCTCACTTTTTTTTGTTATTATTATGAATGAATTTTAAGCAATTATTTCATGCTGATTTAATTATCATAATAAAAATTTAACTTGTTATCTATAGTATTGTTGATAGTATATAAATTACAAATTTTAAATTTACAATAATATAATTAAATTAATCTATAATTATTGGTTAATATTGGTTAAATGATTATTTTGAGATAGAGAGAGCAGGACAGTTTGCACAAAGACTCCGAAAGCCGCCGTCTATAATGAACCACCACCCTGTAGCTGTCGAGATTGTAGACTTGAATGACATTGTAACCTAGTACAAAATGAAGTTACGTTTACACGCCTACTTTATAGCGAATATTATATTATTATAGATAATATTTGGTGTATATATCTTGTGTATATAATAGTCTCGTAGACTTGGTAGGATTGTATGTACAGTCCGTCTCAATAATTATTGGGACTCTGTACAAAATGTGAATATTGGGTCCCTAATGATTAAAAATTAATACAAAAAATATAATATGTATCTATAAGTATTTTTATATAAAGATTAAAGTTTTATAAAATTAAACAATAAAATTCAAAAATAATTTATTACATTGATCATTAATTTTTCACATTTTTTTTTTATATAAGCTATTTACCTAATGGACCTAGTTAAAAATGGGAGCCCTCCAAAATTTGGGGCCCGGTGCGGAGGAACCTCTTGCACCTAGAGAGAGCTGGCCCTGTGTATGTACTATAGATAGAACCGTAAATCATGGAAGTGGTTAATTAGGTTGATTAGAATCTCCTTCCATACGAAACTCTTGTATATTATATATATATATAGTGGTTTAATTCAATGAGAAAGTTAAGGAAAATATTCTCAGTCTTTATGGTATCACGAGAGATCTAGGGCCAAATTCCGTTGCGCCTCCCTTCGTGTAAATCAGACGTATTCTTCTTCACTATCTTCTTGTTTTTTTTCTTCCTGATCTGCGGATCTTTCTGTCTCTCTCTCATGTCGACTCGTTCCCTCCATCCGGCTATGGCTGTGACTAATATCAAGAATAATATCACCGTTATTTTTGAACCGAAGAACGTTCAATACACGACATGGGCCGAGGTGTTTAAGGTCCACGCTTGATCCCTCCAGGTTCTTCACCATATTATTCCTTCGGCCAGTGGGAAGGGGAAGGACCCAACCACCGATGAGGAAATCGAATTGTACTCCACCCTAGATGCAAAAGTTCTAGGATGGATTTATGGCACCATTTCCCCCGACCTACTCAACAAGATTTTGGAGCCTAACCAAACGGCGATGGATGCATGGAATACCTTGATGGATATCTTCGAGGACAATAAGAATTCCCGCACAGTTAGTCTAGAGCAGGAGTTCACATCCTCACACATGGAGTCTTTTTCCTCGGCCTCGGCATACTGTCAGCACCTGAAGCAAATTTCCGACCAACTGAAAAATGTTGGATCTCCTGTGGGCAATGATAGAATGGTTCTTCAGATGGTGGTTGGGTTGACTGAAGCTTACAATGGGGTTGCATCCATTCTTCGTCAAAGCAATCCTCTTCCGAAGTTTCACCAAGCCCGGTCTATGCTAGTCCTTGAAGAAACAGGCTTACAGTAAAAGGCATCTATGGCATCAGCGATGGTTGCTCGAGACTCACCCAGTCTCTTCACGGTGGCCTCTCCAACACCGCTGCATCCTCCCACCTCTAGTGGTTCCAAAAACTGCAATAACGGGAAGAAAGGTGGCAAGAATGGGGGCCGTGGTGGTCAGTCGACGCCGATGGGTTCATCTGGGACACGTTCGGATAATGGATCGAATGGTCGTGGGGGTAATCCAGTTCAGTTCGATGGCTCTCAGAATCAGTGGTATGGCGGTGGTCAGCAGTACGGTGGCGGTCACCTCGAACTTACAACGATTCGCTTACCTACTCTCAAATCAAGCCGAACGCAAGCTCTAAACTAAAACGAAATAACCTCTCTAAATTCATATCTAACCCAACCCACAAGTCGATTACGAAACTTAGACGAATTTTCTCTTACGCTAAACATATCCGACTTAACTCTTGGTCGATCTCGTTCTTCTAACAGATCTGACTCTTAGTCGGTCTCGTTCTAACAGATCCGACTTAACTCTTAGTCGATCTCGTTTTCCTAACAGATACGACTTTTAGTCGATCTCGTTATAACAGGTACGACTAAACTCTTAGTCGATCTCGTTCTATAAACAAGATTGACTAAACTTTTAGTCGATCTCGTTATCTAAACAAATCCGACTTAACTTTTGGTTGATCTCGTTCTACTAACAGATCCGACTCTTAGTCGATCTCGTTTTCCTAACATATCCGACTTTTAGTCGATCTCGTTCTAACATGTCCGACTAAACTCTTAGTCGATCTCGTTTTCCTAACAGATCCGACTCTTACTCGTCTCGTTCTAACAGGTTCGACTAAATTGTTAGCCACTCTCGTTTTTAAACAAGTCCGAATTAAACCTTAGTCGACCTCGCTTTAAACTTGGGTCAACGATTTCTCTCGACCTCGAACAAACTATCAGACTGACTCAAATTTAACTCAGCCCACACCTCAAAGAAAATTAGGTCAGCTCAAATTTAATACAACCTGCACTTAATTAAGGACGACGATTCCTCTCAATCTCAAAACAAGACGAATCTAACTCTCTTGCGTTAAACTAAGTGTGACACGTTCAAAGTTGACTTAACCTTCCCCCATCAAAAGAATAAATTTCCTTCTGTTACTTCGACGTGATCAAAAAAGTTGGGGGCGACTGAACAGAGTATTTCACATATTAATGATCCTAAAATTTAGCAAAAGATACAGATTGATTATCTCCTCCGTACTCTCCCCCTCATCCTATCTAAAGAGGGATCGCACATGAACATGAGGTACATACACTCTCCATATTATAATACACATCCCCTCCCGGTTTAATATATCGGAACCCCCGGTACCGCCCATTTTATGCATCATCAATACTACTACAACAAGAATTCTTCACTTCTGATTGGCCCGAATCGTTGTTTTCTCCAGCAGCTGTTCTTATATCTTGTTCAGAATATAGATTGAGATAGTAGCAGGAATTCACTTGTTAGAGGAGGAGGTAGGCTAAGTGAATTTACGCTTTTGTCCTCAGGCGATGTTATGATCCATCAGCAACGAAGAAGAATCATGATTCTATCGAGAGATTTTTGTAGGTGAATCAGTCAGGATAGGATTTCTCCGCCCGAGCAGAACCCTGAGAGATAAACCATTACAGTTCATCATTGCAAAAGAAAATAATGCATCAATTTGGTCTTTTTTTGAAAGTAAATTTGAATTACTTTTCTTTTAGACTTGATATTGATCATTATTTTCCTTATATGGTTAAGAATTTGTACGCTCTTCAGTAGCTTGTTTCATTCAACGGGTCATAATCATAAGCATCACCCGCCTTCACAAACCGCCCCTTCACTCTCTTCCTCACATCAGCTCTTGCCTTCCGAGTTGCATAGCGTACTCTCTTGTCAAACCTATCACATAAATCAAATACGAAAATTCCCATTAGAAATGAAAATTAAAATGTAAAGTCCCCTAAAAGGCTGGAGAACATAGCAAAAACAAGGGAATGGCCTATATGGAGAGCATTCCATGACTTATTTATATTTATTTTTAACTATTTTTCATCCAAATCTCTAATTGTAAGATACCTTATGCATGCTTCAAGTTTTTAACCCAATTTTCCCTGCCTGCATGCTGGAAAGTTTGGGTTGAAGAGCAATAAAACAGGTGGAACACAGGAAAACAAACTCCTCCCTCCATCCCATAACAGATGTCGCATCTATTACAAGAGTGACACTTGAAAGTGCTAGAAATTGCATTTGATGGGGTTTGAACCCCTGACCTATCGTTTGGAAATGGACATCGGATGCCGCTTGAACTAGAGCTCTTTGGCAATAGATGTCGCATTTGACTTGTTAAAAGTTATCAAGGAATGTGCTCTATTTGCTTGTACATCTCCGGTAACATGTTAAAATTG
The DNA here is from genome assembly GCA_022495995.1 of Adenophora triphylla var. japonica. NCBI lineage: Eukaryota > Viridiplantae > Streptophyta > Magnoliopsida > Asterales > Campanulaceae > Adenophora > Adenophora triphylla. The sequence continues at coordinate 52,675 of JAFEMH010001175.1, forward strand.
AACCGAGGGCCGAGGCTATTCCTTATTTAGAAACACATGATTTATTTGGGCCGGACGAAAAGGGAAGTGTGACATTTATTATGGGACGGAGGGAGTAAATGTTTTCTTAATACAAGTAAAATAATGGTAATCTTACTTGCGAGTCTTTTTCTTGTCCTTGTATCTCTGAACAGCATCACTCCTGCTACCTAATGGAAAGTTTCCATCAGGACAGGCGGTAATCCATGGCGGTTCCCCCATGGGAAGCATCGAAGAAGCCCCACAATCTTGATAATCACCACCGCCACTGCTTTCTCCGGTGAGATTTGAAAAGGAGAGGTTAGAATATTGCCTCACGTAACATACAGCTGGTTCAGTCTTACAGCTCATCATCGAATCAGCAGATGCTGTGTTGCTGTTTGTTGGCTGAATTACATTTCCCTGCCCTGTTGAAGATTTCTGACCACCAAAAGGGTTCAAGGAAATAAATTGGTATACTCGATAAACATCATTATAATAACATGAAGAATCTTATTATTCCACTACCCATCAAAGACTTCAACTTGAATTCGCTGAACAATAAAGTAAAGATTTGCAAATTATCACAGATGAAGTTGATCGCAGAAAAAATATTAAAGATTCTTAATGTTAATCATGATCATGATAATAACATAAAGATCTTATGAATACTATAACCAAGTAAAATAGAAATGTCCCGGAAACTAGGAGGAGGGGGCAGTACTGAAACAATAAAATGAAAGTATGAAGAAAAATAAAATACGAGAAGAAATACCTCAGCCATGTATGCACCCTGACAATTAAAATCTGCGCCAGAAAGGCCCTTTATCCCAAAAAGGAAGTCAATTCCATCTTTCGCAAACGGATGTTCAGGATCATTGCTGCCTACACCAAAAAGCTCTTCATAGTTTTCAATGCTCAAGTCAACTTCATCCATATTGAAGTCATCATAAAACCCATCATCTTCACATATTTCCGCTCCTTTTGTCCCAGAACTAGAAGCCTGCATGTCAGCAAGGTGAAAAGCTTTACAACAATTCTTAAACCTTGTAAGCACACATAACATACTATGTAACACAATACTTAATATTACCCCCTCCGTCCCTAAATGAATGTCGATAAAGTTTCAAATTTGCTCTTGATCAAATTTGAAACTTTTTTTCGACATTCATTTAAGGACAGAGGAAGTAAGAGAAGTAACTTGAATTCTCTCCCCTTTTCTTTTCTGCTGGTCGTTAGATCTCAATTATTTTAATTCTTCACAGTGTTTGGTCGAAAATGATAGGATCAAATCTTGAAGTATAAAGATGATGATCAGGTAACTTTCTTGCTTAATGTTTTACAGAGAAGTTCAAAGTCATTACCATGTTTCCCCCATAGTGTTTTTTATGAAAGATCTTGAGAAGTTGGAGGAATATCGCTCTGCGGTCACTAATGTGACCTTAGAAAATCAAATACTATGCTTTATCTATTATCTTTGAATAAGAGATAATATTGGCACTTCTCAAAGATTTTAGGGTTACGTTCGCTTGGTGTCTAAGAATGTTGAAACACTTCCCGTAAGTGGGCCCCAGTTTCCAGCATGTCAAGAATGTCTATCACATAATAGCATTATTTGCAGAGTATCCATTCAATTAAAGCAAAATCAAACAAATCAAATACAAAAAAAAAGTATCATCTACCTTCAGTGCAGTAGAATTTGTGACTCGTGCTTGCTGGTCAACATTTTGCAGCCTAGAGTCAACCTGGTCAGCTGCAAAAGATGAATCTTGATCATAGTTGTTTCGGGACGGACTTTGATTGTTCTTGGGAAAGATATCTGCAATACTCATTGAGCCCATTTTTTGCTCGCAACTAGAAACATTAACAGATGCAGGCTCTAATATAAAGTACCAAATTGAAGAAAGTTCCTCAGCTGAAGGGCAGCCTGAATAAGTATTCACTGCTTGTTTATTATGTGTGGGCCCAGAGTTCAACCCACCGTGGCCAAGCCAATCACAATTCTGACATAGAGATATTCTTTCCTCAACGCATCTTGTAATTGCAGGTTGTGAATTGCATCTTTCACACACGAGTGTTCTGGAATGACGTTGTGAAAGGGTATTTGCGGAATGTATGTTTCGGTCACATGACAAACAAAGGCTGGCTGCATCAGATCGACAATATACCATCGATCTTTGCTCTCCGCAATAATCACATGTGTATCCCATTTTTCAAACAGAGCGCTTCCTCAATTAAAAACTTGGCCTCAGGAGGAAGAAAGAAGTAATAAAATTCGTACAGTATCCAAATGTCCAACCAGATAACCCCAGGAAAGAAATGGGAAAATGTAGCTTATAGATTCACCTGGAAACTGCCAGGCGAAGCAATCTGCAACGCATATGTCAAAACTGAAATTAGAAGAGTTTTATCTTTTAAATGAAAAGAATATCTTTTTGTACTGATATGCAGTACAAAGAAATAAGATCAATTCAGATATAACTTATTCTATGGACTACAAGAAATTTGCTTCAAACCAGAGTTTCACAATCCAAGCCATATATCATACGTATAAATTTGAAAATGTTATCTTCTTCTAGTAAATCCAAGATACTCCCTTCATCCCAATTGAACAGTCACATTTCGGAAGGTCAGTCAATGTAGTGAATAAATTTTTGCCCTTACAAACGATCATTAGTATGCAAAAATCCCTCCCTTTATTATCCTTAGACGTATAGTAAGAACTAAGAACACAACCGAAGTTAGTAGCTTAAATTTTAGGACCGGAACATTAGTACATACCTAAATGAGAAACATGGAAAATAAGAAAAGGTACTCAGAATACAGAACTATGGAAGTAATCAAAACAATGGAGATGCCACACAAGAAAAGCTAAACTGAAATGAATAAAGGGTATACATAGATGCTCCAACATCGGAAGCATCTGGGATCTCAATGAAAAGCGAAGAATTTTCGCAAGAAATTAGAAAAATTAAAGTGCTTGCCATTTACCATTAATACTTAGAATAAGAGACTACAAGGCAAAATCAGCGGAAAGTTTCAACTTGTGTTACATAGTAATTACACTGAAGTTATACATTAGTTGTTTGTTATTTAAGATTTGTTATTCCTATAAAGCAGCTTACATTTACCTCTAGAAATCAAGATAGAGGCTAAAAACACATACTCAGAAATAGCATAGACACATATCAAGCCAGATGCATCAAATTAACAAAAAGCTAAGCTGATCTACAAAAAAAATAAAAGCTTTTTATCAAATTATGAACATAAAAATTGCAATAAATGAAAAATCAAACAAACCCTACCAGTCCAAGCTGAAAGTTTAAAAAAAAAAATCCAGATAAAGATCATGATATACCATTGAAAAATATCACATCAACACAAAATTATATTCATAATTTACTCAAATGATCAGCAGCATAATTCCCAACCAAAACTAAAACAAAACATAAATCAAATCAACAACCCACATGAAAAAGATGATCAAAAAACAAATCAAATCCCAGACACAAGAGTACTATAGCTAAAGTCAAAGAAGCCATAAATCTTACCAAAGAACTTTTCCAAGCAATCAATCTTAAAAGGGTATTGAGAAGAATCAATAAAGAAGAGAGCTTTTGGTTGCAGCTTTGAGTTTGAAGAAGGGGAAAGAAACCATGAACGAGAAAGATCGATTCTTTATTATAAGAGATTTTCTCTCTTTCAATATAGAGCAGGAACAGGAACAGGAACAGAATCAGGATCTTTTCAATTTTAGCTTTACTGTTTGAATGTTATCTATCTGACTATAAAAATGGATATTATAAGAAAATAATAATATTGAATTGACAAAAAGTGCAAAAGGAAAGAGAGAGAACAAAGTGGGGTATGCTTAGCTGCACCCTTTCTGCACTTCGTGTCGTTACTTTAACAGGTTGTGGCCCGTGATTGGATCCTCTATTAATTAAATAGATTGCATAAAGTTGTCTTGATATATTTTTTTTTAAAAGTATTATTATTAAATAAAAAGCATTCAAATTTTACTTATACTTTTGAATTAAAAATTTTTAGTTAAAAAATATTCAAAATAATAATGACATTAGAAAATAATCAAAAGTTTTAAAATTTTAATGATTAAAATATGAATTTTATCAAGGGCAAAGCCCTGGAGTAATATTAATTCGAAAAAGTTTCCCTTACCAAATCAATAAAGGGTAAGTTTTAGGAAAAACCTGTTTCTCCGTAAGTTATACAATGCCCACTTTTATTCTTAAAAATATCAAGTTTAGATCTTAAAACATTGAGTTTAGGCCTTAAAATACCTAGAAAATAAAATAGTGAGATTAGGCGTTAAAACAGTGAGTTTAAGCTAGAAAATAAAATAGCGAGTTTAGGCTTTAAAACAGTGAGTTTAGGCTTTAAAACATCAAGTCGATATACTCCCTCCGTCCCATAACAAGCGACACAGTTACTGTTTCGCACGAAAATTAAGAAAAAAGTGAAAAGGTTGATGTGTTGTGAGTGTAGATAGTTGAGTATGAGAGAGAATGAGTGGAGAGAATAGTAAATTATAATGGTGTTGTGAGTATTATAATAATGTAGGAGAGAGAATGAGTGGAGGAAATAGTAAAAAAAATTTTCCATTTTAGAAAGTGTGACTTATCAGTGGGACGCCCAAAATGGCAAAGTGTGTCGCTTGTTATGGGACGGAGGGAGTATTTAAAAACAAAATTTTTTATACAGTAACTTATAAAAAAACAGGTTTCCCCCAAAATTTTCTGATCAATAAAAGATAGTATAAGACAACTAAATAGCTTATATTTCATATAAATGATTTATCCAAATCAATATTTCAAATAAACTCTAGGCACCCTCTCTCTTCTCAACATCATTTATCATTTTTCTTCTCACTCTTTTAAACATACACACAAGCACTCTTTCTCTCTCTCTCTCTCTCTAATATTTCTTTTTGTTTTTAATTTCTTTCTCTCTAACCTTAATTGATCTTCGGCGATGTGCCTCTCTTTTCAGCCATCTCCCAACCAACTCATCTTCTCCGATAAATCACTCCCAACGACACATCCTCCCTCTCCGCTCCCTTTCCCCTTTCGTAAAGCCAAATCTGCCCATATTTGTTATCCCCACCACCGGTAACCACCCCGCCGGATCTGTTCTAAACGGTTCGTCTTCTCCAATGCAGCTTCATCTTTTACAGCGATTGTGCATCAGATCTAGAGGCATCAATTTGGATCGTCCAGTCGGGACGTTCCGTCCGGCCATACAAATGCGATGGGATGAATAGTATATTCTAATCTCTTATAAAGCGGGTGTATTTAGGACATCCCGTTTGGGATGCGGGACAAGTTGAGACGGGACGGAATGAGACAGGACGTCCCAAATTTTTATAATTTTAATTTTTTTAACCTCAAAGGTATTTTAGCACTTAGTTTTTAGTTTTTTTTTTCAACTATCCATTGTTTTTTTTTTTTTGTTTCGACTAAGCTATTTTATGAATTTAATAAGTTTTTATCTTTTTGAATTGCAAAAGATTAATCTTATGTTTTCAATTTAATGTGTTGGCATCATCTCACTTAGATTTTAGTTTTATAATATTAGCGTCATCTTGTCCCGCATTATCCCGCGTCCCGAGGTGTGATAGAACGGGACGAGGAATTTCTGTCCTGCGAATAATTCGGGATGACCCGTGCAGTCCGTAAAATTGCGGGATTTCATAGTTCCGTCCCGTCCCATTTTCCCGAATTAACAGCTCTAATTAGATCTAGCCTTTAGCCTTCCGGAGAATAAGAATCCGGTCTCCAACCCTCGCTGGTCACACAAATTTGGTAGATTTGCGTGAAGCTTCGATCACTTTCTCTGGTTCGTCCAGATTTGGTACGAGTAACTGCGACGTGAGCGGGAGCCATGAATGTTATCGATTTCTAGCCACATCAACGAAGATCCGGCCATATCAACACAAAGAATGTCAAGACTGCTCTTATACATATGCTCAAACACCAAAACTAAAGAAAAAATCAAAACCATGTGTACTTCAAAAACAACAAGCACTCTCATTATTGATTTATTTCAAAACAAAAGACTAAATATTAGTAATAATAAAATTATGGGTTTATTTTGTCTTATATTTAAAGTATGAAAGTCGGATTTAATAAAATATCAAGACTTATTTATTTGTTTTTCTAAAAATTGAGAAAAAAATTGCCAAAAAAAAATTGACTTTTATACTTTTTATATAAGAGGCGAATTGGTTTTATAAGTAAGGTAAAGTATAAGGCAAAGGATATATTTCAAAAATTAAAAATTGTTGATGTTATATAAAATAGGGCGATATCCTCTAGGGCCACTTATGCGAGATTTAAATTCAATTTAGGAAATAACATTTTAAAAATTTCAAAGAAACCCCTTCTTGGCACAATGACGTTAATGCCCTTCTTGCATGTGCACCGAATGACAACGAACGTTACAGCAGCGCTCTGAACCGATGCAAGTTCAAAATTCAAAATTATACTTTAGTCAGTGAAAGATTGGAAATTATATATTGGTCACTAGACATTCAAATATTTTGGACAATCATTAGATTTAGAATAGTTTCAATTTGTTCACTTCAGTTTCAAATAATATAGATTAATCACTAGATTCTTCATGTGCCCGACAGTTATTAACCTTGCCAAAAATATTTCACATTATTACACTTCAATTATGTCACTTATTTATAGAAATACCACTAGTTAAGTCACTTGGTTATAGAAATATTAATAAAGACATTTATTTATAAAACTGTCATCTCACTAATAATGCAACTCTTATAACTGAAATATAAGACCAGTTCACCTCTTATAATTTAGCTATAAAACAAAAAAAAATCAATAAAAAATCATAAATTCCAGTAATACTTATGATTTAATCTGATAATTTTCACATAACAACTCTTATATCTGAATTATAAGACCAATTTCATCTTATAGTTCAATTATAAAACAAATTTTTATTCTTCAACCAAAAAATAAAAATTACAATAATAACCATGACTAAATTTGGTAATTTACACATAAACACTCTTTTAGCTGCAGTATAAGACCAGTTTTCTATTATAATAACAACGAATTAATCTCACAATTTACACATTATAACCTTATAAGTGGATTATAGTACTACTTTTATCTCTTATAATTGACTTATAAGACAATTTTTTCAATCAAAAAAATCAAAATTTTTAATAATAACAACAAAATAATCTCATAATTTACACATTATAACTCTTATAAGTGATTTATAAGACTAATTTGTCTTTTATAATTGACTTATAAGACAATTTTTTCAACCAAAAAAATCAAAAATTTCAATAATAACTACGAATTAATCTCATAATTTACACATTATAATTCTTATAAGTGAATTATAAGACTACTTTGTCTCTTATAATTGACTTATAAGATAAATTTTTCAAACAAAAAAATCAAAAATTTTAATAATAACAATGAATTAATCTCATAATTTACACATTATAACTCTTATAAGTGAATTATAATACTACTTTGTCTCTTATAATTGACTTATAAGAAAAGAATTCAGCCAAAAAAATAAAAATTTTTAATAATAATAACAAATTAATCTCATAATTTACACATTGAGGTGCTATAATTGACTTATAATGTTTACTTTTATGGTCGATTTGATTAGGGTAAATGATCAAACGGTAATAATGTAACGACCCCAACCCTAGGCACTAATTTTAATATCACATGGTGTGCTTTTAATATTATTGTTAGTAGTATGTGTCCATTTTTATATGCTTGAATTCTTATATTAGGCTAAATGATAGGAAAATAAATTAATGATTCAAAAAGGAAAAATAAAAATAGAAATTTAATAAAAAGAATGAGGAGGTTAAAATGGATAAAATAAATAAATGGGAAATGATTTAAATAAAATGGGGAAAGCCTAGGATAGTTTGGCATGGGGGGGCCATGCCCTTTTTCCTTAATTCCCTCCTCCTTTTCCCTCATAGTCAACCAACACCATACCTCCTCTTACTCCTCCTACACTCTTCCTCCCTCCTTCATCATTTCTCTTACTTCTTTCTTTTCTCTTCACTTTCCATGGAAGCTTGGTGAAAGCCTCCCATTCCAAGAGTTCATACCAAGTTCATTCTTCAACCATTTCCAAATCCAAGTGTCCTTTTGTGAGTGGTTCATCTCAAGGAGTTGATCAAGCCTAGAAAAGCTCCATTTTATCTTGTATTGGCTCAAGTAAGTTGTTATGACTTCCCTTCTCCTACTTGTTCATGAGCTTTTAAATATTACCCTTGTTCTATGATGTTGATTTTATGCCTTGGAAACCTTAATGGAAGTTGGATGATTGGAACATGAAATTTGTTGAAGTTAGGGTTCAAGGAAGATCATTTAAAAAGGGTTTGAAATGGATGAAATGGGTAGAGATAAATAATCTAGGGCTACTTGGTTTTGAGTTTACATGTTTGGAATGAGACTTGGTAAGGTTAAAGTATCCTTTGGTGTTCTTGAATTAAGCTTGGTTAGAAGGAATGGAAACCTAGGCATAAAAAGGGTCAAAATCTGAGTTTTGTGCTGGAGGAAGGCTTGGGCGGTCGCCCATGGGGGCTTGAGCGGCCGCCCATAGCCACAGAAACTATGATTGCCTTTGAAATCCACTTGGGCGGTCGCCCAAGTGGTGAGAAGCGGGCCGCCCATGCGGCGTAAACCTCATTTTCCTAGGAAACCCACTTGGGCGGTCGCCCAAGTGGTTAGGGCGGTCGCCCAAGCCCCTGAACCAACCTTTTTCAATTTAAACAAGAATTGTTTAGCAAGTTGTTTGGCCACTTATAAATGGTGACTCCCACTTAGTAATCGAACTTGAACCTTCATTTAGATCTTGTATCTTTGAATATGGAATTTGTAGGGTAGGTTAATGATCCCTCATTTCCTTGATGTTATATATATTGTTGTTGACGTTGCTTAGTGTATTCATAAATTGTTGCACTTTGATATTTATTGGGCATGAGTATATATTACCATGTGGCTATTGTTTATCCCTTTTTGTGGATTCTATTCAAGTATCTATTATGTGCTTGATAATGTGTGAGTCAGCTGACATTTGGGGGTATAACATAATACGGTCAATTAGGAAAGTGTGACCTAATGTGATCGGATTATGTTATATCTGTGGCCGTCCCCTCCTGGCCGCGGGGATGGGGTATAGCATCTGTAGTATTGAGCCAAAAGCCTTACAGAGTTGCTCTTGTCTTATTTGGTTCCCTGAAAACGGTCTTATAAGACGTGAGTATTGCTTAAACGGCTCATTTGTAAGATTGGAGTATTATTATACCCAATGTTGTACGACTACTGTTCAGACGGGAAAAGGTAAACCAAGGTAATGGAATGTGTTTATAGCTTTCCCAATGTGTTAAGTGCGACTTGTTATGTGTTGCATTTATCTGGCATATTGCTGCATTCATAATAGCTTGCTGAGATTTATTCTCACCCCTCTCCCTTTAATGTTTTTAGATCCCGAGACAGCGGACCGGCCCAAGAAGGACGGAAAGGAGTTTGGCAGTGAGCTTTTGGGTATTGTCGGGGTACGTTAGGTTGGCGTAGAAAGTATATTTTGCTATAATTCCTTTTGGGAGTTTGTAATTATTAAACTTAAACCTTCTACGTTGAAACCATAATCTTTTGTAACTAAAACAGTTTAAGTATTTTCAAAGTTGGTCCACTCTTCCTCCGATGTGGAGAGTAGTGGAATTGTTTTGAAATGGAAATGTTATTGATGTTGATGTTTGAAGTCTAATTCAAAGTTTTAAAAGTTTAGTATATTTGGGTTAGTTTGAGGACGCTCCAACTCGGGACACGTGTAGGTTCCGGGTCGGGGTCCTCACAGTTGGTATCGAGCTCGGTTAGAGTTCTCGGGTAGAAATCCCAGGCGAGTGAGAGTGTGTGATAGCGACGTCGAGTGTTTAATACAGGAGTTGTACTAATGGCGGGTAATGATGGAGATCAGGATCGGGCTTTGGGTAATGTTGGTAATCCGAATGCCGAAATGATGGATATGTTCCGAGTATTTCTTCAGAATATGGCAGCTCAGAATCAAGGTAGGGGACAACAACAATCAGAAGGTAGGCAAGGGCACCATGGGTTAGAGAAGTTTGTGAAGATGTCTCCTCCTAGCTTCAACGGAGATCCGGATCCGGTGAAGGCGGAGAGATGGCTTGAAGCGATGAACAAGATTTTCTTAGCTATGGAGAGTTCGGATGCGGAAAAGGTGAGATGTGCCGTATTCAAGTTAGAAGGACCCATGGAGACTTTGGTGGCGAGGTAGTAAAGGATGGTTGGGACCGGGATTTGACACCGCAAACTTGGGAGAATTTCACACGTAAATTCCGGGATCATTTCGTGCCGATGGTTACTAGAGACAAGAAGGAAGTTGAGTTTCTGAAACTGGAGTAAGGTTCCATGACTATAGCGCAATATTCAGCAAAGTTTACGGAGTTGGCCCGATATTGTCCTCACTTGGTACCGGATGAAGAGAGGCGTATCTACAGGTTTGTGAAGGGTTTAAGGGTGGAGTTCCGGAAGCAGCTTTTGACTCATGACTTCGCCAACTTCCAAGCGGTGAGCGGGCGTACCGGATTGAGAACGACATAGAGAGCATCATGGTAAAAATGAAGGTGGGAACAGAAACAGATTCCAAGGTCAAGGTTCGGGACGAACGAGAGGGCAACCAAGGACTTTCTACTCGGGAGCGAATCGAGGAGGAAACGTAGCGGCTCGGCAAATCGTTCGACTTCCGGTCGGTTTGGGGCAACGTGTGGTTATTGCAGGCGGCATTCGAAGGATAAGTGTTGGAGCAAGCAAGGCAAGTGTTTAGAGTGTGGTTCGACAAGTCATTTCCGAGAGGAATTGTCCTAAGTGGCGGTAAGCAAGCTTCGGGTAGTGGTCGGGGACAAGGTAGTGGTGTGAAAAGGGATGTTGAAGGAAACCAAAAGATAGAGTGCAAGGTCGAGTGTTTGCTTTGGGTTGAGGAGAGGTCGATCCCAATGCCGTCATTAGAGGTATAGTCAATGTCTCAGGAGTTAAAGCCCTCATTCTTATAGATCCCGGGTCTTCTCATTCATTTGTGGCATCTCATTTTGCATTCTCATTGCACATTTTGCCTGAATCTATGCCTTATGTGTTGGAGGTCTCTACTCCTATGGGAGAGTGCCTTGCATCTTCTTTGATATATCGTGGTTGTGATGTGACTATATGTGGGCATGTATTGCCGGTGGATTTGGTCGAGTTACCAATCCGTGATTTTGATGTGATCCTTGGGATGGATTGGTTGAGTCAGTGTCATGCTTTGGTAGACTGTCGTAGAAAACGAGTCTCATTTGCTATGCCTGATGTGCCTACATTTATATTTGATGCCGATAAATCTATGTTCGGTTTGCATGTTATTTCTGCCTTAAAAGCTAGAAAGATGCTATCTAAGGGGTGTGCGGGTTACTTAGCTTATGTGGTAGATTCCAATAAGAAGTCTCCCGAGTTAGCTCATGTTCCGGTTGTGAATGAGTTTAGTGATGTGTTTTCTAGTGAGTACTCTATGCCTCCGGATCGTGAGGTAGAGTTTTGTATTGACTTAGTACCCGGTACCGCCCCTATCTCTAAAGCACCCTATAGAATGGCTCCGGCCGAGTTAAAAGAGTTGAAGGTCCAATTGCAAGAATTGCTAGACCGGGGTTTTATACGCCCAAGTGTGTCTCCATGGGGAGCACCGGTTCTATTTGTTAGGAAGAAGGATGGTACCTTACGATTATGTATAGACTATCGTTTGTTGAACCAAGCCACCATAAAGAATAAGTATCCTCTTCCGCACATAGATGATTTATTTGACCAACTCCAAGGTTCCGTTATCTACTCAAAGCTTGATTTGAGAAGCGGATACCATCAGTTGAAGATTAGACCGGATGATATTGCCAAAACAGCTTTCCGAACTAGATATGGTCACTATGAGTTTGTTGTGATGCCTTTTGGGTTGACTAATGCTCCAGCCGTGTTTATGGATATGATGAACCGTGTTTTCAAGCCTTATCTTGATAGTTTTGTGGTGGTCTTCATTGATGATATCCTTGTTTATTCTAAGTACCGGGAAAAGCATGAGAATCATTTGAGAATTGTATTGTCCGTTCTTCGTGAGAAGCAGTTGTACGCCAAGTTCAGCAAGTGTGAGTTTTGGCTTGAGCGGGTTTCTTTCTTGGGGCATGTTGTGTCGAGTTCGGGAATTTCTGTGGACCCTTCGAAAATTGAAGCCGTGGTTAATTGGAAGCAACCTTCGACTGTGACCGAGGTCCGTAGTTTTCTTGGTTTGGCGGGGTATTATAGAAGGTTCATTGAGGGGTTTTCTCGGATTGCTACTCCGTTGACTAGGTTGACTCGGAAAGATGTATCATTCATATGGGATTCCAAATGTGAAGAAAGTTTTAATGAGTTGAAGAAGAGGTTGACGACGGCTCCTGTTCTTACCCTTCCGGATGGTTATGAGAATTTTGTAATCTATAGTGATGCCTCGAAGGCGGGTTTGGGATGTGTCCTCATGCAAAATGGGAAGGTTATTGCGTATGCCTCTAGGAAGTTATCACCGGCGGAACAGAATTACCCTACTCATGATATGGAATTGGCGGCGATTGTATTTGCGTTGCATAAGTGGAAACACTACCTTTATGGGGCGAAGTTTGAGATTTTCACCGACCATAAGAGTTTGAAATACTTATTTACCCAAAAGGAGTTGAACAACCGACAAAGGAGATGGCTTGAGTTTTTGAAGGATTTTGATTGTATAATTTCTTATCATCCGGGGAAGGCCAATGTAGTGGCGGATGCGATTAGCCGAAAGGCGTATGTGACAGCTTTGAGTTCTCGAGAATTGAAGAGTGAGGTAATCATTGCGAATGTTCGAGCCGTTCCGACATTGTATGGAGAATTGAAGGAAGCTCAACAAGGTGATCCGGAGTTGAAGAAAATTTGTGATCAAGTGCAAGATGGGAAAGCCGGGGATTTTGTGTTGAATAGAGATGGTATATTAACCTTTCAAGGGAGAATTTGCGTTCCTTCATCGCCGGAAATCAAGAAGCGTGTTTTAGAGGATGGCCATAAGTCCAAGTTTGCGATTCATCCGGGTAGTACCAAAATGTATCAAGACTTGAAGCGTGGGTATTGGTGGAATGGTATGAAGAGGGAAATTGCGGATTATGTTTCTAAGTGTTTGACTTGTCAACAGATTAAGGCAGAACATCAGAGACCGGCGGGACTACTCCAACCATTGGATATTCCGGAATGGAAATGGGAAGGGATCTCGATGGATTTTGTTTCGGGTTTACCTCTCACCGCGAAGAAGATGGATGCTATATGGGTTATTGTGGATCGGTTGACGAAGTCGGCTCATTTTCTTCCGGTATCAACCAAGTTTTCGTTAGAGAAGTTAGCTCAGTTGTACATGAAAGAGATTGTGAGACTTCACGGGGTTCCGGTTAGTATTGTGTCTGACAGAGATCCGAGGTTTACATCTAGATTTTGGAGAGCATTGCATGAAGCCTTGGGTTCTAAATTGTGTTTCAGTACGGCGTTTCATCCTCAAACCGATGGTCAGTCCGAGAGAACTATTCAGATACTTGAGGATATGTTACGGGCTTGTGTGATGGATTTCCAATTGTCTTGGGAGGATCATCTACCTTTAGTGGAGTTTGCCTACAACAACAGTTATCAGTCTAGCATTGAGATGGCTCCATATGAAGCGTTGTATGGTAGGAAGTGTCGATCTCCGATATGTTGGGACGAGGTTGGTGAAGCGAGACTTTGGGGCCCGAATTTGGTTCGAGATTCTACGGAGAAGATCAAGGTAATTCGGTATAGATTGAAGACGGCTCGAGTAGACGGGAAAAGCTACGCCGATAGACGACGGGATTTATCTTTTCAGGTAGGTGACTTTGTGTTCTTGAAGGTCTCTCCGAGGACGGGAATCAAGAGGTTTGGTAACAAGGGTAAATTGGCTCCGAGGTTCGTTGGTCCGTTTGAGATTCTAGAGAAGATTGGGGATTTAGCCTACCGGTTGGCATTACCTCCGTCTCTTTCCTTACTTCATGATGTTTTCCATGTCTCGATGTTGAGGAAGTATTGTCATGATCCTTCCCACATCTTGAGTTCTCCCTCCGATGATGTCCAAGCGGACATGTCTTATGTTGAAGAGCCCTTAAGAGTCTTAGAATTCCAAGTTAAGGAGTTGAGGTCTAAGAGTATTCCGATAGTGAAGGTCCTTTGGAAAAATCACACCGTTGAGGAAGCGACGTGGGAGCTAGAGTCGGAGATGAGAACGAAATACCCGTGGTTGTTTGAAAATCCAAGTAAGTCTTTTTAAAATTCGGGACGAATTTTCTTTAAGGGGGAGTGAGTGTAATGACCCCAACCCTAGGCACTAATTTTAATATCACATGGTGTGCTTTTAATATTATTGTTAGTAGTATGTGTCCATTTTTATATGCTTGAATTCTTATATTAGGCTAAATGATAGGAAAATAAATTAATGATTCAAAAAGGAAAAATAAAAATAGAAATTTAATAAAAAAAATGAGGAGGTTAAAATTGATAAAATAAATAAATGGGAAATGATTTAAATAAAATGGGGAAAGCCTAGGATAGTTTGGCATGGGGGGGGGCCATGCCCTTTTTCCTTAATTCCCTCCTCCTTTTCCCACATAGTCAACCAACACCATACCTCCTCTTACTCCTCCTACACTCTTCCTCCCTCCTTCATCATTTCTCTTACTTCTTTCTTTTCTCTTCACTTTCCATGGAAGCTTGGTGAAAGCCTCCCATTTCAAGAGTTCATACCAAGTTCATTCTTCAACCATTTCCAAATCCAAGTGTCCTTTTGTGAGTGGTTCATCTCAAGGAGTTGATCAAGCCTAGAAAAGCTCCATTTTATCTTGTATTGGCTCAAGTAAGTTGTTATGACTTCCCTTCTCCTACTTGTTCATGAGCTTTTAAATATTACCCTTGTTCTATGATGTTGATTTTATGCCTTGGAAACCTTAATGGAAGTTGGATGATTGGAACATGAAATTTGTTGAAGTTAGGGTTCAAGGAAGATCATTTAAAAAGGGTTTGAAATGGATGAAATGGGCAGAGATAAATAATCTAGGGCTACTTGGTTTTGAGTTTACATGTTTGGAATGGGACTTGGTAAGGTTAAAGTATCCTTTGGTGTTCTTGAATTAAGCTTGGTTAGAAGGAATGGAAACCTAGGCATAAAAAGGGTCAAAATCTGAGTTTTGTGCTGGAGGAAGGCTTGGGCGGTCGCCCATGGGGGCTTGAGCGGCCGCCCATAGCCACAGAAACTATGATTGCCTTCGAAATCCACTTGGGCGGTCGCCCAAGTGGTGAGGGCGGTCGCCCATAGTGGCAGAAACCTCATTTTCCTAGGAAACCCACTTGGGCGGTCGCCCAAGTGGTTAGGGCGGTCGCCCAAGCCCCTGAACCAACCTTTTTCAATTTAAACAAGAATTGTTTAGCAAGTTGTTTGGCCACTTATAAATGGTGACTCCCACTTAGTAATCGAACTTGAACCTTCATTTAGATCTTGTATCTTTGAATATGGAATTTGTAGGGTAGGTTAATGATCCCTCATTTCCTTGATGTTATATATATTGTTGTTGACGTTGCTTAGTGTATTCATAAATTGTTGCACTTTGATATTTATTGGGCATGAGTATATATTACCATGTGGCTATTGTTTATCCCTTTTTGTGGATTCTATTCAAGTATCTATTATGTGCTTGATAATGTGTGAGTCAGCTGACATTTGGGGGTATAACATAATACGGTCAATTAGGAAAGTGTGACCTAATGTGATCGGATTATGTTATATCGGTGGCCGTCCCCTCCTGTGGCCACAGGATGGGGTATAGCATCTGTATTGAGCCAAAAGCCTTACAGAGTTGCTCTTTGTCTTATTTGGTTCCACTGAAAAACGGGTCTTATAAGACGTGAGTATTGCTTAAGCAGCTCACTGTAATATTGGAGTATTATTATACCCAATGTTGTACGACTACTGTTCAGACGGGAAAAGGTAAACCAAGGTAATGGAATGTGTTTATAGCTTTCCCAATGTGTTAAGTGCGACTTGTTATGTGTTGCATTTATCGCATATTCTTGCATTCATAATAGCTTCTGAGATTTATTCTCACCCCTCTCCCTTTAATGTTTTAGATCCGAGACGAGGCGGACCGGCCCAGTAAGGACGGAAAGGAGTTTGGCAGTGAGCTTTTGGGTATTGTCGGGGTACGTTAGGTTGGCGTAGAAAGTATATTTTGCTATAATTCCTTTTGGGAGTTTGTAATTATTAAACTTAAACCTTCTACGTTGAAACCATAATCTTTTGTAACTAAAACAGTTTAAGTATTTTCAAAGTTGGTCCACTCTTCCTCCGATGTGGAGAGTAGTGGAATTGTTTTGAAATGGAAATGTTATTGATGTTGATGTTTGAAGTCTAATTCAAAGTTTTAAAAGTTTAGTATATTTGGGTTAGTTTGAGGACGCTCCAACTCGGGACACGTGTAGGTTCCGGGTCGGGGTCCTCACAAATAATCCCTATAATATAATACCTATAAATTATCTTATAAACCAAGTAAGACTTAATAACCACATTGAGGTATTAACTATAATAAATTTATAAGTCTTATAAATAAGATATAAGAGTTTTAAATATGTATAGCCTTGCGGTTATAAAAATTACAGTTTGAAATACTTTTGAATATTTATTTTGGGACGGATAGAATACAAATTGTCTTGGCAGGTTATACCATTAATATAGCCTCATTTATTGGACTCTAAAAATTCAAAGTTTTTCATCACACATTCAACTTATAATTCAAAAATAGACAAACTGAACAAAATGAAGCTCAAAGCTTCTATGTACGTTGCTAACATATTCTCATTCTATTACATAGTAATGCCAACAATCCTATCCACCATTTCAAATCCCACAACAGGTCAACATTCTAGATCTTCAACTATCTTACACCAATTGAATATTTCATTTCAACAATGTCAACATCAAGGTTAAAATTGAAATGCCAAAAAAAAACACAAGTTTACAATCATCATCATTCTCTGCCTACTTTGAAAGCCTTCCATTGTTAACATGCTCACCTTTGAGTGTCATTACCTCCATAGCAAGATCTAATGAATTGTTTTAAACTTCAACAGAACTAAAGTACCATAACAACATTGAATTAAATTTATGATTAATACCTTAGGCTGAGTTGTGAAGAAAGAAGACGTAGGTTTGGGACTCTAAACTTGAGTCTTCTTCAGTGTGTTATATAAATTATATAGGAGTCATATGTACAAGAGTCCTATCTCAATCACTATACAAGGTAAGGATCCTATCTAAAAAAAAAAAGAATAATAATGAATAAATAACATATTTATCTTACCTATAATACATCAGTTATTTACATAAAGATATCGCATCACGTGGTGATATGATCGCTTACACACACCCCCCCCAAGCAAAGTGGGACGGAGACAAGCCGCAGCTTGGAAAATAGTAATTGAAGACGAGGTTTAGCCAAACCTTTTGTAAATATATCTGCAAGCTGGTCATTTGTAGAGACATAAGCAAGTTTCAAAAAACCTCGTTGATGAAGCTCACACACAAAATGATGATCTATTTCTATATGGCGAGTTCTAGCATGAAAAACGGGGTTGCGAGACATATGAAGAGCAGAAATATTATCACAAAATAGGTGGGGAGGCGAGAGGAACTTACCTAATTCCCGGAAGAGAAATGAGAACCACCTTAGTTCTGTCGCCGTTGTTGCTAAGGCACGGTACTCGGCTTTGCTACTAGACCGAGCCACTGTTGACTGTTTCTTTGTCGTCCATGATACGAGGTTAGGACCAATAAATACACACACCCTAGTGGTAGAACGACGATCATCGGGTGAACCTGCCCAGTCAGAATCGGAGAAGGCTCGAAGAGTGGTGTCCGGAGAATGTATAAACTGAAGACCCAAAGATAAGGTACCTTTGACAAACCTGAGGATGTGTTTGACGGCAATCAAGTGGGGAGTGTGTGGACTACGCATAAATTGACACATCTGATTAATTCACAGTAAAAGTGATGTCAGGTCGAGTCAAAGTGAGGTACTGTAGGCCACCTACCATACTACGATACATGGTAATGTGTCACGACCCTAATCCTAGGCACTATTCTAGCACATGTTGAGCACATGGGGTTGGGGTGTGTAGCATCTTATTCTATGCCTTTTGTGAGATATAAAATGTTTATGTGTTTAAATTGGTACTTTGACAACTTATATGATGTTAGTAATGTTGTTTACATGATTGCTCTGACTATTGGAACCATTTTGGTTAAGTTAGAATGATCATGGAAGATATTGAAGAAAGAAGTGATAGTGGTAGTGTTGTCTAGGTAAGATGGTGTGGTAAAGTAAGGTGGGGGTTAATTTAAGAATTTAATGTATATGCATGTTGATTTGGCCAATTTCTTTGTCTTGGAAAGTTATGAAATGATATTAGTACTTAATCCTTGGGTTAAAATGAGTATAGAATGGATTGGTATAAGTTTTGGTGAAGTTTAGTAACTATTTTATGTCCTTAAAAACAGAGTAAATTTGGTATGTGTCATTTGGAACCTTGGTTGCTGATGTTTCAGCTGAATTCTGGTTTCTGGTCTAAGGGCACGACTCGTGCTCTGTGGCACGAGTCGTCCCTTGAAGATTGTTCTAAGTCGTGCCTAGTAGGGACGACTGATTCTGGTGGGTGTCAAAGGGGCACGAGTCGTGCCCTGGGGCACGAGTCGTGCCCTGCCCTGCAACCTCTGAAGCATTTTCCAAGGCTTAGAAACCTAATCTATCAAAGATATAAATGAACCCTCTATAACTATAATTAAAGTAGAACACTTTATCTATGCAATGAAGTCTTACTTGGTCAAAATGGATAAGAGGAAGGTGTTTAAATATTGTTCCAAAAAGGGTTGAAAGGCTTGATTTGTAACTTTAACCAAAGTTGTCAAAACTTGGTAAAATGATATGGACCCTTTATAGACGGTGTTCAATATTGCGTAATGAAAATATAGGGCTTACTTGTTATTCATTGTAGCCATATTTAATTTCACATTCATGGTTGGTTGTGCACTTAGGGTATAAATACATGTTGCACTACTTCCATGGTTTGAACATGAATCCTAGTATCATGTTATTGGTTTTATATTATTCAATAGTGTTTTAAATGTAAGTTTCACTATTGTGATGGGTTGACATGAGTAGTATTATCATGTTATATATTGATATTCCCAAGGTGTGGATTTAATTTCAAGTATCTTTTATGTGCTTGAACATGTGTTAATCAGCTGATGTTTGGGGGTATAATGGAATACGGTCACTTATGAGAAATTGTTCCATAAGGTGCTCGGATTACATTATATCTGTGACCTTTCCCCCTCTGTGGCCACAGACTGGGGTTCAGCTTCTATGGATATGTGCAGTCAGTTCATAGAAATGCTGATGTCTTATATCTTACCTAGAAATGGGATTTATAGGACGTGAATATGCCTAAGCAGTTCACAAGAGAGGAGTTATCATAATAGCTCGCTCAGTTATATGATATTGGTTTTGGTGAAAATGTATTCACAAAATGAGTGGAGTTTTACTCCCGCCATTGTACGACTTATGATTCAGACGGGAAAGGTAAACAAAGGTAACGAAAGGTGTTTACTGTTTTACCAATGTGTGAGATGTACCTTGTTATGTGTTGCATCTTACTTGGCATATTATTGCATTCATAATAGCTTATTGAGATTTATTCTCACCCTTCTCCCTTTAATGTTTTAGATCGGACTGAGACAGGAGGACCCGGTCAGTGAGGACGGGGAGGAGTTTGTACTCATATTTTGGGTTGTTGGGTATGTATGTCTTAGATAGGAGCATGGTTGTATTGTGGTATTACTCCTTTGTTGGAGTTTGTTTATAAAACAACCTTTGTATAAATTTTATTTGGGATCTTGTGTAAATTAAATATGTTGTTACCTTTCAAAGTTGTTTCCCAAATTCCTCCAAGTAGAGATGAGTCAAGTTAGTATTTGACTAGAATTGTTAAAGTTTAGTTTCTTTTCAAGTTAAGTCAAAAGTTTTTAAATTTCCAGGTGGTCTTTCGTAGTTTGGACCTCTCCAGCTCGGGACACATGTTAGATTTCGGGTTGGGGTCCCCACATAATGTCAGGAATAGGATCACCTTCTAAGGATGATAAGTGAGAACCTGGGACAATGGGAGTGGAGGCCGGTTTGCAATCCTCCATATGAAACTTGTGTAATAAATCTGAAGCATACTTTGCTTGGTTCAAGATGAGCGAGTCGGATGATCTGTGAGTTTCAATCCCAAGAAAATAGCCTAGAGTACCAAGACGCCTACTCTAAAACTTTGCACAAATCTGATCAATTACTTGAGCAACTTCATTCGCAAAAGACTCGGTGATAATAAAATCGTCGACATAGACCAGAATTGCAATAGTTGAAGAACCCGAATGACGAATGAAAAGAGAGCTATCGGACTTGCTATTGAAGAACCCAAGTGATAGCAAAATTCATGCAGTCTTTGAAACCAAGCCCTCAGAGACTGTTTCAAGCCATAAATGGACCGATGTAGGCGACGCACATGGTTAGGAAAGTCCGGGTGAGAGAATCCTGGTGGTTGAGCCATGTAAACTTCTTCATGAAGAATACCATTCAGGAACGCATTGCGAACATCTAACTGTTGGAGAAGCCAAGAGCAAGAATAGTACGAATCGTGGGAGGTTTGACTACGGGACTAAATGTTTCATCGTAGTCAACACCTTCCTACTGAGTGAACCCTTGAGCAACCAAGCGAGCTTTGTGTCATTCAATTATACCATCTGACCGACGCTTGACTTTGTAAATCCATTTACTGCCTATTACGTTCATGGACTCATGCAGCGGAACAAGGGACCAAGTACCAGTTTTAGACATTGCAGCCAGTTCTTCACGCATGGCCGCCTGCCAATGAGGGTGTAAGGTTGCTTGCTTTAATGTCTTGGGTTCAAACTCAATGGAGTCTAAGTTAGCAGCCGTTAAGGCTGTTGGTAAAGGATGGCAAATCTGTCCAAGATTTGATGGCACGACTGCAGTAGGACGTAGGTGAGCAATGTCGGCAATTGGTTTGAGCTTAAATATGCCGTCACGGGCTCGAGTCACCATGGGATGCTGTACAGGGGCGGTGAGCTGAGACCCTTCAGCACTAAGCAAGCCCATGTAGGCATCTGAAATAGATGAAGTAGGTTGCTCATATGTACCCGAGGTAGAAGGAGTGATAAGCTGAGGTAGATGCATTGGGCCAATGCTGTTCGCCTGAGGAGATGTGGCCAAGGGGGCTTGGTCAGCAGTTTGTGGAGAAGACTGCTCGGGACGGCCCAAGGAGATGGGCAGGCTGGTTGGAGTGGAGTTGAGCTAGAAGTGTTAAGCTGGCTTGTGTCATGACAATGAGTAAGGCATGGACCAGGAGCATGCATAGAAATTCCAGAAGATAATCTGGACTGATATATGTTTTGAGATGTACCTGTTGGCAAAATCTTGGATATAGGAAAAGTATTTTCATCAAAAAGCACATGTCTAGTAACATAAATTCTGCCCGAAGATTGATCAAGACATCTATACCCTTTTCGAAATGTATCATATCCCAAGAAAATGCATGAAGTTGATTTTGGCATAAGTTTATGTTTGTTATAGGGTACAAGGTGGGGAAAACATAAGCACCCAAAAGTCTTCAGAAACATGTAGTCGGGAGTACGTTTGAGCAGCTTTTAGTGGGGAGAAATAAAGCCTAACTGGTGCATAGGAAGCCTATTTATCAAATAAACCGTTGTGGTAAAAGCTTCAAGCCATGAGGTACCCCAGATTGAGTCAATAAACACAAACTCATTTCAACTATGTGTCTGTGCTTTTATTCTACTGTTCCATTTTGTTGTGGTGTATGAGGGCAAGTAGACTAATGTTTGATCCCATGTTGTTTAAGAAAAATTGTGAATTGTCTGTTAACAAACTCACCCCCTCCATCTGTTTGTATGGTTTTAATGGTGTGTATAGCTGCAATTTTTCTACTTAGCTGGTTTTCAATTTGAGTTTTGAACGTTGAAAAGACATCCAACACATCAGATTTTCTAATTAAAGGGAATAACCAAACGTAACGGGAAAAATCATCAATTTTACTGAAATAATATCGTAAACCACTTTTGGAAGTAAAGGGGGAATGTCCCCATACATCTAAATGTAACAACGCTAATGGAGCAACTGAACGAAAATTACGAGAATGAAATGGTAAACTACTTGATTTCCCAAGAGGGCAAATGTGAGAACTAGTTTTGTTTGACACAGAGCCATGAATGGGAATCTTGACTCGATTAACTAAGGACTTTAAAACCTGAGATGAGGGATGTCCAAGACAGGCATGCCATGTAGAAGACGAAGCTCGTTCCCCAATTAGGGCCAAAGGATTGACTCGAGAAGATGGATCAAACTGAAGTGTGTAAAGTCCATCTGAGCTACTGCCAGAAAGTATGGTCCGTCTCGTAGTGTTGTCTTTCACACGAAAACCAAAACCATCAAGTTCGAAAAAGCAGTTATTATCAATGAAAAACGACGGATAGAAATTAAGGATTTATGCATATTAGGAACGCACAAAACATTACGAAGAACAAAATTTCTATCATGAGAGGAAACAATAGTGTGACCTATGGAGGATATGGGAATACGGGTACCATTAGCTATAGTAACTGAGTTGTTACCTGAGTAAGGAGTGACATGAGAGAAGCCCTCGGTGGTTGCAGTTATGTGGTTCGTAGCCCCGGAGTCAAGAACATAGGAGGAAGCATCTGACCTGTGATGTGGTTCAGACATTGGTTGCTCGGGTATAAAGGGGTGATTGTATACGGCATAGTTACCGCGATTCTGGTATTGTGGAGAGGTGTGACCTGGCTTGAAACAAAATTGACATGCCATCTGAGAGTATTGAGTAAACGGATTAGGAGGCTGGTAAGAAAACTTGTTTCTGTCAATGTGATTCTGAGGTCGGTGTGGAGTGGATTGAGAAGAATAGTTAGGAAGGTTTGGTTACATGATTGGTGTGGGCAAGAGGCCACGGTTATCACCGCCATTTCCACTTTTATTGCGACCGCCAGACTGACCTCGACCCCCTTTATTTTTGCCATTTCTGCTGTTTTTCCCTGAAGTTGGTGCTCCTCATGTGTTATTGTAGGAAGAAGAGCGGCGAGAAGCATTTGCTCCAGCAATAAGAGCACTAGTAGGGTTCAGATTGGACGTGGAGAAGCGGGACTGGAGGTCCTCCTCCTGTAGTAACAAGTCGAGAAGATCATCGAAAGATTCTGCTGGCTTGTTATTATGCAAAGTGATAAATTCTTTATACGGCGAGCCAAGTTCCAGCCATAATTCGTTGTTGAAGATCCTCATCTGGCACTATGTCACCTGCTTTAGCTAGCGTGTCAGAGAGGGATGTTGCATACAGAAAATAGTCATCGATTCACATATCAGAAGTTTTGGAGAGAGAGTTCAAACTCATTTTGAGTTTTTGAATATGAACACGAGACTTACCACCGAAGCGTTTCTCCAAAAGAGCCCAGACAGAAGGGGCAGTCACGCACGGATTGACACGAGACTGGATCTTGGATGAAACAGTAGCTTTAATTCAACCAAGGACCAAGCTAGATGCTTGATGAAAGTAATCAAGCAATGGGTTGTCACTGCCGTCCACGAGCTTGGTAGGGGGAGGCTCGATTTGTACTACGGCGTTGGTGAGCTTAAAGATGGTAAGGACGGTATAGAATAATGACCGCCAGTTTAGATAATTGTCATTGTTCAAATGACAATGCCCAAGATATGACTGGATATTTAGGGTTAAGGGTAAATAGTATGGATTGGCAGCTGAAGGATTAATCGACGGGGAAGGAGAAGACATTTCGGAGGTCAGGGAAGATGTAGCCATGGATCTTTAACCGGTGAATGATACCATATAAGACTAATACCCTAGGCTGAGTTGTGAAGAAAAAAGACAGTAGATTTGGGACTCTAAACTTGAGTCTTCTTCAGTGTGTTATATGTATTATATAGGAGTCATATGTACAAGAGTCCTATCTCAATCACTATACAAGGTAATGATCCTATCTAAAGAAAAAAAAGATAATAGTGAATAAATAACATATTTATCTTACCTATAATACATCAGTTATTTACACAAAGATATCACATCACGTGGTGATATGATCGTTTACATTAAACACCAGACTGGGCAATAAACAACAGATCTGGTACATATACCAGAAAATGGGGCGCTAGACCTTAGATCCGGAGAAGATGAAGAAGACTAACAATCTTGTTGACTGCTTTGATGTTGGCCGGATACGGGGGATGGTCACCGGAAATAGAAAGGCATTGCTGGTGTGGTAGAGACGCTTGGAGGAGAGGATGGGAGAAGAATGGCTTCAGAGAGAGAGAGAGAGAGGGAGAGTGTGTGAAACGTATTAGATCTAAATAGATCTGAGGGTTGTCGGAGAAGACCACCAGAGATGACCTGAGGGGAGGGGAGGGGAGGCGGCGAGGCGAGGCTAGGGCAAACCTGATAAGGTGTTGGTCGCCGTCTCCGGATAAGGTTGGCCGCCGTTGTCGGAGATGATTGTGTGATTTTTAGAGAGAGAAAGAAAAGATCAAAAATGAGGAGAGAGGAGGGAAATTAGGATTTTATCTGAGAGGGATAGAATAGGAGTGTATGAGAAATTATAATTTTGGCTGAACTCCTTATTTAAAATTTATAAAAGGCATTTCCCTATAATAATGAAATAAAATCTAAACATGAATACTATAGGAAATTTTCCAATAAAATATTGATTTGATCGAAAGACATTAAAAATGGGAAGAGAGAGGAGATGGGACCGTATCCCTTTCATGACATAGGAAAGTTAGGCCTTCTCATTTTTCTTTTCTTTATTCTGTCCTTTTTGGCTCTCAAAAACAAAAAGGTTCTCACTTTTTTACATTATTATTACAGTAATCAGTATCAATACTTTAGATTAGTGTGGTGTAGGCTCAACTCAACTCAACTCACATGTCAAAAATAATTAAAGTAAAACAAAATAAAAATCTTAGTTTTAAAATTTTGGGTGCATATACTGAAATGACTAATTTGATGGTTTCCTCATTAAGTTAACGGCAAACTAATCACAAATTGAACCAAGAAACTAGTTGGATAGTATAATTTACTCTTTTTTTTTCAATTTTTTGCATGCCAAAAACTTGTAAAAAATGCATTTTTTTTAAGCTTACCAAAAAACGTGTTTTTAGAACACGATTCTTCCGCCTCGCTTGCGCCGCACAACTCCCGTTCATTCCCAAATTCAAAAACACGACTGCTACGACTTCCACTCAGGATCACCAAAATCGATCGCACAAGCTTTCGGAGACAAGTGGTGCGCGTAGATTCCATTTCGCTTGCGAATTCGGCTGATATTTGATCTGAAAGTAGGTAGAATTGCGATTTGAAGTGCAAACGAGCTCCGATTATAAGTTCTCGCCGGAAGAACCAGCTTGGTGCGATCGCCGGCGAGAGGGACTCCATTAAACAAACTTCGTCGTCGGCGAGGGGGGAATGTGTATGTGTGATAGAGAGAATCGGAGGAGAAAATGAGGTTTTGAGCGTACTAGTTGAGGAGGGAAGGAGACAAAAGTAAGCAGGGTGCGACGAAGGTATGGAAGAGAAAGGAAGCTCTGATTTTGTTTGATAGTTTGTATGTATGGCCCAAATCAGATTCGAGTGCCAGTACTCTAGTTTTCAAATGCCAGTCCACGTGTTTTCAAATGTCAGTACATGTTTTTTGGAATGCCAGTCCATATTTTTTTGAATGTCAGCAAAAATGATTACCAGTGGTTTTTGAGTGTCAGTGTATGTGTATTTGAGTGCCAGTGCACGTGATTTTGAATGTCAGTTCATGTTTTTTTGAATGCCAATGCTTGTGTTTTTGAGAGCCAGCAAAAATATTAGTGTAACAAAGTGCCAGTGTTAGTGTAACAGAGTGCCAGTGTGAAGAGTGTCAGTTCATGTATATAAAAGTGCCCGTGTAAAAGTGTCAGTGCCAGTTTAACAAAGTGTCAGTGCCAGTTTACACTGGCACTTTGTTAAATTGGTACTGACACTTTTTTCACTGGCATTTTGTTACACATGCACTGGCACTTTATCACACTGACACTTTGTTAAACAGGCACTGGCATAAACGGGAAAACACAAAACACGTTTTTCCTAAGTGACAGGAAAAACGCGTTTTTCATAAGACCAACTCTTTTTGCATTGGGATTATTAAAATTACATAATTTTTTTTTTTTAATGAAAATGGGTTGGATAGATTATAAGATTATACAAAATTGCAAATCATAAAATCTATCTATCTATTTTTCTAGGCAAAAATCCTCTTTTAATAGCAATTTTAGGCCAATTTACATTGTTCTCATTGTTTTTTTTTACTATGCTCATATTAAACTTTTTATATTTTTACAATGTTTTCATTTCGTCTATAATTTTGCTAAAAAGTTAACGAAAGTCAGTTAATTGATCTAATGTAAAAAACTTTTGTGAGGTCACGTACGAAGTTAATGACGGGTGATTTATCGCCCATAATCTAGTTAGCGTACACATCAATGAATTGATTAAAAACTTAATGAAAGTTAGTCACACAAGGTCACATGACTGACTTTCGTTATGTTTTTAGAAAAAATATGAATGAATTGAAAACATTGTAAAAACATGATGGAAAGTTCAATGAGAACTTTGGGAAAATAAAATTTAATGAGAATATTGTAAATTATAGACTAAAGTTCAGTGATGAAAATATACGTTTTGTCATCTATCAAACAATTTAAGCTTGCCATATACTCCCCTTCATCCCACGTGAGGGTGAACTAGTGGTCAACTTGATGTAGCTTTAACTAATAATTTAAATAAAAAATAATGATTCTAATAAAAATTTAAAAATTATTATTGAAAATATTATTAATCGTGACACATTAATAAATTTTTAAATTTTATTAAAATTATTATTTTTTATTCAAATTATTAATCAAAGATATATTAATTTGATCACCAGGTCACATGTACGTGTGAGACGGAGAGAATTTAAATTCCAGCAAGCCAACTGTATTTTGTAAGAAATTAAGGGGGCAAATGGACCACTTGAGTTTGCCCCAGTCTTGTTCAATCAAAGATATTTTTATATACACCTCATTTTCATTTTCATTAAATTAAATTAAATTATTACTTCCTTCGTTCCTGTCCAAATGTCTCAACTTTTCTTTTTGAGCGTCCCATTTAAAATGTTTCAACCCAAAAAAAATAATTTTTATTACTTTTTTATTTGTGGGATCCACTTGACATACTCACAATAAATATCTACTAACTATTCCCTATCCCACTTTCTCTTTCCTACATCACTTTCATACTCACAATATTTATTTCACTATACATTTTTTACATTATATATTTATTCCTTAATTCTCGTGTCGAATCCATTTTGAGACATTTATCATGAGACGGAGGGAGTACAAATTTGCAGAGTGGCATGTCTATATCACATACTCCCTCCGTCCCATGATAATCTGCAAAAAAATTTCTTTTGAACGTTCTACAATAATCTGTACTTTTCTAAAATGGAAATGGGATCCACTTCTCTCTACTCACAACCATTACCCATTTACTTTACTTTCTCTCTCCTACCCAACCATTTATATTTACAACACATTACCTTTTTCACCTTTTACCTTAATTTTCGTGTCAAGCCAAAAAGTGCGCATTATCCTTGGGATGGAGGGAGTATACCTCATCTGGCTTCCCACTAGGCAATAATTCTAAGAAAATCTGACAAACATAAACCATGCTAATGGAATATACATATTATTTTAACACCTAAAATTATTTCCCATTTCATAACGCATGTACATAAACATATACTTTTCAGTTCCACTCAGAAATTTCAAAATCCATTATGATTTTTTTATTATTATCTATTTAGTTGTGGGTCCCGCGTATCATACTCACAACAATTATTCTTTACCTCAATCTTTCACTCTTATCCAACTATCTACATTCACAACACATTATATTTTTCACCATTTTCTTAATTTTTAAACCCACTCATTTTTTTTAACTTTCAAGATGGACGGAGGGAATATTATACTTACATTGGTCGGTATAAAAATAAATAAATAATGGCAATAATAATAAATAAATAAATAAATAAATAAATAAGAGAAAAAAAGTTTGAAAATGTGAATGGGAGAATTTAAGATAGAGAAAAGAAAAGGCGACATTTTAAATATTTTTTTTGGCCTTACCTTCAATTCCTTTCACGCACAACTTCTCTATTCTTTTTTCTTCAATCCTAAGCAGAATTTATGGAAACTAAAATCCATTCCTATTAATTATGCACAAATTGACCAACCAGAAGCAGCCATTGATGACTGAAATCTCACAATGAAACAAAATTCATCCAAAAAAATTAATTACTGAAATTTTAAATAATACTCTTATATAATAAATATTAATTATAATAATAAGGGGCTTTGACCAATAAACCCCTCATTCAATGAAATCGATCAATAAAGACAGACATTTTCGAAACTCGTCAATAAATTTCTGCTAAAAATGTGGACAAAAATATCCCTAACTGCAATTTCCGCACGTACCAGCGCCTTAAGCGCTTGATGAGTGAAAATTAGGATCCGCTGCTTCACACTCCCTATGCATTCTCCCTCCCTCTTTCTCTCTATTCCTTTTTTTTTCAGTTAATCAAAACACCAACAACTGTGAAATTTGCCCTACATTTGTTATTAAAGAATGACATAAATAACTGAGAAATCTATAACACAGTTATAACATAAACTAACTCTAATCATTAACAACTGTGAAAACCTATAAAACACTCATGTGAAATAGAATTCTCAGTTTATAACATAAACCAACACAGTTATAACATAAACCAATTCTATTTCACAGTTATTTAAACAACCGTGAAATAGAATTCACAGTTATTTACACCAAAATGAGAAATATTAGTTGTTCATCAAACTCTAACCAAAATAACTGTGAAATACACATAACAGTTCAAAAATTTATCAGTTGTTTAAGAAAAATAACCGTGAAATACACATCACAGTTATTTCACAAACAATGAATGAGGATGAACAAATGTGAAAACCTATAAAACATTAATGTGAAATAGAATTCTCAGTTTATAACATAAATCAACACAGTTATAACATAAACCAATTATATTTCACAGTTATTTAAATAACTGTGAAATAGAATTCACAGTTATTTACACCAAAACTTGTGTCCAAGTTTCATGAGAAATATTAGTTGCTAACCAAACTCTAACCAAATCAGCTCTGAAATACACATCACAGATAAAAAATTGTGTGATTTCAAAGTTGTGTAAAACAGAGATATTCATTTATCAAGTTTCATAGTTATGCCTATTTCTTCTGCTAAGTCCATTATTGCCCCCATCCATTTAAAAGAATGAAAAATAGTTATTTAAAGAAGAATTTCAAGAGGTCAATCTCTTCGAGTCAATGAATTACACAAAAAATTAAGTCGAATTCCATGTCTTTTCCTTTTCTTCTTGAACTTTCTCAGCAACCAATGAATTCAAGCAACGGAGAATCGCCGCAGCAGCAATGCCAGAACGTCATTGTGATGAGGCACAGCGACCGGATTGACAACTTCGAGCCTATGTGGGCTATGACCGCTGCCAGACGTTGGGACCCACCGCTTGTTGAAGCCGGTAAGATACGTGTCTTTTATACCAGAAAGAAGCTCCGAAATAATCTCGGTTTCCCGATCCACCGCGTCTTCATCTCTCCGTTCACCCGTTGCCTTCAAACCGCCTCTGAAGTCATATCCGCCCTCTGCGCCTTCGATGATGATCCTCAATTTGTTTACTCATGACAAAGGGGGAAATTATATTTGTGGCATACTCCATGGACATGGTGAATTGAATAAGAAGAGGTGACGGAGATGAAGAGGGGCTCGCCGGAGGTCGTAGATGAGAGGGGTCGCCGGATTTCGCATAGAGATAGAGAGAGAGAGAGAAGGCGCGCGAATTACGTGAGAGAGCGCATAGAAAGAGAAAGAGAGAATGCCTGGATTTGAATTTGAGGGTAGGGGCAATTTGGCCATTTAAATTGTTATACAGAGGGTCGGGGACTCTACGGTCGTTTTGATTTCAACCCATGGATTCCTAGGTAGAATTCAAAATGTAATGTTTTTATTGGTAATATTCACCATATCTTAAGGATTTATTGGTAAAAATCCCTAATAATAATATACTGTACTCTCTTTGTCCCAAAATGAATAACTATTTTCAAAAAAAAATGTCCCAAAATGATTTGACTTTTTGCAAAAAACAGTTCCTAAATATTTTTTACCATTTTTTTAATTCATTATATAATTGCAAAATTAAATGTTTAAAAAGTAGATAACAAAAGATTTCATACTTGATTACTAAAATTTATAAATTATTGAATTTTAAAATTCCCCTGAAATAAAAAATAAAAATAAAAAAATCTTTTTTTTTTTTTTTGAGAGAGGAGTAACATTTTAACATATTTTCTTAGTACAAGTCTAAGTCTAAAGGAAAAAAACAAAAGAAAAATCCACTTGGTGTTTGATAATTGGAAGTAGATAAATAAAGACGTGACAAGGCCTTGCAGCGTCACTTTCAAGGACAACAATATTAAATTTGTAATTATTAAAATAGTCTTTATGTTGTGATTATGCTACAATTCAACATCAAAAGGGTTATATTCGACATTGAAATTTGAATATGAGTCTTCCCAATTAATTCACATTTTAAATTGAGTCGATTGTTTTTGATAAATGGGTTAGAAAATCACATTTGGATTCGAAGCCATCATATTTTTAAATTATTCATTTTCACTATAAGACTACCCACAGTGGTGGGTTGAAACATGGAATGAAAGGAATTAATTCAGCCTGAGAGAGTACAATGGAGGATTGAAAGTGGGTTGAATGGACTAACGGGATGAAATGTTTCATCCCGGTTGAAACGCTCCAATTCCTTTTTTTTTTTTTTTTTTTTTTAAATTGCCACATGTCAAGACCTTATTGGTCTTGACTTTATTACTTTTTCACCCAATTACTTAAACTCAATTATCTCATAATAAATGATTTAAAAATAAAAAGAAAAATTCACCAAAATTCATCATTTTTTTTTCCCTACAAATTGATATAAGTTTCATTTGATTTGGACACAAAAAAAAAACACTTAATTTTCAATTTGGGCTGAATTATTACCTAGTAAATTGATTATTTTTTTAAATTTTTTTTTCGCCAAAATTCATCATTTTTTTTTCCCTACAAATCGATATAAGTTTCATTTGATTTGGACAAAAAAAACACTTAGTTTTCAATTTGGGTGAATTATTACCTAGTAAATTGATTATTTTTTTAATTTTTTTCGCCAAAATTCATCATTTTTTTTCCCTACAAATCGATATAAGTTTAATTTGATTTGGACACAAAAAAAAATACTTAGTTTTCAATTTGGGCTGAATTATTACCTAGTAAATTATTATTTTTTTTAATTTTTTTTTCACCAAAATTCATCATTTTTTTTTCCCTACAAATCGATATAAGTTTCATTTGATTTGGACACAAAAAAAAAACACTTAGCTTTCAATTTGGGCTGAATTATTACCTAGTAAATTATTATTTTTTTTAATTTTTTTTTCAACCAAAATTCATCATTTTTTTCCCTACAAATCGATATAAGTTTCATTTGATTTGACACAAAAAAAAACCACTTAGTTTTCAATTGGAAATTTGAATTATTACCTACTTTCTAGTCCCACCTCAGGTTGACCCAGGGTGGACACGCTTTTTAAGAAATGTAATTAAAGTGGGTAGAAAATTTGAAGAGAGAGAATGTAAAAATTAAATGTGGTAGAAAATAGTGAGAGAGAATGTAAAAGTTAAATATATTTAATGTAGAGAATGAGTGAGAAGTGTGGTAGTGAATATAGGAGAGAATGGTTTTTTTTGTAAATATATGGAGATGATAAGGGTATAAATATACTGGAAAACTTTCCATTTAAAAGTTAAACCTGAGGTGGGACGGCCAAAAAGCGAAAGCGCTAAACCTCGAGTGGGACGGAGGGAGTAGTAAATTATTATTTTTTTTAATTTTTTTTTTCACCAAAATTCATCATTTTTTTTTCCCTACAAATCGATATAAGTTTCATTTGATTTGAACACAAAAAAAAAACACTTAGCTTTCAATTTGGGCTGAATTATTATCCTTCTTCATTTTAGCATTTATTTTAAAAAAATCATTATATTTTTTTTACCTATAAATTGATGCAATATTTTTTTAATTAAGTGTGAAATATTTTTTTAATTATAAATAATAATAATTATTATTTTACTAATCATAAAAATAAAGAATATAAATGAAATAAAATAAAAGTAGTGGGGTATAGAATGATGAGTTGGAGGAGTTGAAATTTAGTTTAAGCTTAGCCATTGGAGTGGGGGTAAATGAAATGGGTAGATGAAATATTAGGTGGATGAGAAAAAGTGTAAAAAGCTGTTAGATGAAATGGGAGAGTGGGATTTAAACCACCTGTAGGCAATTTCTTATAATTTACTATTTTCTCCACTCATTCTCTCTTCTATTTTATTTTCACACTCACAACACTTTCAATATAATACTTCCTCCTTAATTCTCGTGAAAAACTAAAAGTCTATAAAATGTTGAGACGGAGGGAGTATACCATAATGTCAGCGGTAGTGTTTTTTAGTGTTGGATACATGTCTTTGAGTGTCAGATACATGTCATGTCATGACATTCCTTTTAACCCACACTTGTAGTGCATCGAATAAGCTTCGAGTTATTTACAAAAATTTAATCGCGCATTTTAAAAGATGTGTTAGTTATTCGCGAAAAAGCCACACACGTAATTCAAGTCCGATTAAAAAAAAATGTTTTTTTTTAATCAACCGAAAACAAAAATCTTTCATCAGATTTTACGTTTTCAATGTAAATCCCATTGAATACAACTTTATTTTATACTTTTTATTAAAAATATCCCTAGTTATTACTCATTTTCAGAGACAGGTGCACATTTATTACATATTTAATATGAGAATATATTAATAATTTTAACATATTTTTATCAAAAAAATTAATAACAAAATCAATTTAACTACTTTTTTTAATATACGTGAAATTAATTTATTTTTTCTTATAATTGAGGCAGGGGGAAGTAATTAACTAGAGAAGAAAACCAATTAATGACAATATAATTATAGAATTTTAAGGAAATGATTATAAATAAATAATTACTCCAAATATAGATGAGACTAGAATAAGCCCGTGTCCGAGGACACGTTATATTTTTTTATTTTTTTTAATTAAGCCCCCTTTTTTTAATTAAAAAAAATTTAAGGGGAAAATTTAATTAAAATTTTTTTTTAAGGCAAAAATGGAGTGACAAAAAATAGTGAGGGCGCAAAATGGGAAAAGTCGCCAGCGCTGCTCATTCAACTATTCATCATTGATGGGACACCTTCCATTTATACTCATAGATTGTATAGTAGGGGTACAATTATTGATGCATGCTGACACGATATTAGTTTCCTTTTTCATGTGTAACGGCTACCTTTTACCCTCCAAATTTTGTAGAAATTCTATGGTCTGAAAAACTCAACTTATCCTAAATAAAGTACACTCTAATAATCTTGTTTATCAACATACCAAAAGTGTCGACCTGGGCCAAACGAGTAAAGCGTCAATCTCGTATAGTGTTGGCACCCACATTCTCAATGAAACTAATCCAATCGAACAAGGCCCAAGGCCCATCTCACACATCGGGCCGACTAAGCCCATGGTCCACTTACAAGTCCCGACCTAACTTAGTCCGACCATGATCCACGCTATTTATTCGGGGTACGAACCATGCTCTACCCGACAATGGTCGGACCATTCCACGAGTGGCGACCGACTAAATCAGAGTGACGACCGACACTTGCCGCTTATTCGTCGATCACGCTCACAACTACATCCCTGCCACAAATCGTGGACCGTTATAGACACATGCCCGCGGACCAAGTAACCGCCGCTATAATCTCGGAGGACATGCAGCCTCCCTAAAAATACATCACTTACCTATAAATACTTCATCATTACCAACGGTGAAAGGTAAATCGCCATTTTGTATTCGGAGTTCATTATTCAATACATTTTGAGCTTTATACAACCGTGATCTTACTCACGCCCGAGCGTCTTCACGGAGAGGCACATCATCCGCTAGTCGTGGGTTCTGTTTTTCTGTGTCAAGGAGCCGTGTGATCGGCCCCGCTACGTGGAGGAAGATTGATTAGACAATTCGCCGCACGCTGTTTGAGTTCCATGCGTCGGAATCGTGCTTCAACTTGACCTTAAAATTTTCAACAACCTACAACAATGGTGACTTCAGACGGACACGTATCCGAGGCTTCACTGGGCATGAAGAAGTGAACAACAACAACAACACTAATGCAAATCTGGCTTGGCGAAAACTTGAATTTGCCTCCTCCCCACCAAACCGTCCCGTCGGTAGAGCTACGCGCTCTACCGGTGTCGTTGATGGCAGGTGGGTTTCGGCCTGACACAAGGAGAGGCAAAAGGCACATGGATGGGCAAGAGGCTCCGCCTCCTAAACGTCCCCAGCTCAGTGAACGTTGGAACAAAGGTGTCCCTCCACCAACCCTGATGAAGCGAAGGAGATGATGTTAGAAAGAGCCCAGCATTTTGGGCGACTTAATAGCTACATGGAAGAGCGGGCGAGCAGCCGATGTACGCTCGAAAGAATGGATCGTACTGTGTCTCTAATGGACAACAGGCTCGGAGTATGAGGCCAAATGAAGGTGTGGGACGAGAATGGAGACAACAGATAGTTCGGAGAGCCCCTACTATCGTGCGTGTGCCAAGTAACGACTAAGCGGCCACTCACCGAACAAAGGAGCAGAGGCTCAATCCGATTTGAGGACTCGGCTAACGGCCAATGTAGCGAAAACGAGGCATCTTTCTCCGGCCCGAACGCAAAGGTCGTGATCTCAAAGAGATGTGAAATGGGCGCAGTCGCCTATAAGAGAGAGAGGCGCAGTCGCCGCTGGGATGGACAGGCGCAGTCGCCATCTCTGTTCTTTGAGGCGCAGTCGCCTCAAAGAAGTAACGAGGCATGCAGATCCCCAGCCAGATCGAGAGGGACAATTCCCTATAGAGACGGGAGGAGTAGTGCAGTGTGACTCCTCCCGGGAGCGAAGGCCGAGATCGAATGCCGTTCCTCCAGAGACGAAAGACCCGATGCAAGGGAAATGGTCATTGATGAAAAGAAGTTCGAACAATGGGAGGAGGAGAAGAAAAAGGAGATTGGAAAGGTTGAACGAATTGACTTTACTCTTCGACCCTTCTCCAAAGAAATCGTAGATAGTCGACCACTCCTACCTTCAGCAGGGTCTTACGGAGAAATATTCAGATCCACCAACGCAAAGAGTCACATACAACATCCTGGAGGCCACTATGTGCTTTGTCGCCAATGAAGATGACAACATGTGCAAAGCTCTCCTAAGCACACTTACCGGGGCGGCTTTAACTTGGTTCAATGGTTTGGTCAGCTGGCGATAGCATCACCACTGGACAGCTTCAAAGACAAAGTTCTTAGATCGCTTCTCGACCGCAGAGCTCGGAGACGATCGTCACAGCACTGAATAACTTGGTGCAAAGGCGAAGAATGAAAGCTCGATGAGCTACTTCACCAAGTTCAAAGAAATGGTGGATAAGATAGAGGAAGATATCAACTGATAGGGAGGTCATCAACCGCTTCCGAAACGGTATTTCTTCAGAGGCATGGACTACGAGCTGCGGGGCCCAGGGACAAATGACAACTCGACAGAGTTGTTCGAAAAGGTGTATAATGTCGCCCTACTCGAGGAAAGGAAGGAGAAGAAGAGCGGTAAGAGCCCCAAGGTGGAAGCCACTCGATGACAAGAAGGACTCCAACAAGAATGGAGGGAACACAAGAAAGCGGAAAGAACAGGACTAGAGTGGCAACAGAAAGTGCTCCGGCTTTCACTCCCCTCACAGCTGAGTCGAATCCGAGATTCGAATGTCTTGTCGAGTCAAGTTCCCTCCAAATCCCAAAATGAATCCGTGCAACAAATTCGTAAGGGACAATAGCAAATATTGTGACTACCACACAAAGACATCGGGCATCTCACGAGGAGGGCTTGGGGTTAAAGCGTATCATCCAAAGAATGGTCGACAAGGGGAGACTCGACGCTTATGTGAAGAGGCCTCAAGCCGGAGGAGGTGAACGGCCAGCGAGGTGGACAACAAGGACCTAGGCATGACCTAGACCTGGACTCCGGGGTCATCACCGAACAAGCCAAAGCAACACGGCCATCAAGCATGAGATCTTTCATCAATAAAGCCCCCACACGTGCCCCCAAGGAGCTCGCCATTAGAGATGAGGTGATCAGCTTTTATCCTCACGAGCTAGCAATTAATATGGCGGCTAGAGAGCAAGTTCTCGTCATCCCAGGTCTCATTGATGGATGTACGACGACCAGACTCTTAGTCGAAACGGGGGCCTGCAAGGATATTCTGTTCTATAAGACATTCCAAGAAATGGGTCTCTCGAATGAGCAACTTGAAAGGTATGATGACAGATTGGAAGGCTTCACCAACCACCGGGTCGATGCCAAAGGACATATTGAGCTGGATGTCGACCTAGGCCAGCATCCCTACAGGGTGGTTTCCAAGGTAAAATTTATTTTCATAGATGTCATTAGTGATTATGATGCTATTCTTGGAATTCCTGGCCAGGTTACACTTGGAATGGTGGCCTCAATTCCCCATCAACGAGTTAAATTCCCCACACCAGCTGGAGTCGGTTGTGTTCAAGGCACAGCTCGAGCATATCTTGATCACGTACTTCGGGAAAGGAAGAAGAGGGAGCTAGAGATTGAGACTGTAGAAGGGTACTTAAAGTTGTCTCAGTTAGTCACCAAAACTACTCGACTATCTACAACCACCATTGTGGAAGAGTCGACCTATCGCTCAAATGACGAGATCATGACTGAGTTGACACGTCACTCTGAAACCACCATGGTCGATCCGGATACAGTTATGGCCGACCAAGTCTCCATAGGCAAGTTATGCCTCCAGATCGACAATAACTAGGGGGCCACCACCAGTGAGACTGCAGACAAGCTAGATGAGATGATAGCTGCGGAAGCTCCACACTTGGGGGCCGAGGAAAGGAAGAGGGTCAGAGAGATCATCATCGAGACCCTGCAGTTCAGAGATGGTCCAGAGCTAGAAGCTGTAGACGAATTGGAGTCAGTAATCACCAACCCAAATTCTATCCCGAGCAGAAAATTCAGATAGGGAAGCAGCTGTCACCTGAAGAAAGGTTAGAGATTGTCGAGTTGCTCAAGGAAAGCAGTGATGTCTTTGCATGGCGAGTTGAGGACATGAAAGGGATCAAGGAGGAAGTCGCGGATCACGGGTTGGAAGTCAACCCGACCATTAAGCCAAGGCCCCAGAAATTAAGGAACTTCGCTCGTGATAAAGAAGAAGCCATCAAACTCGAGGTACAAAAACTTTTGAGTGCAGGTATAATTAAGGAGGCCACGCACACGACCTGGTTAGCCAACGTGGTCATGGTTAAGAAGTCAAATGGCAAGTGGAGAATGTGTGTCGACTTCACCAACCTCAATCTTGCCTGCCCAAAGGACAGCTATCCTCTTCCAAGGATTGACAAGCTCGTGGATTCTATTGCTGGCCATTCCACCCTCAGCTTCCTAGATGCCTATTCAGGCTATCATCAGATCAAGATGCATGAGGATGACGTAGTGAAGACAGCTTTCCAAGCAGCTGGAGGCATTTATTGCTATAACATGATGCCATTTGGGTTGAAGAACGCAGGAGCAACTTATCAACGCATGGTAAACAAGGTCTTTGCCTCACAAATTGGCCGAAACATGGAGGACTATGTCGACGATATGGTCATCAAAATAAAGACCGGACGTCACGTGGTCGACTTAAAGGAAGCGTTCGCCAATTTGCGAGCAAACGACATGAAGCTCAACCCGAGCAAGTGCATATTTGGAGTGGCAGCTGGCAAGTTTCTTGGATTTATGGTGTCCCAACGCGGTATAGAAGCTAACCCAGATAAGATCAAGGCTCTAGTAGAGATGAAGGAGCCTGCAAGTGTAAAGGAGATGCAGCGACTAAACGGCAGGG
This sequence comes from Adenophora triphylla var. japonica, assembly GCA_022495995.1. Classification (NCBI taxonomy): domain Eukaryota; kingdom Viridiplantae; phylum Streptophyta; class Magnoliopsida; order Asterales; family Campanulaceae; genus Adenophora; species Adenophora triphylla. The sequence goes on from JAFEMH010001175.1 coordinate 91,114, forward strand.
TGGCAGCCCTAGGTTGTTTTATATCCAAGTCGGCTGAAAGGTCTCTCCCCTTCTTCAAATCATTGAGGGGGACGAAAAATTTTGAGTGGACGGCCGAATGTCATTCGTCGTTCCAACAACTCAAGGAGTACCTTGCTACTCCTCCACTATTGAGCAGCCCGACTATTGGCGAGACCTTGTTCGTGTATCTATCCGTGGGAGACAAATCAGTTGCTGCAGTGTTGGTTCGAGAAGAGGAGGGACTTCAAAAGCCCGTATATTATGTAAGCAAGGCTCTATCAGATGTTGAAGGCAGGTACTACAACGCAGAAAAGGTCGCATATGCTTTAGTCATGGCTTCAAGGAAGCTGCGAGCTTACTTCTTGGCTCACCCCATAGTGGTGCTTACGAATGCCCCTTAAGAAAAATTCTTCATAAGCCAGAAAGTTCAGGTCGCTTACTCAATTGGTCAATTGCCCTCACGGAATTCGACATCGAGTATCGACCTCGAAAGGCGTTGAAGGCTCAAGCTCTAGCAGACTTCTTGGCCGAGCTGACGTTCACCAAGGAAGATAGAAAGGTGCGAGCTCAGAGGGAGAAAGTCAAAGGGAAAGAGCCAGAGTCCCAAGTCGTCACTAACCTGCCCGACGATTGCTGGAAAGTCTACTCAGATGGGTCAGCAACCAAAAGTGTTAGTGGAGCTGGGATAGTCCTAATCGAGCCAGAATCTGGGACAGTATATGAGGAGTCATTGAGATTCAAGTTCGATGCTTCTAACAACCAAGCAGAGTACGAGGCATTGGTTGCGGCCATCGAGTACGCAAAGTGCTTTGGAGCGACCAAAATCATGGCATATTGTGACTCACAGCTGATAGTCAACCAGGTCCGAGGGGAGTACGAGGTGCTGAACTCTACTCTAGTCAAGTACCATGACCTAGTGAGGGAATTGACAAAGGATTTGGAGTTTTGGGAAATTCAGAGGATTGGTCGAGAAGACAACGAGCTAGCCGACCTACTCTCAAAATTGGCCACTTCAGATGAGCCACATGAAGAGCCTATCTCCTACCTTGAGAACCCAGCTTATGAAAGGGTTCAGATTCAATGTGTGGAAGACACTTCAAATAACAAGTGTTGGATCAAAGAAATGAAGGCGTACCTGGAAAGTGGCGAGCTCCCCGAAGACGAGAAGAAAGCTCGAGCTGTTAAAAAGAAAGCTCCGAGATATGTCATCCAAGGAGGCATGCTCTTCAGAAGATCATATACTAGGCCATTTCTGAAGTGTATCCACCCTCAAGAGATCACCCAATTAATGCATGAAGTGCACAGTGGAATTTGCGGTGGACACCCGGGGGCCAGGACTTTAGCCGACAAATTGATCACCTTGGGGTATTACTGGCCACACATGAGAGTTGACACTTATGACTTTGTTCAGCAATGTGACCAATGCCAAAGGTTTGCCAACTTACCTCATCTGCCTATGACAGAGCAAACTCCTGTGATCGCTACTTGGCCATTCGACATGTGGGGCGTCGACTTGATTGGACCCTTCCCTCCCGCCCGTGAAAATTGCAAGTATGCTATCGTCGCCATTGATTATTTCACCAAGTGGGTAGAGGCAAAACCACTAGCTCGCATCACAGAGGAGAACGCCGTCAACTTCATACATGACTTCATCTGGTGTCGATTTGGGATCCCTCGAGCTATAGTTTCAGACAACGGGCTACAGTTCTCCAGAGCCTTTGAAGAAGAAATGAATAGAGTGGGGGTCAAACATTGGCAGTCATCTGTTGCATATCCTCAAGGAAATGGGCAAGCTGAAGCAGCAAATAAGCTAGTCCTATCTTCACTAAAGACAGGCCTGGTAGGTCGACGTAGCAACTGGTTGGACGAACTCCCCCTTGCTCTTTGGGCAGTTCGCACAACCACTCGGGGGCCTACGGGGGAAACCCCATTTGCTCTAGCATACGGGTCAGAGGCCATGGCTCCAGCTGAGTTGAGGTTTCCTACAGCCAGAGTGACATTCTTTGATCAAGAGCAGAATGATATCAACAGATTGATCGACTTGGATCTAATCGACGAGAAGCGAGATATTGCCTACCTTCGAATGGTCAACTACAAGCAGCGGACTAAAATTTACCACGACAAGAAGGTGAAGACAAGATCATTCCAAGTAGGAGATCATGTGTTGAGAAAGATTGAAGCAACAGGAAGGAGAACCCAACAGAATAAACTATCTCCTAACTGGGAAGGTCCTTATATTGTTACTCGAGTCATCAAAGAAGGGACTTACATGATAGCTCATCCAGATGGTGAGGAGTTGAAACATCCATGGCACGCCACTCATCTTATCAAATGCTACTTCTAGTTCAGATTGCTAGTTCAAGTTCAGAATATATACAGTTGCAAAGTTTGAATTTATCATAGTGCTAGTTCTCCGTTGATGTAAGCCTGTTCCCAACTTCAATGAAAAAGCGTAGTTTTACTCGATCAAATATTGTGTTACTTTAATTTCAGCAAGCTCGACTCTTAGTCAGACTCGTTTAACAAGCTCGATTCTTAATCAGCTTCGTTCCTTTAACAAGTTCGACTCTTAGTCGACTTCGTTCAAACAAGTTCGACCATTGGTCAGCTTTACTCCCTCAAACGGGCTCGACCCTTAGTCAGCTCCGTTTTAATAAACTCGATTCATAATCAGTTTTGTTCCCTTAACAAGTCCGACTCTTAGTCGACTTCGTCCCCATGAGCTCGATTCTTAATCAGCTGCATACTAATAACAAGTCCGACCTTAGGTCGACTTCGTTCTGATAAGCTCGACCCTTGGTCAGCTTTAATCTCTTAACAAGTTCGACTCTGAGTCAATCTCGTTTGCAAGGTCAACCTTAAACTTAGTGTGATCTATTTGTCCTATTACATCTGGCTCGACACATACATGCTGAAATTAAAAGCATACAACATATGAGGAGATAAAGTCAGCTATGATTGTAGATAAATAAGTCTCCCAAAGACGGGCTAAGACTTAAGCAAAATAAAAGTTACATGGTTTTATGCCTCCCAAAAACTGGGCCAAGGCATTCAGATAGTTTCAAAACAAAAACAAAATAGTGTTTGGGACTTGTCCATTACAACCTCATTCAGATAAAATCAAAAGTCTTGGCCAGCGTCGACTTGTTCGCTCATGTCAGCTCGATCCTCATCTTCCTGCTGCTGGGGGCCTATGGGTTTACCCGAATCAGAAAAAACCTGTTGTTCAAGGTCACCATCTTTTTCCATCTCCTCCAGATCTTCAGCATCTTATATCTCCTGCAATGCCATATCAAAAGTCCTAAGGGATAAGACTGGAGGCTCCCACGGCTCGCTACCATCTTCTTTGTCTTCTTGGGCAATGAAGGCCAGGTCATTATCAGAGTAGGGCACGACCGAGTGACCGCCACGAGCAGCCATGTCATATTGGGGAGCTGAGGCCCAGCGAGCTAGTTGCTCCAAGGAGATGTCGGAGTCTGGGTCGACGAGAGCCCGGCGAGCCATATGGCGCTTGCCCAAGTCCAGGAAACCCTTCGCCTTATCAACAATAGTGTTATGGTATTCATCTCCATCTTTAAACTCCGCAACAGCATCCTGGCCAGCCTTTTCTAGGTCCTCCTTCCACTTAGCCCGTGCAGCATTGTGTTCTTCATTTAACTCGGTCAAAAAAGAATCTCTCTCCTTGAGGATTTGGGTGACTGTGGCAAGCTCTTTCTTGGTCTTCTCAAGCTCCAAACGATCAGCATCCCTCTCCTTAGTCACCTCGTCCACCTTGGCATCAGAAGCCTTCAGATCCTCCAAAGCTTTATCCACGTCCGCCAGAGCTTTCTTCTTCACCAACTCCTGAGCATCAAAAGAGTTGTCGAGGTCGTTTTATTTCTCTCTTAGCTCAGCTAACTCTTGTGACTTCTTGGAATAATCTTTCAGAGCCTGCCTCTCCCTCTCAATAGAGGCCCTCCAAGAGCTTTTAACTTGTTCAGCCATGTAAGAGTCTGCATTAAAGGAAATCAGGGAAGTGTTAGCTCGGAAGTTAAATTGACAGGCTAAAAGAACAAGCGACTAAGCATAGGGGAAAAGTAAAAGTTTACCTCACTATGCACCATTCCAGAGCGAGCTGAGAATTCTTCAGGGGTAATCCCCTTATCAGCGAAGTGGGCAAGAAGGTCGACATCAATGGCCCTCCTAACCACGACCTGGCCCAAGCTCATCTCTGGGTAGCGGCGGCTCAGGCAATTGACCCCAATGAGAGGGGGCACATCACTCAGTCTCCTCATTTGATCTTCGAGGGACTCTTGGGTAGTAGGAGGAGGAAGCTGGCTCGAGGGAACAGATTTCCCCTTATCAGTTCTCATTCTTTTCTTGGAGTTCAAGGGCAGATCGTCATCATCCACCACATCGTCATCATCAACATTCACCACAGTCAAAGGACTAGTCCCACCAGTCCCAGCGCCAGAGGTCGCCACATTAGTATCAGGGATGGGGTCGGAGCTCAAGCTTGGTCTAGTCGACCTGTTGGATTCATTCTCCCCTTCAGCTATTCCCTGAGCTCAACTGCTGCTCTCCAGGGGACCTTCCGACTCAATTTCCTCCATGGGAACCATCCCAGCATTGTCTTTGGATAATAAGTTAGTCCTCACCGCAGCTTCTCTCTCTCTCTATTGGCCCGAGCATTGGCCGCCCCGTGGGATTTCTTAGCTTTCTTCCTATCAGACACAGCAATAATGCGACCCATATTTGCTTCTTGTTCTGGGGTCAAAACTGCAACAAAGCCAAAATAGCAAAGTATTAGATCGACATATGAAAGTTGTACATACGAGCAGAAGTTCTATGTACGAGCTAACTATCTTATATGCGAGTTAACAATTGACGAGCTAAGAGATGTGCATGCAATTCAAAATAGTATAATGTGCAAACAAAGAGTTACACATGCGGGCTAACAATTGATAAGTCAAAAAATAAAAGCGAGTAAACCCTTACCACCAACGTGCTCCCCATTCTCCTTGCAGTAGTTGGCCGTCCGTTGACAAAACTGACACTTGTCCTCAAATCTACCCAAGGCATGAGTAACCCAGTCAGGATATATCATTCCTCTACCAACAGGCACCAAAGGTTGCACCTCTCCCTCCCCAGCCATCATCCCGGCTTGGATATAATTATACTTGGTGGTTCCTAAGCTCTCCCAACTAATAGGCCCCTTATCTGCCAAACGACATAACTTCTGGTATAAGTCAAAATGCCAGTCTGGCTCCCAATAGTCCCCCTCATCTATGGGCTCGGTATCAGCGGTTGGCAAGGGAAATTCCCATCCTAATCTGCTCTCTACTACAACCACATGGGAGTTCCACCCACTTGCTTTGCTGGGAAGGTTCGTGAAAAGCTTACGAGAATTGGGTTTAGAGGGAGTACTGACACTCAGGTCAGTTCCACTATATTTAATGCAAAAAAATTCCTTGAACACCCTCATACAGGGTTCGTATCCTAGAAACCTACACACCATGGAAAAGCATACTAAGACCCTACAGGTGTTGGCTCCCAACTGAAGAGGTAAGGCATTGGCACACTCCAAAAATTCGTTCATAAAAGGGTCAAGTGGCAACCTAAGGCCAGCTTCAAATTGGCCATAGAAAAAGGCTACCCTAGTGACATCTGTGGTAAAGGTCGACCTAAATTGAGCCATGAAGTCCTTTTTACTAAGGATGGTCACCCTATAGTCCTCTTTGCTCACCTCACAAAAGTCATAAATCAAGCTATATCGAGATGGAAGATTCTTTTTCCCTCTCTGTGGTCTTTGGGGGACATAACCTCTCTCATTCTTCCCTGGCACAGCTGAATCATCAAACGCATCCACAATTCTGGGACCTGAAGAGGTAGATGCAGTAGCTCCACCTTGAGAGGCCATATCTGTACAAGAAGAAGGAGAAACAGGGGAGTCAGGCCTATGAACAATTTCAGTGGACCTAACTAAGGGCGACCTAGACTCCCCCGGGAAACTCTTCCTATTCCTAAGGAACGAAGGCTCATTGACATCCCTAACGTAAAACAAAGATATGTGGTCGAGCAATTCGTGAAAGAGATGAAAAGTGACAGTGTTCGAGTCATCAATTACTAAATTACCTACACCCTCTCCAACAGGCAACCCTATTTCACTAAAATTCAGCCCCCACCTTGTCAAGATGGAGGCACACTCATCCAGGGGCATCTCTCTCCACTCACCGTTTACATGCTTGCATACCCTACCAACACGTGCAATATCCATACCCAGCTCCTGGCTCGCTACTGAAGGTTCTAGCCATGGCAGATTCAAAAGCAATGCAACAATCAAAACCCAAGAGCAAGAAAGGAGAAGAATACCTTGATTAAGGTCGAAACAGAGGTCAAGCGAGAGGACGGAGGTCAAATTTAAGCCAATTGTTTCCTTGCTATCTTCGCCGGAGCTTATCAGAGTTCAAAGACGGTAAAAATTTGAAGTGAAGAAGGATTCTATTATTTATATTTTCCAAAATTGGAAAGGAAAAAGGAAAATTCGAAATTTATTTTCCAAATTAATGGCGGAAACGTTTTCCAAGACGGTTTATCAAACGTCAAAATAGTAATCATTGCGGAATATGGCGCTCCTTCAGATTCGACCGTTCGTAGCCAACGTCCAGGATTGTGCCACGTCATCTTTGGCCGATTAAGCTTCAGAACGAGTAGCGACCTGCGAGTCACAACAATCTTCATCAAAATTTTCTTAACTTCCTAGTCGACAGAGTCAACTCGAAAGTTGGGGGCCACTGAACATACCAAAAGTGTCGAGTTGGGTCAAGCGAGTAAAGCCCAATCACAGGCAGCCTTGGCCTCCACATTCTCAATGAGTCTGGCCCAATTACCATAAGGCCCAAGGCCCAGCAAAAGGATCAGTCGATCTAAGCCCATTGTCCGACCTTTAAGGTCCCGACCTAGCTTGATCCGACTCTACGATCCATGCTCTAATTCGGGTACGATCCAGCTCTACCCGCCAGTCAGGTCGACCTAACCTCAAATGGCGACCTCGACCTAATAAGCAAGCGTCGACCTAACTGATACAGACGCACGTGCTTCAAATCTTTCCATAACCGGTTCCCTACAATTCAGGAGCCAATCCAGGACACGTTCTCATGACATGTAACTGTCCCATGAATCACGGAGCTCACGTAGCCCCACCAAAAATAACCGCACTTATCAACTATAAATACATCATCACCATCACGGTTATAAGGTAACTGCAATTTTGTTATCTGAATCATCTTTATTCAATACATTTTTGCTCTCCAATTCAAATACTTACTCTCACGCCCGAGGGTTTAAGTCGGAGACACATCCGGTTAGTCGTGGGTTCTGATTTTCAGGTCAAGGAGCCAAGTGATCAGTCCTGCCACGTGGAGGAAGATTGATAAGCACATTTCCTGCGACATCAGGTTGAGATGAAGGTAAGTGGGGCCGATGAATTTTTTTAACTTGAAATTGAAATACAATAATAAGGAAATAATGGTAAGTGAGTCAATAGGAAAGTATAATACTTTTTTTCTTTAAGCAGGAAAGTAGATTATGACAATAAAATTCTTTAACTAATAATTAAGGCATTATTTGTTGGTTTTTCATTTTGACAAAAAAAGTAGTATTATTTCTAAAAAAAAAAACTGAGCGAGAAGTGTTGGTGTAATGCCCTAGGCTTTAGTTATGTTTAACTGAAAACCGTTATGTATCATCTTTATCGTTTATGTTTATTATTTGATTATTATATAGTTTGCATATTTATTGTAATAATCTTCGTCCCTAATTATTAAGAGAATAATTAGTATAATTGTCAATGGATAATCATGTGATGATTATATGCATAAGAGATGCACATTGAAATTATGGGTACTTGTTAGAGAACAAGTGACTGGACATGACCCGCATGAGATTTATGTCATGGTCAAATGTCATACTTAAATCTCATACGGTTACTTCATTTATTTCCTAGACCTAAGATTATCATAACCTTACATATGATGAAAGTCATGTTTGATTTTAGTCAAACGATATCTTAACACGATATCTATAAAGACTATCATTGGCATGATCGGATTCATGATGGGAAGGATGATAAGTCAAGAAGGAATTTGTCCCTCTAAGAGAGATGTTATGCTTGGGCCCTCGATGAGTGATAATGATGAAAGTGTATGGCCGTACCCCAATATGATTGGAATTATCATTATACTCAAGAATCGAGAAAGCATTGAACAATAACAAGTTGACAAGGACCATGACTTGTGTTCAAATATAACATCGTGAGACAAAGGGATAAATGAAAGTACACCATTGGAAACGTGAACTCTTACGTTGCATTATTTGGGTAGACATAATGGCTTGCTAGAGTCCGCTTATGTCTTATGAGGTTCGATATGATCGAACTCATTGCCAACATAATGTAATCCTATTGGGTCACACACAACTAGAATGAATTGGTTAAACCGGAGGAAGAATAGTTGAGAGTTTCTCAGTATCCGGCTATATATACCGCGCGACATATTAAGCCAATGGCTTAATATACCGCGCGACATAATAGGCCGATGCACGCCGTTTGATGACCCGTCTCTCCTAATACGATTAGGAGAGGTATTCCTACTATTGTAGTATAAATACAAGGGTTCCGTCAGACCTAAAAGGTCACCGAAATTTTCAATCAAAATTCACAACAAAATACTCTCAATATTCTTCAAGGTTTTAGATCTAGCAATCATCAAGAAGTTGTTCTTGGATTCATTCAAAGGTGTGGATACCGAAAGAGGGTCTTCGCTCGTTCATCGATCAAGGCCTAGAGTTCAAGCAAGTTGAAGAACGAAGTTTGTGATTCGATATCACATAATCAAATCGTTCGATAGCTCAAGACCGGAAAGCGTTCCAAGGTTGGTTTAATTCTATCTCATAGGTATTCAAATTAATTGTATAGAACGGATCCTAGGGCTTCTTGGGTTTTATGTTTTTAATGCTTAATTCCGCTGCGCATGGACCCGTAAAACCCAACAAGAAGAAATTAATATTAAATGTTTTGTAAAAAAAGAAACTCAATGAAAATTCATAATAATATGTTTTTCATTATTTCTAAAGTACTTTTTGGTTATTCATAATAATATGTTTTTCATTATTTCTAATGAAAATTCATAATAATATGCTTTTCATTATTTCTAAATTACAGAAGTATTTTTTTTTTTTTTGACAAAAAAAGTAGCATTATTTGTTGGTTTTTCATTTTGACAAAAAAAGTAGTATTATTTCTAAATTACTTGAGATGGAAAATATAATTTTCCCTCCTAGTTTTCTTTATTAAGACATAATTTTTATTTTGCAATTTAAAGTGAGACGTAGAATAACGAACCTTTGGACCTTTAGTTTTTGATAGTGGTAATTTGAATTCGCTACTTCAAGTAGCTAGTTCAAATTTTAGTTTTTATTACATTTTTTTTTATAGTAGATAAATATTGAAATAAAATTGAGCAAATTTAAACTTGCTACACCGTGTAGCGAGTTTAATCAGACAAAATTATAAACTCGCTACACCGTTTAGCGAGTTTCAAAAAATGGGTCATTTAGGTCAATAGTTTGGAAGGCTTATTATTTTTGATAAAGAGAATTAAAAAAAAACTCAAAAGATTTGGTCATACCAAAAAGATAGTACAATTATCTAATAAAAATTAATAACATTCTTTTTCAAATGAAAATTTTCAATTAACTCATGCTCGTACATCTAAAAAAATATGTCATATTTATTTATATTAACACATCATGAACATAATTATGATATTTATTTTCAATTTAACTTATTTACTTATGAGAAGAAAAATCAAAATCATAAAAACGCTAACAATTGTGTTAAATGAAAAAAAAATTCCCAAACTCTCCGCTCCCTCATCAAACCCAACCCACTCATTCCTCTCCCTCTTTTAAAATACCAATTTATACTATCTTTATTTCTTAGAATATTGTCATGCACTTCAATTAAAATTTTTAAAATGCTGACCATCTTTCCCGATATTCGTCTTCATAAATGCACAATTTTTTGAGACCGATAGAGAAATCGACAAATTTATTAATACTTTATTCATTTTGAGTTGAAAGTAATATTCATTTTTGAAATGAAGAAAATAATTTTTTTATAGAATGACATTTTTTAAAGTATTTACTTGAGATGAAAAATATAATTTTCCCTTCTAGTTTTCTTTATTGTAGTTTTCTTTATTAAGACATAATTTTTATTTTGCAATTTAAAGTGAGACGTAGAATAACGAACCTTTGGACTTTAGTTGCTGATAATTGTAATTTGAATTCGCTACTTCAAGTAGCTAGTTCAAATTTTAGTTTTTTTTTTGTTTATAATAGCATAAATATTGAAATAAAATTGAGCAAATTTAAACTTGCTACACCGTGTAGCGAGTTTAATCAAACAAAATTATAAACTCGATACATCGTTTAGAGAGTTTCAAAAAATGTGTCATTTAGGTCAATAGTTTGGAAGACTTATTATTTTTGATAAAGAGAATTAAAAAAAATCAAAAGATTTGGTCAAACCAAAAAGATAGTACAGTAATATATTCAACACAATTCCAACTAATCATCCGATACCCCATCACTTTTATTTTATTTTATATTCTTTATATTTTTCATTAGTAAAATTTTTATTATTATTATTATCACTTATAATTAAAAAAAATATTTCACGTTTAATTAATTTTCACTAAAAAGAAATTGAAAAATTAGCAAAGGATAATTAACAAATTAAAATTAAAAAAAGAGATTTTTTTCTGTGTCCAAATCAAATGAAAGAAGTCTCTATTTATAGAGAAAAAAAATTATAAATTTTGGTGCAAAAAGAAATTAAAAAAAATTAATTTAATATAAAATAATTGAGGTCAAAGAAATCGGAGGAAAAAAAATTTTGAAATAAAATCAGCCAATGGACATGTGACACATGGGTTTTCAAATAATTTCAATTCTGCCATCATTGGAAATGACCAAAATGCCCTTCAATGAATATACAACACGTGTCCGGAATTTAAAAAAAAAAAACCTTTCCACTGCATTCACGCGCCATACACGGCGTGTGTACGACACGCACCAAATTCCTTCGGTCAACAACGCGCCACGTGTTGTTTATTTCTTGTTATCTTCAGTTTTGCCACCGTGTGAAATGTCTAAAATGCCCTTGATTTTGGGGGAAAAATATAGACAATCCTCCTTTTACATATAGATAGATTTATAATTAAAAAAAAATTCATGCTTTATTAATTTTAACTAAAAAGAGATTGAAAATTAAAAAAAGAAAGTGAACAAAGTATAATTAAGAAATTTATATTTAAAGAAAAGGGTTTTTTTTCTGTGTCCATATTAAATGAAAATAATCTCAATTTATAGAGATTTTTTTTTATGACATTTGGTGAAAAAAAAAACTTTATTATAAAATAAAGAAGGTATAATATATTGGGAAAGAAAAAGCTGAAAACCTACCGGCCAATCAATGGGTGACACGTGCCTATTCAATTATTTTCAATTAATTTCAATTCTGCCATTAAAGAAAATGACCAAATTGCCCTTTAATGAGCGGGCAACACTTGTCCAAAATGAAAAAAAAAAAAATTAAATCAGCCTGGTTCATGCGCCTTGTAGGCGAGTGTTATACACGCGCCAGAATAAAGGACTCACCAGCTGCCACGTGATTTGTCCGACACTTTTTCTTCAATTTTGCCACTCATTGAAATTACTAAACTGCCCTTGGTTTTTGGGGGGAAAACATAGACAATCCTCCTTTTATATATAGATAGATTATTGATATAATTGTAAATAAAAACTAATATGAATTTCCTTTTTTGGTCTGAGTTTTTTTTCATTAATAATTTTTAAAAAAAATAATAATTGGTGTTCTCCATGAAATATTATAATTTATATCTAGAAAAATTATTTCTCTAATTGATCTTCAAAACGCCATTTTTTGTATATGGGGTTTTGATGTAGATCGTGTTGAAGCAGAACCACTTGGGGACCAAGAGAACATCACATTTGAAATCACTGATGTTTAAAACAAAACAAAGCTGATGCAGAAGTGCTCGGCCGAGCTGTTCCTTGCCTCGGCCGAGGGAGCGACGACAGAAACTGGGTTATTGAAAGATCATTTGCTCGGGCGAGTCAAGACATTTGCTCGGCCGAGCCAAAGCTGTTGCTCGGCCGTGTCATTTCTTCTACTCGGCCGTGCTGTTCCTGGAAGGGTTGTGTCTCTTGGATTGATATTGGTTGCTCGGCCGAGCCTTGTCCATGCCTCGGCCGAGGGTTTCCTGAATGGTGTTGTTTCATGTTCGTGGCTATTCACCAAGAGTTATACTGATTAAATATTTGTGGCTGTTCGCCAAAAGTCATACTGATTAATGTTGTGTCTTTTCATCAAATACATTTGTAACATAGGTTTATAAATACTTCATTCATTCATTTGTAAATCATTCAAGTTTATTATAATCAAATTATTGCTTTGCAATTGTGTCCCTTTCGATTATTATTCTCAAAGTCTAATTAACTTTGTTACTGAGATTTCTTTGGAAAGTCTCATTTGAGATTCGATTAGGCGAGTCTCTTTAAAATATTTCGCTGCGTACACATCATTTGGTATCAGAAATCGGACGATCTTTGGGATTCTCCGACGAGAAGATGGCAAACAATGGAGGAAACAACGGTGACATAGCAGCTATCCTAGAACGTATGGATCGTCAACATGCAGAACTACTTGCAGCATTAGTTCAAATGCAGGTAGGTGGTAATGGCAACCAACAGAATCGGGCAAATCGTCGGAGAAATAATGTCCACCAAGATGAACCGGTGGCTGAGGAAGATTCTGATCAAGAAGAAGAAGAAGAGAACATGGAAGCACCTAGGTACGACCAACGTCCTAAAATTAGGGCGGATATCCCATCTTTCTCGGGAAATTTGAAAATGAATGAGTTCGTGGATTGGCTTGCGGAGGTGGAGAAATTCTTCGACTTGATGCAGGTTGAAGAAGATAGGAAGGTGCCATACGTAGCATACAAACTACGTGATGGAGCATCGGCATGGTGGGAACAATTATGTAAAAAGCGACATCGTAAAAATAAAGCTCCTATTCGTTCTTGGGCTAGGATGAAGAGGGAATTACGATCTCACTTTTTGCCAGATGACTATGAACAAGTAACGTATCAAGCCTTTTTGGATCTAAAACAAGGTGCTCGTACAGTTGAAGATTATGCCCACGATTTTCATGCCCAATCAGCAAGAGCAGATTTGGATGAAACGGAGGCGCAAGAAGTTGCAAGATTCGCGAGTGGTCTTCGGGCCGGCATTAGAAATCAAGTGGAGTTGTTCACAAATCGATCGGTAAGTGAAGTTATCACTCGTGCTAAGAAGATCGAGAAGCAGCAATCATACAGAAATTTTTCTACGGCACCTTCTTCAAGTTCTAAAAATCAAATGACCGGATCTAGTACAGTGACGGGTTCAGAAAAAACGCAAGGTGTGGATACTGGTAGAAATGAAGGGAAGCAGGCGGCCCACAATGATGTTCAGAATCCCCCGGTCATACGTAACACCAACACAACTACTCGTGGTCAACAAAATCAGAACCCTTACGCTAAAACTTTTAGTGATAAGTGTTTTAGATGTTTACAACAGGGGCACATGGCTAGTCAATGCCCTATGAGACGAGGAGTCAACATGGTAGACCGAGATGACGAAGAAGATGATGAAGACGGTGTGATTGATCTTAATGAGGAAATGGAAGAGACAAATAATCATGAATCTTTGGTGGTTCGACGACTTTTATTGACAACCCCTAGTGATGATGATGATCCGGAACGACACAATATCTTTCGAACAAAGGGGAAGGTTAGTAATGTTGATGGAACAGTGATTGTGGATAGTGGTAGTAGTGAGAATTTGGTGGCCCGTAGTTTCGTGGATTCTTTGCAGTTGAAGGTTCACAAGCACCCGTCCCCTTACACAGTTGGTTGGATTAATTCTGGTGGCAATATAAAGGTACATGAACAGTGCCTTATTCCTTTTTCTATAGGGAGTTACAAGGATGAAATTTTATGCGATATTGTCGATGTGAATGCATGCCATGTATTATTGGGTAGACCGTGGCAGTATGACGTAAATGTGGTATATAATGGGAGAGAAAATACTTTGCTTTTCACAAAAGATGGGTTTCGTTTCCAATTACGTTCGACACTTGATAAGAGTGCTCGTAGTAATAAGAAATTTAAACCTATTATTTCTTTATGTACTCCTCAAGAGTTTGTTAAAGATATAGCAGATGCACCTATTATTTATGCCATTATGCGGAAAGAAAATTTGGGACAAGTTAGTTTGGTTCCAAGATCATTAAAGTCAGTTTTGGATGAGTTTCGTGATATTATGCCTGATGATCTCCCTCCGGGGTTGCCACCCTTGAGAGATATTCAGCATAACATTGATTTTACACCCGGTGCTTCATTGCCTAATCTCCCTCATTATCGTATGAGTCCTGCGGAGCACGAGATTCTCAAAGAACAGGTTGAAGAACTGTTAAAAAGGGGTATATACAGGAAAGTTTAAGTCCTTGTGCAGTCCCGGCTTTACTTGTGCCCAAGAAGGATGGTTCGTGGCGCATGTGCATTGATAGTAGAGCCATCAACAAAATCACAGTCAAGTATAGATTCCCAATTCCTCGGTTGGATGATATGTTGGATATGCTTCGGGGTTCCAAAGTATTTTCCAAGATTGATCTAAAGAGTGGGTACCATCAGGTGCGGATTAGACAAGGCGGTGAGTGGAAAACCGCTTTCAAAACTAAGGAGAGATTGTACGAATGGCTGGTAATGCCTTTCGGTTTATCCAATGCACCGAGTACATTTATGCGTCTAATGCACCAAGTTCTCAAGCAGTTTAATGGGAAATTTCTTGTGGTGTATTTTGATGATATTTTGATCTATAGCAAAACTGAAGAGGAGCATATCGGGCATGTGCAAAGTGTTTTGAAGACATTGCGGGAAAACGAGTTGTATGTTAATTTAAAGAAGTGCAGTTTTATGTTGGATAAATTGTTATTTTTGGGATACATTGTTTCAGCGGATGGCATTCAGGTGGATGAGGAAAAAGTTCGTGCTATTCGTGATTGGCCAACTCCCAAGACAGTTAGTGAAGTGCGAAGTTTTCATGGGCTAGCTACTTTTTACCGGCGGTTCATACGAAATTTTAGCACTATAATGGCTCCGATTACAGATTGTATGAAGAAAGGAAGTTTCTTTTGGGGTGATGAAGCCGCAACAAGTTTTGTGTTGATTAAAGAAAAACTGACTAATGCACCACTCCTTGTGTTACCAGATTTTTCTATTCCTTTCGAGTTGGAAACGGATGCTTCAGTGATTGGCATTGGGGCTGTTTTGGCGCAAAAGAAGAGACCGATTGCTTTCATGAGTCAGAAATTGGAGGAGTCAAAGCGAAAATGGACTACATATGAACTTGAGTTCTATGCGGTTGTACAGGCGATAAAACATTGGGAACAATATTTGCTGCATCGTGAGTTCATTCTTCATACGGATCATGAAGCGTTGAAATACTTGAATGGTAAGACAACACTAAATCGCATGCATGCACGTTGGGTATCCTATTTACAGCAGTTTTCTTTTGTCATTCAACACAAAAGTGGACAGCTTAATAAAGTGGCGGATGCTTTGAGTCGCCGGGCTAGTTTGTTGGTGACTATGCATACGACAGTAGTAGGATTTGATTGTTTGAAGAGTTTGTATGCGACAGACGTTGATTTCGCGGAGATATGGGCTAAATGTAGAGATGGTGGTCCGGTTGGCTTATACTTGTTGCAAGATGAGTTTTTATTTTATCGTGACAAGTTGTGTATCCCTCATGGTTCCATTCGCGAAAGTCTCATTGCGGAGTTACATAAAGA
This sequence comes from Adenophora triphylla var. japonica, assembly GCA_022495995.1. Lineage (NCBI taxonomy): Eukaryota > Viridiplantae > Streptophyta > Magnoliopsida > Asterales > Campanulaceae > Adenophora > Adenophora triphylla. Next base: position 107,075 of record JAFEMH010001175.1, read on the forward strand.
TGGTCATCTTGGTCGGGACAAAACAGTTGAACTTGTTGCTCGGAAGTATTTTTGGCCCCAACTTCGCAAAGATACGCACACTTTCGTTCGAAAATGTATGGTTTGTCAACGAAACAAAGGACAAATCCTGCATACGGGATTATATTCTCCTTCACGGTTCCGTGATGGTCCATGGAAAGACATTTCTATGGATTTCGTTTAGGGACTACCTCGAACGCAGAGAGGAAATGACTCTGTTTTTGTGGTGGTTGACCGTTTCTCTAAAATGGCTCACTTCATTCCTTGTCGGAAAACATCTGACGCTGCACATATCGCCGGTTTGTTCTTCAGAGAAGTGGTTCGCCTTCATGGGGTGCCTAAGTCGATCACATCGATCGGATACAAAATTTTTGAGTCACTTCTGGCGTACTCTTTGGCATATTTTTCAGACTTCTTTACAATTTAGTAGTTCATTTCACCCTCAAATGGATGGTCAAACAGAGGTGGTAAATCGGACGTTGGGTTCAATGATTCGTTGTCTATGTGGTGATTTTTCGAAGAAGTGGGATTTAGCGTTAGCCACAGCTGAGTTTGCTTTCAACAACATGGTGAATCGTACTACGAAGAAGACGCCTTTTGAAATTGTTTATCAAAAGCCTCCTTCATATACTCTTGATTTAATTCCTTTGCCAAAGATTCTGGGATATAGTATAGCCGCTGAGCATATGGCGAAAATGATCGAGGCAGTTCAAACAGAAGTAAGGAGAAATATTACGGAGGCAAATGCGAAGTACAAGGAACATGCAGACAAGCGACGTCGTTTGAAGATCTTTAATGTAGGTGACATGGTAATGGTTCATCTACGCAAGGAGAGATTCCCTCAAGGAACATATAACAAGCTACATCACAAGAAACTTGGCCCTTGCAAGATTATTCAGAAAATCAACGACAATGCTTATGTTGTAGAATTACCAACTGGATGGAATTTCTCCCCAACTTTTAATGTGGCGGATTTAGTTGCATTTTACCCGGATACACCTCTTTATGATGACATAGATTCGGGGACGAATCCTTTTAAAGTGGGGGAGTATGATGTAGATCGTGTTGAAGCAGAACCACTTGGGGACCAAGAGAACATCACATTTGAAATCACTGATGTTTAAAACAAAACAAAGCTGATGCAGAAGTGCTCGGCCGAGCTGTTCCTTGCCTCAGCCGAGGGAGCGACGACAGAAACTGGGTTATTGAAAGATCATTTGCTCGGCCGAGCCAAAGCTGTTGCTCGGCCGTGTCATTTCTTCTACTTGGCCGTGCTGTTCCTGGAAGGGTTGTGTCTCTTGGATTGATATTGGTTGCTCGGCCGAGCCTTGTCCATGCCTCGGCCGAGGGTTTCCTGAATGGTGTTGTTTCATGTTCGTGGCTATTCACCAAGAGTTATACTGATTAAATATTTGTGGTTGTTCGCCAAAAGTCATACTGATTAATGTTGTGTCTTTTCATCAAATACATTTGTAACATAGGTTTATAAATACTTCATTCATTCATTTGTAAATCATTCAAGTTTATTATAATCAAATTATTGCTTTGCAATTGTGTCCCTTTCGGTTATTATTCTCAAAGTCTAATTAACTTTGTTACTGAGATTTCTTTGGAAAGTCTCATTTGAGATTCGATTAGGCGAGTCTCTTTAAAATATTCCGCTGCATACACATCAGGTTTTCTTCAATATTATTATACTAAATAAGTAATTTAATTATTGAAATATCAAATAAGTGCTCTAAATATGTTAAACACTCTGTGTTATAACTTAAATATGTTTGATTTATTTCACATATTGTGTAATGATAACTTTTAATTAATCATACAAAACGTAAAATGGGGAAGGAGATATGTTTTAGAGAGGCATGTTTGGGAATTAAAATTCTCTATCTTTGATTAACAATTCACGTAATTATTATAAATTACAGGATATATATTAATAGTTATAAATTCTTAAATATAATAATATAATAATAAATAAAACTTATACCTATTTTTGGTAATCTTTATGATAATTAATGTCTGATAGTAATATATTGTATTGAATTTTTTTTATTATGAGTAAGTTTTTTTATTTAAAATATATAAAATTATAGAAGTTTATATAAATAATAATATTTTTAATATAATAAACATAGATAAAGTTTAAATGTAATAACTATATTTTGTTGCTTATAATTTCTTAATTTGAATTTGTATCTTATATTAAAAATAAATTAATTCTATTTTTATTAATACAAAAGTAATAATCAAAATTAAAATAAGAATGAACAATATCTTTCATGTCACATACTAAACTTATTTACTACTCCCTCCGTCCCTGAAAGATTGTCACATTTGCCATTTTGACTTGTCTCAAAAAGTATGTCCCATTTCTAAACTTAGGCATGAATGTTAGTGCAAATCTACTAAGGTACAAAAAGATGAAGCTCTTTCTTAATAATTGCAAAATGTACAACAGGATAATTTTTTAAGGACGGAGGGAGTATATTATTGTGATTTCTGCAACTCTTTAATTCTATTTTTTTTCTTTATGTGCTATATATATTTTGTATTTGTATTTGAGGTAGTATTCAATAACTCAGCGTGCACACGTAATAGTAATAATAATAATATAGGTATATGGGGTACTGCCACCCTGGCTGCATAGGACACATCCCGCGATTTACCTCCGCCAAGATATCGAGGGGTCGGTGCAGTGGTCAGGATTAGTCGTGGTGAAACCTGGTATCAAAAAAATAATAATAATAATATAGGTATATGTCACTTTATCAAATCCTGATAATATCAACAATCATTGTGAAACACTTTCATTTTTCAAATCAAATTGCTTCTTTATCGGTTCTTTCAATAAACCAATTTTCTTTTAAACAAGAAAAAATAAAATACTCATGGAAGGATCTTTGGTATGCTGGATTTGGTGCGGCATTTTTTGTGACATATTACGATCTAGGCCACAGGCCCTTTTAGGAAATGATCAGATCAGATCAGATAAACAGCCAAGCCAATTTGTATTTTTAATCTCAACCAATCTGTGGCCTAAATTAAATTAGGGCGAATGGATGCAGAGCTACGACACATCGATCAGTGGAGCAAATTAGAAAAAACAAAAACGTGATTTAACAACCCCCCCCCCAACACACACACACACACCCCAAAGACATTTGATAATAGGCTCCAATTGGAAAAACTTCACGTAATATCAAGGTAATTTACAATGATAGGGGCGGGGAAGATGATCAAACTCACTCTTTGTCCTCTTTCACGCTAACCTCGTAAGATTACAACGAACTCTTGATGGAACTGTCACACTCTCTCAGTCGTTCCCTTCAAATTAATGTTCATAAGATCACAATGAACTCCAGAGTTTCTTAAGCAAGAAAGGAATGTATATAGAAACAAAACTCGTGCTTCTACATCTAGTAATGTCTAGGGAAAATCAAGCTTGTACTTCTCCAAGGTATAGCATAAAAACCATGTTAAACTGTCCTGAACCTCCCAAAAATGCCTCATTGCCTCGGATGCTTCAAATATTTTACTAGCTTCTCATGGTAAAAAAAAAAACATTACCTCATCACATTAACCATATAATGCACGCCACGGCTCCTTGTTTTCCTTGGGTATCTTTGTTGGATTCCAAGCTATTTTCCCTCTCGAAAATCTAAGTGATAATAAACTTGCCAATATATCACCAATCTCGCATATTACCTGAGAAATATAGCCAGAGTCAAAAAGTCATTAAAAACAACAGATAACTAGAGAAAGAAACAAAAAAACGTAAAAAAAACTAAATCTTTTTATTTATTTTTTTCTTTTCCCCTGATAAGAACATAAGAACAAATAAACTAGAGATCATGTGCAGCAATATCAATCCTGTCCTGTTCAAACTTCAACAGTCAAGAGCTGGTTCTATGCCACCAAATTTCAATGTTTGCCGCTGTGTTAACTTACTGTCTGACATTACTTTAGCCAGCCAGCTCGGCCAGCTGCAATATAGCTTGAATTTCAGGTACGGTTTTTAGAACAACCTTAAAACGTTACAAGAGTATAATTTGGCAATAATATTTGATTAGCAAATTTTCTATATTTTCCACTGAGAATGCCTTGCAACCATGCTACTCAATAAAGACTGATATGCAGCAACATCAACCTAGCCTGCTTGAACTTTGTCAGACAAAAGTTGATTTCATGCCACCCAATTTAAACGTGCAGCTATGTTACTTATTGATCAGCAACACTAGAGCCGATCACCTTGTCCAACTGCAAAACATATGTTTGAAAACCCATGTTTGTCAATGGTAGTAGCAAGACATTATTCTATTGATAATGTAGCTCAATTTTATTTTATTTTGATAGGAATAGTTCACAAATCCTACACAGGTCCTTCATGATCCTTCGTCCAATACCAATCTATACTCTCATCATTATTCCACCATTTAATTGTAAGATGTGTTGGCAGTATAAGTAGAACAAGAAAAGAAGAAGTGTATGTATGGTAAACAAGAGCAAGCTTTCACATACTTCCAATCAGCACATGAATATGAAGCAGAAATAACAAAGTTTCAGACAGCATAAGTCAACTCATAGATGCAACAACATATGATCTCTCACAAATGGCTGCAGGAACAGCTAAAGATGAAAAGATCAATAAATAATACACAACCACTCACAGCAAACAATTTAAGTTCAATTAAATGTAACTTACACACCTTAAATGATTATAGATAGAAAAAAGTACCTCAAGCTCCTCCGCCGAAGCTTTATGGGATATGTCCCGACCACTTTGTCCGATGAGAGTAAATGCAGGTAAATTCAGGACATGGACAAACTGAAGAATGCAAGATAAAGATTCATGGTGAATTTGGATTGATGCAGGAAGTCTTTGAGTTCTTGTGGCCAGGGTGTGAGTCAAATCTGTTTCTGGACCTTTCTTTATACCATAAATAATGTTTTTCTTTGCTGAACTTCTATTTTCTAGATAAAGATTTGGTGCTGCCAAGAAGAAGGGGAGAATGAGCATACGTGAGCTCATTTCATGTTGTCCCGCTAGTGATACTATAACTTCATTGATAGCACACGCCAATACCGGAGGCTCATATTTTTGCAGAAGCAATATGGACACCTGAAATAACAGAATGTTCATTAAATGTATCATCTGAGAGCAACAGGAAGTCTGGAAATCTGGAATTTGAGAAGAGGAAGAAACACTATAGGATGAAGTGCAACACCCCAAAACCGAGCTCAATTCGTGAGTCTGAAACATGTTACTTTATAAAAGACAAATTAATCATCAAAACACACATATATACATGTCTCAAAATACGAATTTTCAACCCCGATTTATTGGGGGTACATCTCAAATTGTTATTACAGTTACTTTCCAAAATACTCCACATGATGTACCGTACTTGAGATTTTGGACACACGATTGGGCTGAGTTTTGGGGTGTTAAATGAATAAACTAGGAAATGGTCATAAAATTTTCTTGTGTCTTATAAAACGGTATACCTAAATGTTATGTGTACCTTTCTCTAAATCATAACATAATCCTTATTTAGTTCATTGAACCAGGAAAATAAATACAAGGAAGGGGAAAGAAAGAGCATGATCTATCAGAGACTTGTTTCCAGTGATTGTTTACAAGGATAAGAGGTTATTTGCCAACTTAATCTTACGCTCAACTACCCTTTCTATGTTTCGTTGCCTGGTCATGACTAAGCAAACCAGCTCAAATCCATCTTTTACCTTGGCTCAAAGTTACCAAATAACTGGAACATGGACTGATTTACGAGTGTTCAAAATCCTAAGTTAAACATAACCAATGGAGAATTTGAAATTTTCGAAATATAATTTACTGAACCTTAAACAGTTCTAACCAACACATACAGAAAATCAATGATAACTTAGCTTGAATTTGAAAGTATATGGTATTTATATAGACAAACCCTAACTGACTCATACTACAATTGGTATCTAGTTTCAATTTACCAACCAAAAATTCCATTCAATTAAGCCACCACCAGACACATATATTACACAGATTTGAAGATTTCATGAGCATAAACTACAAATTACATCTCAAAATAAAACCTAAAACTAACCTGTGGGATGTCATTGTTGTCAACAAAGTGCGTAATGTCGACGGACGCTTTGTAATCTTTAATTCCATATCTGTCCAGCGACAAATCGAACGTATCTTCTCTGCAATAAGACATCTAATTTGTTTTTGACATGTGATAATGATGCATAAATTGAAACAGGGTAGTAGAATGATAAACATACATCCTTCGGAGATTGGAGCTAGGGATCGGTTGGAGAGCGTCGGAGATTGATGCGCCGAAACCGTCGGCGTCTTTGAACAGAAAAATCACCTTTGGAGCCGTCTCCATTTCTATTTCCGGCGAATAGTGAGTAGACCTGTTAATGGACAGCCGCTCGGTACCAAGCACCCTATAGAATATAGAATGGCTTCGGCCGAGTTAAAAGAGTTGAAGGTCCAATTGCAAGAATTGTTAGATCGATCAATTGCAAGAATTGTTAGACCGAGGTTTTATTCGTTCTAGTGTGTCTTCGTGGGAAGCACCGGTCTTATTTGTTAGGAAGAAGGATGGTACCTTACGATTGTGTATTGACTATTGTTTGTTGAACCAAGCCACCATTAAGAATAAATATCCTCTTCCGCATATAGATGAATTGTTTGACCAACTTCAAGGTTCCGTTATCTACTCTAAGCTTGACTTGAGAAGCGGATACCATCAGTTGAAGATTAGACCGGATGATATTGCTAAGACAGCTTTCCGTACTAGATATGGTCATTATGAGTTTGTGGTGATGCCTTTCGGGTTGACTAATGCTCCAGCCGTTTTTATGGATATGATGAACCGTGTCTTCAAGCCTTATCTTGATAGCTTTGTGGTGGTATTCATAGACGATATTCTTGTATACTCTAAGTCCAGGGAAGAGCACGAGAATCATTTGAGGATTGTCTTGTCCATTCTTCGTGAGAAGCAGTTGTATGCCAAGTTCAGCAAGTGCGAGTTTTGGCTCGAACAGATTTCTTTCTTGGGGCATGTTGTGTCGAGTTCGGGAATTTCCGTGGATCCTTCAAAGATTGAAGCCGTGGTTAATTGGAAGCAACCTTCGGCTGTGACCGAGGTCCGTAGTTTTCTTGGTTTGGCGGGGTATTACCGAAGGTTCATTGAGGGTTTTTCTCGGATTGCGACTCCGTTGACTAGGTTGACTCGGAAAGACGTATCGTTCGTATGGGATTCCAAGTGTGAGGCAAGTTTTGATGAATTGAAGAAAAGGTTGACAACGGCTCCTATTCTTACCCTTCCGGATGGTTGCGAGAATTTTGTTATTTATAGTGATGCCTCGAAGGCGGGTTTGGGTTGTGTGTTGATGCAAAATGGGAAAGTTATTGCGTATGCCTCTAGGAAGTTATCACCGGCGGAACAGAATTACCCTACTCATGATATGGAATTGGCGGCGATCGTGTTTGCGTTACATAAGTGGAAGCATTACCTTTATGGGGCGAAGTTCGAGATTTTCACCGATCATAAGAGTTTGAAATACTTATTTACCCAAAAGGAGTTGAACAACCGACAAAGAAGATGGCTTGAGTTCTTGAAGGATTTTGATTGTATAATTTCTTATCATCCGGGGAAGGCCAATGTAGTGGCGGATGCGATTAGCCGAAAGGCGTATGTGACAGCTTTGAGTACCAAAGAGTTTGGGAGTGAAGTGATAATTGCGAACGTGCGAGCCGTGCCTACATTGTATGGAGAGTTGAAGGAAGCTCAACAAAATGATCCGGAGTTGAAGAAAATTTTTGATCAAGTGCAAGAGGGAAAAGCCGGGGATTTTGCGTTGAATAGAGATGGGATTTTAACCTTTCAAGGGAGAATTTGTGTTCCTTCGTTACCGGAAATCAAGAAGCGTGTGTTAGAGGATGGCCATAAGTCCAAGTTTGCGATTCATCCGGGTAGTACCAAAATGTATCAAGACTTGAAGCGTGGGTATTGGTGGAATGGTATGAAGAGGGAAATTGCGGATTTTGTTTCTAAGTGTTTGACTTGTCAACAAATTAAGGCCGAGCATCGAGACCGGCGGATCGCTTCAACCGTTGGATATTAGGAATGGAAATGGGAAGGGATCTCGATGGATTTTGTTTCGGGTTTACCTCTTACCGTGAAGAAGATGGATGCTATTTGGGTTATCGTGGATAGATTGACGAAGTCGGCTCATTTTCTTCCGGTGTCAACCAAGTTTTCGTTAGAGAAGTTAGCCCAGTTATATATGAAGGAGATTGTGAGACTTCACGGGGTTCCGGTTAGTATTGTTTCCGACAGAGATCCGAGGTTTACATCTAGATTTTGGAGAGCATTGCAGGAAGCCTTGGGTTCTAAATTGTGTTTCAGTACGGCATTTCATCCTCAAACCGACGGTCATCTCGAGAGAACTATTCGGATACTTGAGGATATGTTACGGGCTTGTGTGATGGATTTCCAATTATCGTGGGAGGATCATTTACCGTTAGTGGAGTTCGCCACAACAACGCTTATCGCCTAGTATTGAGATGGCTCCGTATGAGGCGTTGTATGGTAGAAAGTGTAGATCTCCGATGTGTTGGGATGAGGTAGGTGAAGCGAGACTTTGGGGCCCGGATTTGGTTAGGGATTCTACGGAGAAGATCAAGGTGATTCGGGATAGATTGAAGACGGCTCAGAGTAGACAGAAAAGCTACGCCGACAATAGAAGACGGGATTTATCTTTTCGGGTTGGTGACTTTGTGTTCTTGAAGGTTTCTCCGAGGACGGGAATTAAAAGGTTTGGTAATAAGGGTAAGTTGGCTCCGAGGTTTGTAGGTCCGTTTGAGATTCTAGAGAAGATAGGGGAATTGGCTTACCGGTTGGCGTTGCCTCCGTCTTTTTCTTTGCTTCATGATGTGTTTCACGTTTCTATGCTAAGGAAGTATTGTCATGACCCCTCCCATGTTTTGAGTTCTCCCCCCGACGATGTTCAGGCGGACATGTCTTATGTGGAAGAACCGTTAAGAGTCTTAGAATTCCAAGTTAAGGAGTTGAGAACTAAGAGTATCCCGATAGTAAAAGTCCTTTGGAAGAATCATACCGTCGAGGAAGCAACGTGGGAGCTAGAGTCGGAGATGAGGACGAAATACCCTTGGTTGTTTGAGAATTCAAGTAAGTCTTTTAAAATTTGGGTCGAATTTTCTTTAAGGGGGAGTGAGTGTGACGACCCCAACCCTAGGCACTCATTTTAAATATTAAATTATATGCTTTTAATATTTATGTTAGCTTTATGTGTTCAATTATATCTTTAATTCGTAATTTAAGATAAATTGGGTGAGAAGTGAAATTAGAATCCTTTGAGAAATTGTGGGTTGTTAAATAAAGAAATTTGGGGGAAATAATAAAAATGGAAATTTATTAAATAAATAAATAATTGAGGAGGTAAATGAGTGAGTAGGATGAATTATTGGGTTAAAGGTTAAGTTTAATTTTAAAAATGAAAGCCTTAGTTAGAATTGTAGGAGGGGCCATAAAAGGTCTTGCTCTCTCCCTAGGTGACAAGTGTCCACCCTTCACCTCCTTACTCTTACTCCCCTCTCCCTCCATCATTCATACTTCTTCCTCCTAGAGAAACCTTAGAGAAATTCCATGGAAGCTCTCAACCTCCATTCTTGAAGCCAAGCCATTTCTTCACCAAATTCAAGTCTAGGAGCATCATTGAAGTTGGATCATCTTGGGGAATCCATCAAGTTAGAAAGATCAACCTCCCATTGAAAACCCTAAGGTGAGTTGTTATGATTCCTTTCTTCTATTTGTTCATAAGTTCTTTGATTATTGTTCTTGGCCTTGTGATGTTGATTTCTTGCTTGGAAACCTAAATGGGAGTTGAATGGTTAGAAAATGACATTTGTTGAAGTTAGGGTTCCATGAAGATGATCTAAAAGGTTTGAAATGGGTAGAAATTGTAGTGATATATAATCTAGGGTTACTTGGTTTTGGAGTTTAAATGTTTGTATGGGACTTGGAAAGATTGAAGTATCCTTTGGTGCTCTTGACTTAAGCTTTGTTAGAAGGAATGGAAACCTAGGCTTCAAAGGGGTAAAAAATCTGGAAATGGGCTGGAGGAGGCTTGGGCGGTCGCCCACGGGGCTGGGCAGCCGCCCATCATGGCAGGAATTCACAATTGCTTCAAAGTCCACTTGGGCGGTCGCCCAAGTGATGAGGGCGGTCGCCCATCCTGGCAGAAACAACAATTGCCTTTGAAGTCCACTTGGGCGGTCGCCCAAGTGGTAGGGCGGTCGCCCATGCCCGTGAACCAAACTTTTTCAATTTAAACAAGAATTGTTTAGCAAGTTGTTTGGCCACCTATAAATTGTGACTCCCACTTAATAATCGAACTTGAACCTTCATTGAGATCTTGTATCTTTGAATATGGAATTGGTAGGGTAGGTTAATGATCCCTCATTTCCTTACTTGATGTTATATATATTGTTGTTGATATTGTTTAGTGTATTCATAAATTGTTGCACTTTGATATTGTTGGGGCATGAGTATATATTACCATGTGGCTATTGTTTATCCCTTTTTGTGGATTTTATTTCAAGTAACTACTATGTGCTTGATAATTTGTTAATCAGCTGATATTGGGGGTATAACGTAATACGATCAATTATGGAAGTGTGACCTAATGTGATCGGATTATGTTATACTGCGTGGCCGTCCCCTCCTGGCCACAAGTCAAGGTTGGGGTTATAGCATCCGTATTGAGCCAAAAGCCTTACGTAGTTGCTACTATCTCATTTGGTTCCCCGAAAATGGGTCTTATAAGATGTGAGTATTGCTTAAGCAGCTCACTTAAGATTGGAGTATTATTCTACCCAATGTTGTACGGCTATTGTTCAGACGGGAAAAGGTAAACCAAAGGTAACGTAAGGTGTTTACAGTTTTTTCCAACGTGTTATGTGTTGCATCTATTTGACATATTGTTGCATACATAATAGCTTGCTGAGATTTATTCTCACCCCTCTCCCTTTAATGTTTTAGATCCCGAGACAGCGGACCGGCCAAGTAAGGACGGAGAGGAGTTTGGAGTAATCTTTTGGGTATTGTCGGGTATGTATAGGGTGACGTATAAAATGTATTTTGGTAATTCCTTTATTGGGGTTTGTAATTATAAACTTTAAACTCTACGTCATAACCTTAATCTTTTGTAACTAAACAATTGTTCGTTTTCAAAGTTGGTTAACTCCTCCTCCAATGTGGAGTGGAGTCGAGTTCTTTTGAAATGTTATGTTATTAATGTTTATATTTGAAAGTCAAAGTGAAGTTTTAAAAGTTTAGTGTTTTTGGGTTAGTTTGAGGACGCTCCAACTCGGGACACGTGTAGGTTCCGGCCTGGGTCCTCACAGCTGGTATCGTAGCTCGGTTAGAATTCTCGGGTAGAGTCTAGCCGAGCGAGAGTGTGTGATAACCGACGTCGAGTGTTTAATGCAGGCGTTTGTTAAAATGGCGGGAAATGATGGTGATCAGAATCGGGCTTTGGGTGATGGTGGTAACCCGAATGTTGAAATGATGGATATGTTCCGAGTGTTCCTTCGTACTATGGCAAATCGAATCAAGGTAGGCAACAAAGAAGAAGGCATAAGGGCAACATGGTTTGGAGAAGTTCGTGAAGATGTCTCTCCTAGCTTCAACGGAGATCCGGATCCGGTGAAGGCCGAGAGGTGGCTTCGAGGCTATGAATAAGATTTTCGCGGCTATGGAGAGTTCGGATGCCGAGAAGGTGAGATGCGCCGTTTTCAAGTTGGAAGGACCCGCGAGCACCGGTGGCGGAGTAGTGAAGGATGGTTGGGACCGGGATTTGACACCGCAGACTTGGGAAAACTTCACACGCAAGTTCCGGATCACTTCGTGCCGATGGTTACCAGAGATAAGAAAGAAGGCGAGTTTCAAACCGGAGCAAGGGACCATGACGATAGCTCGGCATTCAAAGAAAGTTCACGTAGTTGGCCCGATATTGTCCTCACTTGGTGCCGATGAGGAGAGGCGAGTCTACCGGTTTGTGAAGGGTTTAAGGGTTGAGTTCCTAAGCGCTATTGACGCACAACTTCGCCAACTTCCAAGCAAAGAAGAATATGGCGTATCGATTGAGAATGACATAGAGGAGCATCGTGGTAAGAATGAAGGCGGAAACAGGAATAGATTCCAAGGTCAAGGTTCGGGACAGAATAGAGTTCACTGAGGACATTCACCCCGGAGCAAATCGAGGAGGAAATGTGGCAACTCCGGCGAATCGTGCGACTCCGGCCGGGCTTTGGGACAGTGTGTGGTTATTGTAAGAAGCCAGGGCATTCGGAGGATAAGTGTTGGAGCAAGCAAGGAAAATGTTTGGAGTGTGGGGCGACAGGCCATTTTCGGAAGAATTGTCCTAGGTGGCAGAATAAGCAAGCGACTGGTACCGGATTTGGGGGACAAGGCAGTGGTGTGAAGAGAGGTCTAGATGGGAAATCCAAAGATAGGGTGCAAGGTCGAGTGTTTGCCTTGGGTCAAGGAGAGGTCGATCCCAATGCTGTCATTAGAGGTATAGTTCCTGTCTCAGGAGTTAAGGCCTGCATTCTTATAGATCCCGGGTCTTCCCATTCACTTGTGGCATCGCATTTTGCATTCTCATTGCATACTTTGCCTGAATCTATGCCTTATGTGTTGGAGGTCTCTACTCCTATGGGAGAGTGCCTCACATCTTCTTTGATATATCCTGGTTGTGATGTGACTATATGTGGGCATGTATTGCCGGTGGATTTGGTCGAGTTACCAATCCGTGATTTTGATGTGATCCTTGGGATGGATTGGTTGAGTCAGTGTCATGCTATGGTAGACTGTCGTAGAAAACGAGTCTCATTTGCTATGCCTGATGTGCCCACTTTTATATTTGATGCGGATAGATCTATGTTCGGTTTACATGTTATTTCCGCTTTAAAGGCTAGGAAGATGCTATCTAAAGGGTGTGCGGGTTACTTGGCTTATGTGGTAGATTCCAATAAGAAGTCTCCCGAGTTAGCTCATGTTTCGGTTGTTAATGAATTTAGTGATGTGTTTTCTAGTAAGTACTCTATGCCTCCGGATCGTGAGGTAGAGTTTTGCATTGACCTAGTGCCCGGTACCGCACCTATTTCAAAAGCACCCTATAGAATGGCTCCGGCCGAGTTAAAAGAGTTGAAGGTCCAATTGCAAGAATTGTTAGACCGAGGTTTTATTCGTCCTAGTGTGTCTCCGTGGGGAGCACCGGTCTTATTTGTTAGGAAGAAGGATGGTACCTTACGATTGTGTATTGACTATCGTTTGTTGAACCAAGCCACCATTAAGAATAAATACCCTCTCCCGCATATAGATGAATTGTTTGACCAACTTCAAGGTTCCGTTATCTACTCTAAGCTTGACTTGAGAAGCGGATACCATCAGTTGAAGATTAGACCGGATGATATTGCTAAGACAGCTTTCCGTACTAGATATGGTCATTATGAGTTTGTGGTGATGCCTTTCGGGTTGACTAATGCTCCAGCCGTTTTTATGGATATGATGAACCGTGTCTTCAAGCCTTATCTTGATAGCTTTGTGGTGGTATTCATAGACGATATTCTTGTATACTCTAAGTCCCGGGAAGAGCACGAGAATCATTTGAGGATTGTCTTGTCCATTCTTCGTGAGAAGCAGTTGTATGCCAAGTTCAGCAAGTGCGAGTTTTGGCTCGAGCAGATTTCTTTCTTGGGGCATGTTGTGTCGAGTTCGGGAATTTCCGTGGATCCTTCAAAGATTGAAGCCGTGGTTAATTGGAAGCAACCTTCGACTGTGACCGAGGTCCGTAGTTTTCTTGGTTTGGCGGGGTATTACCGAAGGTTCATTGAGGGTTTTTCTCGGATTGCGACTCCGTTGACTAGGTTGACTCGGAAAGACGTATCGTTCGTATGGGATTCCAAGTGTGAGGCAAGTTTTGATGAATTGAAGAAAAGGTTGACAACGGCTCCTATTCTTACCCTTCCGGATGGTCATGAGAATTTTGTTATTTATAGTGATGCCTCGAAGGCGGGTTTGGGTTGTGTGTTGATGCAAAATGGGAAAGTTATTGCGTATGCCTCTAGGAAGTTATCACCGGCGGAACAGAATTACCCTACTCATGATATGGAATTGGCGGCGATCGTGTTTGCGTTACATAAGTGGAAGCATTACCTTTATGGGGCGAAGTTCGAGATTTTCACCGATCATAAGAGTTTGAAATACTTATTTACCCAAAAGGAGTTGAACAACCGACAAAGAAGATGGCTTCGAGTTCTTGAAGGATTTTGATTGTATAATTTCTTATCATCCGGGGAAGGCCGATGTAGTGGCGGATGCGATTAGCCGAAAGGCGTATGTGACAGCTTTGAGTACCAAAGAGTTTGGGAGTGAAGTGATAATTGCGAACGTGCGAGCCGTGCCTACATTGTATGGAGAGTTGAAGGAAGCTCAACAAAATGATCCGGAGTTGAAGAAAATTTTTGATCAAGTGCAAGAGGGAAAAGCCGGGGATTTTGCGTTGAATAGAGATGGGATTTTAACCTTTCAAGGGAGAATTTGCGTTCCTTCGTTACCGGAAATCAAGAAGCGTGTGTTAGAGGATGGCCATAAGTCCAAGTTTGCGATTCATCCGGGTAGTACCAAAATGTATCAAGACTTGAAGCGTGGGTATTGGTGGAATGGTATGAAGAGGGAAATTGCGGATTTTGTTTCTAAGTGTTTGACTTGTCAACAAATTAAGGCCGAGCATCAGAGACCAGCGGGACTGCTTCAACCGTTGGATATTCCGGAATGGAAATGGGAAGGGATCTCGATGGATTTTGTTTCGGGTTTACCTCTTACCGTGAAGAAGATGGATGCTATTTGGGTTATCGTGGATAGATTGACGAAGTCGGCTCATTTTCTTCCGGTGTCAACCAAGTTTTCGTTAGAGAAGTTAGCCCAGTTATATATGAAGGAGATTGTGAGACTTCACGGGGTTCCGGTTAGTATTATTTCCGACAGAGATCCGAGGTTTACATCTAGATTTTGGAGAGCATTGCAGGAAGCCTTGGGTTCTAAATTGTGTTTCAGTACGGCATTTCATCCTCAAACCGATGGTCAGTCCGAGAGAACTATTCAGATACTTGAGGATATGTTACGGGCTTGTGTGATGGATTTCCAATTATCGTGGGAGGATCATTTACCGTTAGTGGAGTTCGCCACAACAACAGCTTATCGCCTAGTATTGAGATGGCTCCGTATGAGGCGTTGTATGGTAGAAAGTGTAGATCTCCGACGTGTTGGGATGAGGTAGGTGAAGCGAGACTTTGGGGCCCGGATTTGGTTAGGAATTCTACGGAGAAGATCAAGGTGATTCGGGATAGATTGAAGACGGCTCGTAGTAGACGTAAAAGCTACGCCGACAATAGAAGACGGGATTTATCTTTTCGGGTTGGTGACTTTGTGTTCTTGAAGGTTTCTCCGAGGACGGGAATTAAAAGGTTTGGTAATAAGGGTAAGTTGGCTCCGAGGTTTGTAGGTCCGTTTGAGATTCTAGAGAAGATAGGGGAATTGGCTTACCGGTTGGCGTTGCCTCCGTCTTTTTCTTTGCTTCATGATGTGTTTCACGTTTCTATGCTAAGGAAGTATTGTCATGACCCTCCCATGTTTTGAGTTCTCCCCCGACGATGTTCGAGGCGGACATGTCTTATGTGGAAGAACCGTTAAGAGTCTTAGAATTCCAAGTTAAGGAGTTGAGAACTAAGAGTATCCCGATAGTAAAAGTCCTTTGGAAGAATCATACCATCGAGGAAGCAACGTGGGAGCTAGAGTCGGAGATGAGGACGAAATACCCTTGGTTGTTTGAGAATTCAAGTAAGTCTTTTAAAATTCGGGTCGAATTTTCTTTAAGGGGGAGTGAGTGTGACGACCCCAACCCTAGGCACTCATTTTAAATATTAAATTATATGCTTTTAATATTTATGTTAGCTTTATGTGTTCAATTATATCTTTAATTCGTAATTTAAGATAAATTGGGTGAGAAGTGAAATTAGAATCCTTTGAGAAATTGTGGGTTGTTAAATAAAGAAATTTGGGGGAAATAATAAAAATGGAAATTTATTAAATAAATAAATAATTGAGGAGGTAAATGAGTGAGTAGGATGAATTATTGGGTTAAAGGTTAAGTTTAATTTTAAAAATGAAAGCCTTAGTTAGAATTGTAGGAGGGGCCATAAAAGGTCTTGCTCTCTCCCTAGGTGACAAGTGTCCACCCTTCACCTCCTTACTCTTACTCCCCTCTCCCTCCATCATTCATACTTCTTCCTCCTAGAGAAACCTTAGAGAAATTCCATGGAAGCTCTCAACCTCCATTCTTGAAGCCAAGCCATTTCTTCACCAAATTCAAGTCTAGGAGCATCATTGAAGTTGGATCATCTTGGGGAATCCATCAAGTTAGAAAGATCAACCTCCCATTGAAAACCCTAAGGTGAGTTGTTATGATTCCTTTCTTCTATTTGTTCATAAGTTCTTTGATTATTGTTCTTGGCCTTGTGATGTTGATTTCTTGCTTGGAAACCTAAATGGGAGTTGAATGGTTAGAAAATGACATTTGTTGAAGTTAGGGTTCCATGAAGATGATCTAAAAGGTTTGAAATGGGTAGAAATTGTAGTGATAGATAATCTAGGGTTACTTGGTTTTGGAGTTTAAATGTTTGTATGGGACTTGGAAAGATTGAAGTATCCTTTGGTGCTCTTGACTTAAGCTTTGTTAGAAGGAATGGAAACCTAGGCTTCAAAGGGGTAAAAAATCTGGAAATGGGCTGGAGGAGGCTTGGGCGGTCGCCCATGGGGGCTTGGGCGGCCGCCCATCATGGCAGGAATTCACAATTGCTTCAAAGTCCACTTGGGCGGTCGCCCAAGTGATGAGGGCGGTCGCCCATCCTGGCAGAAACAACAATTGCCTTTGAAGTCCACTTGGGCGGTCGCCCAAGTGGTAGGGCGGTCGCCCATGCCCCTGAACCAAACTTTTTCAATTTAAACAAGAATTGTTTAGCAAGTTGTTTGGCCACCTATAAATTGTGACTCCCACTTAATAATCGAACTTGAACCTTCATTGAGATCTTGTATCTTTGAATATGGAATTGGTAGGGTAGGTTAATGATCCCTCATTTCCTTACTTGATGTTATATATATTGTTGTTGATATTGTTTAGTGTATTCATAAATTGTTGCACTTTGATATTGTTGGGGCATGAGTATATATTACCATGTGGCTATTGTTTATCCCTTTTTGTGGATTTTATTTCAAGTAACTACTATGTGCTTGATAATTTGTTAATCAGCTGATATTGGGGGTATAACGTAATACGATCAATTATGGAAGTGTGACCTAATGTGATCGGATTATGTTATACTGGCCGTCCCCTCCCGTGGCCACAGTTGGGGTTATAGCATCCGTATTGAGCCAAAAGCCTTACAGAGTTGCTACTATCTTATTTGGTTCCACGAAAAATGGGTCTTATAAGATGTGAGTATTGCTTAAGCAGCTCACTTAAGATTGGAGTATTATTATACCCAATGTTGTACGACTATTGTTCAGACGGGAAAAGGTAAACCAAAGGTAACGTAAGGTGTTTACAGTTTTTTCCAACGTGTTATGTGTTGCATCTATTTGGCATATTGTTGCATACATAATAGCTTACTGAGATTTATTCTCACCCCTCTCCCTTTAATGTTTTAGATCCCGAGACAGGCGGACCGGCCAAGTAAGGACGGAGAGGAGTTTGGAGTAATCTTTTGGGTATTGTCGGGGTATGTATAGGGTGACGTATAAAATGTATTTTGGTAATTCCTTTATTGGGGTTTGTAATTATAAACTTTAAACTCTACGTCATAACCTTAATCTTTTGTAACTAAACAATTGTTCGTTTTCAAAGTTGGTTAACTCCTCCTCCAATGTGGAGTGGAGTCGAGTTCTTTTGAAATGTTATGTTATTAATGTTTATATTTGAAAGTCAAAGTAAAGTTTTAAAAGTTTAGTGTTTTTGGGTTAGTTTGAGGACGCTCCAACTCGGGACACGTGTAGGTTCCGGGTCGGGGTCCTCACAGGATCGAAATTGGAAAATTGGATCGGAATCGGATCGGAAAAGTTCGGAATCGGAGCGAACCGGGGAAAAAACCGGAACCGGGGTTAGTGCGGGCCGGTTAAGGGTTACAAAAATGCCAAACCGGTCCGGAATCGAAACCGTGAACCGGACGAAATTTCCACGTTTTTCAAAGAACCGGACCGGAACCGGATCGAAAAAGCCCGAAACCGGAGCGAACCGGGGAGAAAACCGGAACCGGACGAACCGGAACCGGGGTTAGTGCGGGCCGGTTAAGGGTTACCATTTGGCCGAACCGGAACCGACGGTTCAAGGCCCGGAATCGGAACCGAACCGGATTTGATCTTCCCTAGTAACTACTTTGGCCGTGCTTCCGATTTTTAGAAATTAAGGCGAGGAAATAATAATATGAGTAACTACTTTGGCCGTGCTTTCGATTTTTAGAAATTAATGCGAAGAAAAAACGAGGAAATTTAAATAATTTTTTTTTAATTTTGTTTAAGAACGAGGTTGATTTAGGACTTTAGTCGAGCGTATTTAAGGAACGAGATTGACGTAAGTCTTCAGACAAACATGTTTAAGAACGAGGATGACATAGGACTTTAGTCGAGCCTGTTTAAGGAACGAGACTGACGTAAGTCTTCAGTCGAACCTGTTTAAGAACGAGGTTGACTTACGTAATCTCTAAATAGCCAAGAAGACATTACCTTTTAACGTTGGATGTTGTCTGGTTTATATAGTAGTGATGTAGGATCGTATTGAATCCCTTAAATCGTGGAGACAATGTAGGCGTAACGATCTCCATGATTATAGGAGACGTTTACAGATTAAGTCATAGATGAACACACGTTTCTGTAGGTCGAGGTCGCATGAGTAATCAAGGTCGACCTGCCTTTGTGCCTTAGCCAGATAGAAATTGTATAAGTTGATGATCGTATGTCGGACGGAGCTAGGTCGGGACCAATGATGGTCGGACAATGAGCTAGGTCGACTGATCTTTATCGTTGCTAGGTCGACTGATCTTTATCGTTGGGCCGCGGGCGTTGAGATAACTGGACTGACCCATTCAATAGTAGTGTCTTTGTGATATCTAGAAGGTTGGATTTAGTTCGTTGGGCCTAGCCCGTCACTTTTATTTCGTTCAGTACTTATCTCGGTTGAAGCTTGGATAATTTTTAATTTATCTTCACAAAATTGAGCAATGCTAGAGACACAAAAGAAAGTCACAAAATCTTGCTAACAAAATGAGTTGACGATATTTTATTGGTTGCATCGATAGTGGACCCGCTGCACTCTAATTAAAAACAACAATAAAATTATTACACCTAAAATTTTGTGAGCAAGTTTTTGTGACTATTTTGTGCCCCAAATATTATTCCATAAAATTTTATAAGAAAAAAAAATGTTTTTTTATATTAGGAAAAACATGTATTACGGGTCTATGGGATTTCAAATGACCAGTTTGTGGGTTAAAACTGTTAATCAATTATTTAAAATTTAAATCTATATGTTCGATCCCATGTTCATCATGTCTTTTAAATGGCGTACTGTACTGAAAGTTTTAACTAACAATCTAACAATTTTAACTTTTTAATCAGTTTAAAAATTGATGTTAGTGTAAATATCATTTTATGAGTTAAAATTATCATATTATCAGTTAAAAGTGTCGGTCAATTAGTTAAAACTCAAATTGAATATGCATCAAACTAACCGTTTTAACTGACAATAATAGATTTTAACTTGTATACAATCAATTTTAAATTTCTATAAAATCTTTTTTTTTTCTTCATGTTATTAAGACCGTAAGAGTTATTCACTTCTGTTCTAAAAAAATATTATTAAAAAAATATTTTTTATTTTTTAGAAATAACTTTATACCTAATTTATTTTATACCATTCATTATATACAAGAGTTATTGCAAGTTAGAAAGTGGATAATGAAAATATTTATAAATCATTTCTTTCTACTTTGAAAGTTAAAATTTTAAAAATGTCTATTACATAAAAAAAAGAGGAAAAATTCCCTATGGCCTTTCTGTTCAGATTTTATTCATTTTAAAGAAAACTTTTTTGTAAATCTCAAATAAATAGTTCTCCACAATATAATTCCCCAGACACTCCTAGACTCCCCTTCTCCTCCATCTCCTCAACTTCATTTTATCACATCTCTCTTCCTAAAAAAAAAAAAAAAAAAAACACACACACACACAGAGTATATCTCTCTCCTAAAACTTCTCCATCTCTCTCTAACTGTTTCTCTTTCACTCAAACTCACTCCCTCATTCTCTGACAACCACGCTCACCGGTGAATCACCATTGTCGAATCTCTCCCTTTCCTACCTCCATCTCGAACTCCTACCACAACTCCCTACCGATCTCAGATCAGCCCCTTCCTCTATTCACTTTATCTCCTTAGACAACATTATCAAACTTCCGGCCATTTCCTCCCTATATCCTCGGAAAATTTTGACTTTCTAATAGAATTTTGAGAATTGTTATATAGACCTGTAAGATTATTGAGTAAACCCGTAACATTAAACTCACCCCCCAAAAATTAAATTAAACCCCTCCCTTTTCCTTTATACCCCTTTCCCTTATTCCCACCCACCCACACCCATTAACCTCCAAACACATTTACTCTCTCACTCATCCTCACCCACCCACTGATTTTTAGAGAGAGAAAGAGAGAAAATCAGATTGAGAGAGAAAGAAAAGAAGAAAGAGAGAGAAATTCTGATTTTGGAGAGAGAAAGAGAAGAAGAAAAAGAAGAGTCAAGTCAATTTCAACTTCAATCAAGATGTCAAACATTGGAAAACAAGGTAATTTTGGTTCAATTCGTTCGAAAATTACTTCCTAGGCTTTAATTTGTTCGATTTATGTTTCAATTTGATAATTTTTGGGTTAAATTTCATAGAAAATTCTGGGTTTTAGGGGTTCGGCCAATACCGACCGAATTTATGTATCTGTTCGGTCAGTAGTGGCCGAACTTTGCTAAAAAAGTCAGCCACACCCGGGCAAGCTTTGCTAAAAAAATTCAGTCACACATGGCCGAACTTTTTAAGTAGTTTCAGCCACACCGACCGATTTTTTTCACATTTTTCAGCCACCCCCGACCGAATTTTTTTTGACTTTTTTCAACCACTACTGGCCGAACTTTTACAATATGATATGACTCACCAATTATCACTTAGATGTGGATTTATGTTAATATTGATGTTTTGAGCTTGTAAATATCATTTATGAAATTAAAATGATGAAAATGTGGTGTAAAGTGTTTGAGTTTGTTATGATATGATATGAAATTGTATTAAGTTTGATTTTTTGATGTTTTATTTACATTTAAGCAGATGTTCTCAAGAAGACGTTCAACTGCTTCCGCTAGGAAGCAAGACGAAAACTAACGTAATCAAGGGCAATCTACGCAAAACCTTGATGATGAGCGAGTTGGGGATGCATATGTTGATCCTCGACATTCGGTGTATAATGAAGAAGGATATGAGCAGCATGAATGCCAAAGATATTTAGTGTACAATGAGGATGGGGATAATATGAAAACCTCACCTCAGATGAATGTTCCTGAGGCTCAGAATTATAGTGACCTGGAAGATGAATCGAAAGATGAGTTGGAAGATGAGGATGACATCGAGGTAAGTGAGGGTGAAATCTCTTTTCCCGATGGCCCGAGGTACAAATCTTTACTCATTTCCTATGAAACACACGTTGCAAAATATATATGGGAGGGTAAAGATGATCATACATTAAAATGTATTAATCATATCGGGAAGTTGAAAAATGGAAGTTGGATCTTGATAATATGCCTGAGCCGGTTCAAAATATTATTGGTAATTTCGGACTTTTGTGCTTACTGAGTGGAGCTTATGACAACGTGGATAAGATGTTGGTTAACGCTTTTGTTGAGCGATGGCACTCAGAAATTAATAGTTTCCATATGCCATTTGGGGAGATGACCATCACTCTATAGGATGTGTCTTGTCTTATGGGGCTTCCGATCGTAGGTCAACCCTTGTTTTTTGAGTCCCGATTATTCTAGTCAGCCACCTCTTGATAAAGTCGTTGAGGTTTTGAGAGTCCCAAAAAAGTGGCTAAAGATGGAATACTTGTCAAAGGGGCATTGGTGAATCTAGAATGGCTGAGAACAAAGTTCTCCCCTAATTTGTTATCCTCAGATCCCCAAAAAGCTGTCTGTGTTGCTAAGGATTTTCTGTTATATTTATTGGGGTGCAAAATTTTCTCGGATAAGGCCGGGATGTGTGTCAGTACGAGCTACCTCGATTTATTTAAAGATGAGGGGCAATTGGGGATTATGCTTGGGGAGCCGGAGCGTTAGCTTATCTGTACCGGCAACTAGGAAAAGGATCGAGGTGGAACTGCCATCAGATTTTCGGGTACTTAACTTTGTTGGAGGCATGGGTTTATGAGAGGTTCCCTGCGTTTAGGAACAGTTTCAACAGCTCTTATCTACCCAATTTGCCGCTCACATTGAAGTGACTACCACCTAGGGTTCAACCAGCGACAATTGTCTCCGTCCAAGTTAAGAGGTAACATATTGACATAATCAAGGACACGGAGGTAAGTATTATTTATGTAGTATTTTTCACATATATTTTTGTTTTCTTAAATGAAACTATATAAATATTTTTATGTTTTTATTTGTAGGTGATTTGGAAGCCGTATGAAGGTATCCGCACTCAATATCCTTTTACTAAATCCGCTCTATATCAATGAGCCACAGTTGTAGGTAATGTCGTGAAGCCACATCTTCCTGACCGGGTCATGAGACAGTTTGAGTTTGTGCAAACAACACCAAGCACTCCACTTGGACTAGGGATACCGAGATGAGATAAGAAGTCTTTGGTGGGGTGGATCATGTTTGCCCAATCTTTCTCTTTCTGGAAGTCGCATTGCCTTGATAAACGCTCGCTCCGAAAATGTGGAGTGCCACAAGAGACTGCAGATGATTATCTCCAATGGTACGCTACTTATTCCCATCCTATTATGCACCCCATAGTTAAGAGGGCTCACGCTGTCAGGAGGACGACTGAAGTTGTTGCCCCAAATCCGTGGGATATGATCATGAATGTCCGGGACGTGATGATACCTATTGCTGAAAGATGGACAGACGAAGATCACTCGATTAGTGCACAGGAGGCTATAGAAGTCATCTTTAGAGCACTCGCAGAAACTCAAATCACATCAACGCCATCAACTTCTCAGGGTACAAGAAGAAGACATTAGATTTGTATTTTTTGGTCTTTGTATTATGTCTCTGAAATAATGTATGAACAATTATTTTTTACTTTTGTATTGGGTGTTTGTAATGTTTGTACAACTCAATTAGTTTTGTATTATGTCATTGAAAAACTTATCAAGTTTGAACAATTTCTCATATTTGCAGTAAGTATTTAAATAATGGTGCAGAGTAAGATTCGAAACAATGTTATGTACCCAAATAATAGCCTGAAATATTTTTTAAAAAAATTGTCCAAGTAACCGGAAGTCATATTTATGTACCCAAATCATATCCTAAAAAATTTAAAAATATTTATGTACAAATCATAGCCTGAATTTTTTTAATTTTTTTTTTGCCCAAGTTACAAAGGTTCGGCCAGTACTGACTGAATACCCCTCTTCTGTTCGGCCACTACTAGCCGGAAGTCATATTAAGTATATTTTTTTAAACTTTAATAAGAGGCAAAATTATTTTATAAGTCAATTATAAGAGGTGATATGGTCTTATAATTAAGCTATAAGAGTTATAATATATAAATTATGAGATTAATTCATTGTTATTATTGAAATTTTTAATTTTTTTGGTTGAAAAATATTTGTCGTATAAGTCAATTATAAGAGATGAAGTAGTTATAAGAGGCAAGTTGATCTTATAATTCAGCTATAAGAGTTGTAATGTGTAAATTATGGGATTAATTCGTTGTTATTTTTTAAAATTTTATTTTTTTATTGAAAAAAATTGTCTTATATCGACAAATTAGTCTTATAAGTCACTTATAAGAGATGAAGTAGTCTTATAAGTCAGTTATAATTAAGATATAATAGTTATAATTTGTAAATTATGAGATTAAATCGTCGTTGTTATTGAAATTTTTTATTGAAAAAAATTTGTCTTATAAGTCAATTATAAGAGACGAACTAGTTAAAAGAGGCAAGTTGGTATTATAATTTAGCTATAAGAGTTTTAGTGTGTAAATTATGAGATTAATTCGTTAAAAATTAAATTTTTTTTTTTGTTAAAAAATCGTTTTATAAGTAAATATAAGAGACAAATTAGTTTTGTAAGTCGTTTATATGAGATGAAATAGTCTTATAAGTCAGATATAAAAGTCAGATATAAGAGAATGAAGGGTGTCTTTGAAATTTTAGATCTGATAAATTCTGCGTTGGGTTTGAATCTCTTCGCAGACGGGCATTATTAGAGGCAGTTGTAAAATAAAAAATAAAAAATAGAGTGGCATTATTAGAGGTAGTGGCCTAAAAAAATGGACGTAAAAACGAGTGCAATGCTCCCGAGTTTTAGAAGGAGAGAAGAGAAAGGAAGAGGAGAGGAGAGAAGACAAGGGAAAGGAAGAGAATTCAATATCTCCTATAATGCTCTCGAGTTTAGGAAGAAAAAAGATTTAAATTACATTTGTACCCTTAATGAAAGAAGGAAAGAATTATATTGGCACTTCAAAAAAAATTGCTTAATGAAATTTTCCTTCCCTTCACCTCCTCCCACTTTTGGGAGGATTGAGGAGGAGGAAAAATTTTAAAAAATTTTCTCCCACTTCCTTCCTCTTCCTTATAAAATTAGATAGCAAACCTGGAAGGAAAATATACTAACACTACCTTCTGTTTCCTTTCTTTTCTCTCTCTCCTTTTAAGACTCGTGAGCGCATCCTAAGGGTCCGCTCTCGAGTTTTAGAAAAAGAGAAAAGAAAGGAAGAGAAGAGAAGAGAAGATAAGGGGAGAGAAGAGAAATTGAGAGAATTCAATGTCTCCTCTACGTACTCTTGAGTTTAGGAAGGAAAGGAAAGAAAAAAAGTTTAAATTACACTTGTACTCTTAATGAAAAAATAAGAAATATAGTATTTGATAGATAAAGTAGGTATCTCAAAAAAAGTTGATTAATGAAATTTTTTTCCCTTTCAATTCCTTCCACTTTTGGGAGGATTGCGAAGGAAGGAAAATCTAAGCCCCTTTTCTTCTTAAAAAAAACTCGAGATCAACTTAAGAATGAAAAATTTGTTAGACTTCCTTCCATTTTCTTTCCTTTCTCTGGTTTTTTAAACTTGGGAGCACACCCTAAGCGAGGAGGAATTGGCTCGAGGATTAGCAGATCTCCTATCGACGCTCCGACCAAAAGCTGCCGTTGATCAAATTCCCAACTCACAAACAAAAATGCACAAAACAGCTCAGGCCTGGTTCTCCGGCGGCCCAAGCACAAGCAATGATCTTCTCAAACCATCCCCATCTCTCCTTGCTGACTGGAACGCATACGCCTCTTCAAAAGTTTCGGAAGATTCCGAATCCTCCAGCCTAGGTTTCGATCTCGAAGCCGCCGTTAGAACCGCCAATGATAAGGTTTCCGGCACTTTCAACGTGTATGTTCCTATCCTTCCTCCGATGAATTTTGTAATTGTTGCTTGATTTTTTGATTTCACATCGTTTTCCATTTTCATTCTCTATAGTACTTACTTCTATGTATCAAGTATTTGCTAATTAATGGACGTGAAGCTGTTTATTGTTTCTCCGATTGGCTTATTATGATTAAGTATGAAACCTAGAAATGTGTGGATTGATGATTGGGAACAGGTGTGTTGGTTAAATTGTTAATCTGGTGTTGGCTTTTGTAATTGGAAGATGGTGTATATAAGAGGATTGCCACCCGGATACACTCTAGTGGTATTTTTTTTGAAGTGAGAAGAAAGGGTATAAAGAACTAGAAGGAATGTGATCCATCATTGAGAAAGGGCATATTACTATACGGATGTATTAGTGTAATTCAATGGGGACAAGTTCATTATAGGACACCTCCGTACAGTAATCGAAGATTTGGTAGCAAGACAGGTTAGTAATTAGAGCAATGTGAAGATTGTACTCTATTGAAATTGCTCATAAGATATAGAAATATCATTACTTACCTTTTATTTGATTTTCCTCTTTGGATATTGGAAGCACAAGCTTTCTGTTTAAGGGTTTAGCAGCTGACTTGGGGTTAAGGTCGCATGAAAATAAAGATTGCTTGAACTATTTGTTCTCTATTTGTTGGAGTTGTTCCATGTCGTGGTTAAATCCTTAAACTAAAGAAAGCAAGGCATTAAATAATGATAACTGCCGAAGTTTGTCCTGTATAAATCGCAACAACCTTCTTTAACTTAAAAATACCAGTCACAGTAGAGCATTTCAATGGCATGAATGAATGCTAATTCTTTCTTCTCCCTCTCTTTATTGTGGTTAATTGTTATAGGGTTTCAAAGGGAGTAAGGGATATCCCAGGAAACTTACAATCGGCTAGTAGCAGTGTCCCTACTGGAAGATCTCTTGTGACTTTTGGGGCACTTCTTGCAGTTGGAATTTTCCTTGTCTTCATTGCATTTACTGTCTTCCTTCCAGTTATGGTGTTGGTGCCTCAGAAATTTGCCATCTGTTTCACCATTGGATGTGCTCTCATAATCGCCTCATTCTTTGCTCTCAAAGGTCCCAAGAACCAGCTTGCACATATGTCATCAAAGGAGGTATATCAGAAAACTTTTAAATGCCCCATGCATGTAACATTTTTTTTTCTATTTAAAATTGATTGCGCAGGTTCAAGAATATCACTTCTTGTAATCCACATGCACTATAACCTTATATTCTTGTCATTTGTTCTACTCAGAGGCTCCCTTTTACGCTGGTGATTATTGGCAGCATGGTGGGAACAATTTACGTTTCTATGGTGCTCCACAGTTATATCCTTTCGGCACTCTTCTCTGTGTTACAGGTACCAACTTCATACTTCTCTGCAACTTTGCTTTTCCTGTGTCAAATGGCTTATATAAGTTGGAATGCTGAATATGTATTGGACAAGAGCGTCTCGGCTACACATAACATATTGATGATAAATACGTCACCTAATCATGCAAGTGATACTCATCATTATTCAAACAAAGTTTCTTCTATTTTTGCCATCACTTAAATAACAATGTGCATATTTCTTTGCTTTTTGTGCTATTTTCTTTGAATGTAATTGCACTAGCTTAACTGAGTTACTAACTAGCTTTGGCCAGAAATTGTTATTAAAACAAAATTTAACTCGAATAAAAACTTAATTTCAAACCCCAGAGCTTCATTTTAGAACCAAAATATCCCTGATCATTTCCTTTCTATTGAGAATGAGCCTAAACCCAGGCTAAATTGAATTGCCTCATCCTTGGGAAAGTGGAGCAATTTGTTTATTCTCTAAATCTAGCATCCCGGCTAAGGGAAGGATGAAAGCCTTGGCATACTTTACCTTCACGGCCTAGGCCACCCTTCTTCATTACCCAGCTTGAACTAATTCTCTATCGTCTTTGCGGTTCACTTGGTGAGGCGACAGGCGGCTTGTTCCTAACTCTTTCGATTAGTACTTTCTCAGGGCCTAAACTAGTAGGCATGAGCATAGTGGGCTCCAAAATCGGGTGTAAAAGCCCATCACTCTGTCGCCTAAAACCTCAGACATTACGAGTCTTTCTTTCGTGCTTTTCTGGTCCACCTCCATGATAAGCCTGTCTTTCCACTTTGTTACTGGCACTCTTTTTCCTACTGCGACCTGTCCTCTTCTTCCGGATTTCCTTATTATACACATTTAAGTTTATTCCTGGGTCAGCTATTTTGTTCACGTCACATTGTACAAAATGTTATCTCACTTCTGTTGGCTGGTTCTCAACAACTTTTCCCAACAGAACCCACTTTATTCATTCCACTGCGGCACTTCCCGAGTGCTCACAACAAACGGGATTTATACTCTCCTTGTCGATCAAAGCGTTCATTCTTGAAAGGAAAAGTTCTAGTAACAAAGAGAATAAGTTGTTCATGACACAAAGTTTCGACTTTATGTTGATCATAAAACTGGAGCAATGGACTCTTTACGAGGCTCTACTGAATGAATCATGTAAATCCACGTAATATAGGTGTTTCCCTTTATCCATAAATAATACCACTACCCACCACACAAAAGTATACCCCCTCAATTCACAATTTACATTGGAAACAAGCTGCTCAAGCTCTGGTAGCATTGGTTGGGAAAAAGTAAGCAACTCCAAAGACACTAATCTAGGTGATCTTGGCAACTCGTATGATGAAATATGAAGACGCAAACCATGATGAATATGCGAAGAAGAATACATAGCGACAAAAACTACAAAAAAATTAAAATTGGTGGACTGCTGCCATTAAGCACAAGGACTAGCTTCCGTCTCAAAAACACAACTTACATGCACTCTGTGGAAGCACACTAAATTACATGTCATATTTCTAAGAGGCTTTGACCAATAAGTCCCTCAGATAAATGAAAACAACCAATAAAACCAAACATTTTCAAAACCTACCAATAAGTCCTATAATTTTTCTGGACCAAAATACCCCCGGCCACACTCACGCCACTCACGTGCCCATCCTCCCATGCCCAGTCGCCTCTCTCTCTCTCTATGTCCCTCTTTTTTTTTACGTATAATATCTTAAAAAAATTTAAATACAATATCTTTCTCTCTCCTTTTCTCTCTCTTCCTTTTTTTCCACTTAAATTTTTAAAATACAATATCTCAAAATCTAAAAGTCGAAAAAATAATCCGAGACCACTGTTTTAATCCCATCGCCAAGACGAATCAAACAAGTTTACTCATCATATATTTCAAATTTTATAAATAAAATAAAATTATTTTTCAACAACTGTGAAATAGACCTCACTGTTGTTCTATAAAAGAAGACATAAAAACAGTGAAATCAATCACACAGTTATGCACAATAACTGAGAAAGTGACCTCAACACTCATAACTATAACTAAGAAATTGACCTCACAGTTGTGCACAAACATAATTCTCAGCTTGGAAATGTGCAAATCATTACACAGTTATGCACAATAACTGTGAAAATCATTACACAGTTATTTACATCAAACCCAACAACCGTGAAACTTGTTCTACAGTTGTCCTAAAGGAATGACATAAAAATAACTATGAAATGGAATTCACAGTTATGCACAATAACTGTGAAAATCATTACACAGTTATTTAACATCAAACCCAACAATCGTGAAACTTGTTCTACAGTTGTCCTAAAGGAATGACACAAAAATAACACTCATAACTATAACTATAACTGAGAAATTGACCTCACAGTTGTGCACAAACAATCATCAACAACTAATAAATAACGGGTAAACCAAACATACTAAGTACCAAATTAACTGTGAAATTGACCTCACAGTTCTCAGTTTAGAAAGGTCAAAAACCAAAGCATTTCACATTCATAAATAACTGTGAAACTGACCTCACAGTTTTAGATGTGTGAAAAACATTTCATATTTATTCACACCACAACCAACAACTGTGAAATAGACCTCATTGTTATTCTATAAAAGAATGATATAAAAACAGTGAAATCTATCACATAGTTATGCACAATAACTGAGAAATTGACCTCAACAATCATAACTGAGAAATTGACCTCAAAAATCATAACTGAGAAATTGAGCTCACAGTTGTGCACAAACAATCATGAATAACAGATAAATAACGGGTAAACCACATATAACCGAGAATTCTCAGTTTATAAATGTGAAAATCATTATACAGTTATTTACATCGAACAGTGCATCATATCTTAACAGTACATAAAAGAAGCAAAATGGTCTGTCGATGAAGCAGCAGTAATCTGTAATCCCAAATTTCAAAGCAGCACCAATAAGAAGCGATGCCAAACTGGCATTTGCTTTATTCCGAGTATTTTAAACTTTTGATCAATACAGTAACACAAGTAACAACATGGGTACAACAATAGTAATACATGGGATGGGATCATAAGAATCTGAACAGCCTACTGATGGTTCAATGGTTTTGCTGCTAACAGACAAACATTTTGACTCATATTCTAAGTTCCCCCTACCAAAGCACATCTCATGCTCGAAAATGTCCGTAAATCTGGAAGATGGGTTGCAGGGCTCGTAGGTCCCCACTTGCCAGAAGCCTGCATTTGATTCACAAGCTTCCATAGTTGCTATCGAAGCCAGCAGCCATATACATGTACTCCTTCCTGCAACAATGATAAGCATGCTCCAAATGAGACAGGAAGTCAAGTTGAACCACAAAATAAATTACAGAATATAGATAAGATGCCAACATGGAACATGAGTCAAAAATATCGACAATCGGCTGGCCTTAGCTACTATATAACTGCCCATCTTCATTTTCATGATCTGGCTGGTTCAAGGGCCTGGTGGACCAATTATGCTTTTTGTCATGCTTGGTTTTATCTGACTCGGCAACTAATTCTATACCATCTTCTAGTTCCCTCTCTATGAGATCGTCATCATCCATACGACGCTAAACAATTTTGTACCCACCTTTACACCTATCACAAATACGACACTAAACAATTTTGTACCCACCTTTTCCACCTGTAACTATCTCCACCATTGCATAAACCAGAAATTTTCCCAACTAGAGCACCAACAAGCATTACTCCAGACCTACCTAAGCAGACAGACTACAATTCAGATGAAAAGTTCTGTACAACTATATTTCATCCCAAGTTAATGATCCGAACAGAGAGAGGGGGCTTTTAACATTTTCAGCTTCAAGGAACACAATTGTACAATAAAGTATAGGCTTTCGAACATCACTCTATGTACTGTAATATTGAAGGGATTAGGGACAGCTTAAACCCAAATGATCTACTTGTCTGCCAACTTACGAGTTTTGCCTTTGGCATAAAGATTTTCTTTTGTTTTTGTTTCTTAGATAGTTCATTGGGCCAAACTGCTGAAAAGTTAGTACTTTTATTATTTTATATCAAATCAGGTCCAAACTCTGATTAAAATCTAATTTAATTCCTCTTTTTACAAGATAAATCATCAAGCAGAAGATAATCAAAATTGAGTAAGAAACAAAAATAAAACACCTACCAATCAGAAGCCGTGATTACAACTCCGCTTCCCCAATCGATCGTTTAACACCACCTCGATCATCTTCTCTTTATCTTCAGCAAATTCTTCTCCGGGACGACTCCGGATCATCGAAGGAGTCGTGGTTTAGAGAAATTGAAGGGAAGACGAGAGAGGAAGCAGCAGCAGCCATTAACGAGGATGGAGAATGACGGAGGAATTGAGATGGAGAAGACGAGAGGAAGCAGCAGGGAATTGCGCATAGAGAGAGAAGAGGAGTGCGCATAGAGAGAGAAAGAAAATGGATAGGGGTAGTTTGGCCATTTAAATTGTTATAAAGTGGGTTAGGGACTCTACAGTCGTTTTGATTTAAACTCTAGGATCCTAAGGTAGAATTTAAAATGTATTGTTTTTATTGATAAATTCCACCCTATCACAAGGTCTTATTGGTAAAAATCCCTATTTCTAAACAAGGAAATAATCTTAGTTCATTTTTACCATGGCACAATCACTATACAAACTAATATAGCACACTCCTTAAAAACGTTAACAAGTCAAATGTGACATTTATTTTGGGACAGGGTAAGTATTTTTTTTCCAGCATATGGGAGAAGCACTAAATAATCATCATAAATATCTTATTAACCAATCTATGGGGCACTATGGTGGAGTACCATGCCTCAATGTAAAGTGAAACATAAGCTCATGCGTCTCTATGAACTTGGTTCCATGTTGTTGCTATTATGAATAAGAAAGCTTACACGTGACGTGATAACCATAAGTGTGAGACGTAGCTGACGTTACAACCCTACGAACATCTCTTTTGTTTTTCTGCCACTTTCCGGATACATTGACAGCTACTAAAATATTCTTGTCATGGTCAGCCTCATGAGTTATGATGTGTTCAGAATGTGCAAATAGTTTTCATTTCATCTATTCCTTTCATGTCAAGCCATGCCATGCCATGTTTTTTTTTTTTTTTTAATACTTGCTTGTGCATTCACAAAATTGCACAAATAATATTTGTTCTCTAAAAATGCGAGACAAATGGACATTTGAGTGCAACTATTTTTTGGCATTATTGCTTGAATCCACTGCACTAACAGTTGTTTATTTTGATAGGTTCTCTCATTGTCGTACTACGCCATTTCATACTTCCCTGGTGGATCTGCTGGATTGAAATTCCTTTCCTCCAGCCTCACCTCTACAGTACTGAGATGTTTCGGAAGGTGACACCATTAGATGTTTTGTCTGTATACTTCTATCACAATTTCCTTTTCAGATATAAAGATGAAAAATTCAGAGAGATGATAAATTTTGTAATGCTGTGTTTTGCCTTGCATGGAAGCCTAATTTAATCGGAGCGTTGTTGTTTTACATTCGATAAAAAAAATGTTGAGACAACTGCAGATGCAACCACATACAATGCACAACTGAGAACAGGAACATGGCCAATAAACCTCGGCACTTTTTTTACAGGCAATAAACCACAGAAACTCAAACACAAACCAAAACTTTGGACAGCTAAACCGGAACGACAACTAAAGGAGCAAAAATATGACTTCCTTAGGCTCCGTTTGTTCAGCGTAAAACATTTTTCGAAAAATAATTTTCGACAAAATGTTTTCCGAAAAATAAGATAAAAATGAAGTTTTCCCTATTTTCTATTGCGAAACAAACACCTGAATTTTAAATGAAGAAAATGTTTTCCGAAAAACATTTCCCCCCAAACAAATGGAGCCTTAGGTGGCGTTTGGTTGGAAGGAAAGTGGGGGAAAGGAATGGAAAACTCCCTTTTTTCCATTCCTTTCCCCTGTTTGGTTCAAAGATTTTAAAAAAAAAATTTCGAAGGAAAGTTGAATTCCTTCAAATGAAGGAATTCAACTTTCCTTCACAAAAGTGATGGAAAGTTCAATTCCTTGGGGCAATGGAAAAAAAAAATTTTTTTTTGACCAAAATACCCCCAAACCCTATCCACCCCTACCCCCTACCCAGCCCCTACGTACCACCCCCCACCCTACCCCCCACCCCCCACCCCCCCTACCCCCACTAATTTTTTTTTAATTTTTTTTTCCGCCTACCCTACCCTCCCCCACCCCCCACCCCCACAAAATTTTTTTTTTATTTTTTTTTTTTCGCCTACCTCGCCCCCACCCTACCCCCCCACCCACCCCCCACCCCCACCCCCACAAATTTTTTTTTTTTTTTTTTCGCTCTACCCTCGCCCCCACCCTACCCCCCACCCTACCCTCCACCCACCCCCACCCCCCCCACCCCACAATTTTTTTTTTTTTTTTTTTCCGCCTACCCTCGCCCCCACCCACCCCCATCCCCCCACCCCCACAATTTTTTTATTTTTTTCTCGCCTACCCTCGCCCCCCACCCTACCCCCCACCCTTACCCCCACCCCCACAAATTTTTTTTTTTTTATTTTTTTTTTCTACCTACCCTCGCCCCCACCCTACTCCCCCACTCTACCCCCCACCCCCACCCCCACAAATTTTTTTTTTATTTTTTTTTCCGCCTACCTCGCCCCACCCTACCCCCCACCCTACCCCCTACCCCCCCCACCCCCCACCCCCACGAAATTTTTATTTTTTTTCTCGCCTACCCCACCCCCACCCCCACCCCCACCCTACCCCCCACCCCCCACCCCACCCCCCACCCCACTCCCCACCCCATTCCCTCTACGAAATTTTTTTTTTTACTCATTTTGCATACCCCCTACCTACCCCCCCACCCCCTCCAATTTTTTTTTTTTTAAAAGGGTAAATTTGTCATTTTATATGCTTTCATTCCATTCCTATAATTTGTATTTTCAAACCAAACATGATTTGCCAATAAATTGAATGACAATTCCATTCCATTCCGTGCCAACCAAACGGACGGGGTCAACCAGTTTTTTTCCATTCCAATTCCTTAAGAAATTCAATTCCATTGACAATTCCATTCCTTCACTTTTTTTCCACCGAACCAAACGCCCCCTTAGGCTCCGTTTGTTTCGACGTAAAACATTTTCCGGAAAATGTTTTCCTGTAAAATGTTTTCCTGTAAAATGTTTTACGGAGGTAGGGCGTAAAATGTTTTACGGAGGAAGGGTGTAAAATGTTTTCGGGTGTTTGGTAAGAAAAATGTTTTTCGGAAGGGCGTAAAATGTTTTATTAAAAAAAATTTTTTTAATCATTTTTTGTAACCATCCCACCCACCCACCCCCCCCACCCCAATTTTTTTTTTTGTAACCGCCCCACCCACCCCCTGCCTACCCCACCCCACCCACCCACCCCCACCCAAAATTAAAACTTGTAAAAAATGCGTCTTTTCTAAGCAATTGAAAAAACGTGTTTTTCCAATCGTATATAAGGCACGACGAGCTTTCTCTCTAATCTCTAAGGCGAATTCTCTCTTTCTCTCACTAGACGCAATCTCGGCCATCTTTCTCTCACTAGACGCAATCTCCTTCTCCGGCCAAGACCAATCTCACGTCCTGTCTCTCCCTCTCTCCAACTCAACCGGCGACATCTCCCACCGTTCCCCTTCTCCGGCGACAACCTTACCCCTCAACAACAACAACCGTTTCCTCACCGACTCCCTTCCTCTCTCCAACCGTTGAAGTCGCTCCCCTGTTTCTAAGAGCCCTAAGCCGTTCACCGCCATCGCCCCAAACAACGTCAACCACAATCCCCGTGGTCGGTTTCCATGGAAGGGCCAAAATCAGTGCCGGTGATGGGCTTGGCCGTTTGATTTTGAATGCTAGTTTGGGTAGAAATTGGATCGCCGTTTGGGTAGAGAGGGAGTTAGATAAACTGGAATTTGAGGATTGTTTGATTTTGACGTTTTGGTTCTTCGATTTGTGCTTTTTCATCTTTGTAATTCACTGGCATTTTGGTTCTTCGATTTGTGGATTAGATATGTTCCTTTGTTTTTGGAATCAGTTGTTGTTTATAACGATTAATCAAGTGCCAGTTGGTGATTAATCAAGTGCCAGTTGGTGTATAATAGAGTGCCGGATTAGTGTATGATAAAGTGCCGGTAAGTGCGTAATTGAGTGTCAATGTATTTTTGAATGTCGACCCATGTTTTTTTGAATGCCGACCCATGTTTTTTTGAATGCCAAAGAAAATGATTACCAGTGTTTTTGAGTGCCGCTTATGTGTATTTTGAGTGCCAGTATACGTGATTTTGAATGCCAGTCCATGTTTTTTTGAATGCCAGTGCTTGTGTTTTTGAAAGCCAGCAAAAATATTAGTATAACAAAGTGCCAGTGTTAGTGTAACAGAGTGCTAGTGTGAAGAGTGCCGGTTCATGTATATAAAAGTGCCGTGTAAAAGTGCCGGTGCCGGTTTAACAAAGTGCAGTGCCGGTTTACACCGGCACTTTGTTAAATTGGTACCGACACTTTTTCACCGGCATTTTGTGACACATGCACCGGCACTTTATCACACCGGCGCTTTTTAAACAATACCGGCATAAACGGGAAAATCCAAAACACGTTTTTCATAAGTGACAGAAAAAACGCATTTTTCATAAGACCAACTCTTTTTTTTTTTTTTTGTAACCCCCACACCCCAAAAAAAAATTTTTTAATCATTTTTTGCAACCACCCCACCTACCCCCTGCCTACCCCACCCCCAACTCCAAAAAAAAAAAGTTATTAAAATTTTTTTTAATGATTAAACAAAATAAATTTTTGTGGTGGGGGTTGGGTGGGTGGGGTGGGGTGGGGTGGGGTGGGGTAGGCAGGGGGTGGGTGGGGCGGTTACAAAAAAAAATTTGGGGGGGGTATTACAAAAAATAAAAATTGGGGTGGGGGTGGGAGATGGGCGAGGGGTGGGTGGGGCGGTTACAAAAAAAGTTTTTTTTTTGGGGGGTGGGTGGGGGTGGGGTAGCAGGGGTAGGGGTAGGGGTGATTTTTTTATTTTTTTTTAATTATTATTATTATGTTGTACCTTGTGAAATGTGAGTTGTACATGAGGGGCACCATTTTTCGAAAAATATTTTACTTAGAACAAGGTCAGTAAGTCGTTTTACTTAGGAAGGGCGTAAAATGTTTTCCGGAAAACGTTTTCTCCATTTTTCGGAAAACAACCAAACAGCGGAAAACGAGTTATTTTTCGAAAAATATTTTCCGAAAAATGTTTTACGGTGAAACAAACGGAGCCTTAGTCCCAAAATACTTGCGGTTCTTAGATTTATCACACATATTAAAAAAAAATCTTAGATTTATCACACATATTTAAAAAACAAAAAAAGAAGCAAAATACATATCAAATACACTAAATCAAATACACTAAATTACCTTTTGAATATTTCAAGTACCTAGACAATTAAATGTTTTTACAATAACCACTACCTAATTATAAATATGAGTAGTTTAGGCAAAGTTTGTCAATGTTTTAAGAAAAACTGCAAAACTGTAAGTATTTTGGGATGAAAAATCTTTCCTGTAATTATTTTGGGGCTGATGAGTCCGGATCCTACGAATCGGGCCCAAGATCGCATTAGTGCGAACTTATCCTCCGGACCAAATGAACCTGAGATCTCTAGACCGAGTTATCACCGGACCTAAGGTCATCCTAAGGTCTCAGTCTCATCCAGACTCTCGGTTCATATCTTGTGGATCACGACTCTGTACGATCTCTGATACCAACTGACAGACGTGTCCCCATCACATTAAATGGAAACCCAGGCAACCATCAAGCGCATTGTGGCGCCGAACCAACTATCACATGCTCCTATGTTCTTCGTGTTGGAACATTTCTATTCCTTTTAAACAAAGTCGTACTCAGATCTTGGATAAGAATGAGAAAAGAAAAGGAGGCGGAAGCGTAATAGTTGACGAATCCATGTATGCCTTTGATGTTGAAGACAAGAAGAAGAAATGAAGGAGGGAGATGAAGTCTTCTAAATGATGAATGCCTTCTCTTTACTCAGATTTTATGGAGAGAGTATATGATTATTAAGTATGTTTTAAGGCTGATGGAAGGTCTCTATATATAGGAAACAAATAGACACTTCATTTAGGGACCACACCCTTTCATTATTAAGTAGTGAAAACTTACCTTTTGTCCATCATAAATAGGTAATCTCCACTTCGAGAATTCTACACATTGATTAATTATTTATACTTTATACAACATTATATTTATGATTTATACATGTACGTCTACATGTTTACGTATATTCACTAAGTATACACATTTTGCAATCCATGTTCTAACAATCTCCCACTTGGATTGCTCAAACATGTGTTTGTACTTAATAAACCCTTATAAAATCATATTTATAATGTTAAATGACAATCCTTATATATATACATTATTGTCATTCAACAATCCCGTCCATTAGTTTTATAAGTATAAGGACTAAAGGAGCAGTCGTTGTAATTTATTCGCAACTAAACCCATATTAATCACATGTATATATCCAACTAAATGACATAGATTAAGTATAGATGTGTAGCATGGAGAATTGATGAATATATTGAAGTATGTACATATATTCCTCCAACTAGTCCTACTTAATCAAATGAGATCAATAATTAATAGATATAAAATGAAAGTACAACATAAACTTCCACTATATTAAATGTTATCAAAAGTTGTCACACCCATATGAGCAGTATGCTCGTGAAACACTAAATGAGATAACGCTTTATTAAACAGATCCGCTAACATGGAATTTGTGTATATAAGTTGTATTCTATTTGTTCATTACGTACTTGTTCCTTAACAACAAGAAACTTAATATCCATATGCTTGGATTCAGATGAATTTTCACTGTTATTGGAGTACAAGACTGCTGCTTGATTGTCATAATATAACTTGAGCAGTTTTTCAATATCAATTCGCAGTTCCTCAATGAATTTACGCAGCCATATAGCTTGATTGAATGTAACTCCTCCAAGATATTGATCCACCGACTAATGTGAAGATATAACCAGACATCGACTTTCGACTATCTTGGCATCCAGCAAAATCAGAATCGAAATACCCAATGATCTCAAGATGATCGATTTTGAATATGTAAGTATGTAGTTCTTAGTGTTTTGTAGATATCTTATCATTCTTTTGGCACCCAATGTTCTCTCCCCGAATTGCTTTGGTATTGACCAAACATTTCAACAATAAATGCAAGGTCTGGACGAGTACAGACTTGCAAATACATTAAGCTTCCTACTATTGATGCATAAGGGATATTTTCCATAAACTTGGATTCTATATTATTTTTAAGACATTGCTTTAAACTGAATTTATTTCCTTTAGAAACATGGGTGTCATGTGGGTTACAATTTTCCATGTTAAACCTTTGTAATACCTTCTCTATATAGCCCTTTTGTGATAATCCTAAAATACCCGTGAATGATCACGGTGAATTTGAATTCCTAATACAAAAGATGTCTCACCAAAATCTTTCATTTCAAATTTGTTTGAAAGAAATTTTTTAGTTTCCTTAAGAAGGTCTTTATCATTACTAGCAAGTAAAATATCATTCACATATAAGACTAAAATTATAAATCTACTCCCACTGAACTTATGGTACTCACAATCTTTAGCAAGATTCATTTCAAAATCAAATGAAAGAATTACTTGATTGAATTTTAAGTACCATTGACTAGAAGCTTGCTTGAGCCCATAAATGGATTTCTTAAGTTCACAAACTAATTGATTAGTTTGATCTAAATCAGTCACCATTTCTGATTTCTTCATATAGATAGTTTTCTCAATGTCTCCATTGAGAAAAGCCGTCTTTACATCCATTTGATGAAGCTCAAGATCAAAATGTGCTACAAAGGCCATAATGATCCTAAAAGTGTTTTAGATGATACCGGAGAAAATATTTCTTTATAATCAATGCCTTCTTTTTTGAGTGAATCCCTTAGCAACAAGACGAGCCTTATATCTTTCCACATTACCTTGTGAATCCCTTTTGATCTTAAAGATTCATTTACATCCGATGGGTTTTCACATTTTTAGGTAATGGAACAAGATCCCAAATGTCGTTGTCTTTCATGAATTTTAACTCTTCATTTATGTCCTCGATTAATTTATGAGAATTTGGACTATTAATGGCTTCCTGAAAGGTGAGCGGTTCATCTCCCACTAAGTCTAAGTGTTCCTTATTCTCGGCAAGATACACATCATAATCAGTCGGAATTGCACTCCTTCTTACTCTATTAGATCTCCTTAAGGGCACCGGTTCTTCTTGATTTTGAGGTTGTTGAATTTGATTCTCATTAACAACATTTTCATGTTGTTCGATAGGAGGTTCTATATAGTTTGAATTATATGTTCTTGTTGAATTTCAGGTACAAGTAATTGATTTACAATAGGAACTATGGGAAGAGGTATAGAAATGAATTTCTCTTCCTCTTCAAATTCAAAACTATTCCTGATTTCCCCTCAAAATTCAACATCCTAAAAGAACCTAGCATTTTCCGTCTAAAAAAAGGTTTTAGTTTTTGAGTCATAAAATTTATATCCCCTAGATCTCTCAGCGTACCCCACAAAGTAACTAGGCCTATAAGGCCTTGCTTCTGCTGGACAATCCCATACATGAAAATGATTTAGGGACGGTTTCTTATTCATCCATAATTCATAAGGAGTTTTGTCGGTAGTCTTTGAAGGAGCTCTATTGAGAATATAAGCAGCGGTTTTTAATGCATCGCCCATAATGAGTGAGGTAAATAAGTACAAGAAATCACACTTCTTACCATATCCTTAAGGATTCTATTACGTCTTTCCGCTACACCACGCTAGGTTTGCCCGGCATGGCGTAGTGAGGGACAATCCCACACTCTTCAAGATAGCGAGCAAAAGGACCCGGACGTTGTTTACCCGAACCGTCATTCCGACCGTAGTATTCACCACCACGATCAGATCTAGCATTCTTAATAGTCTTTCTAGGTTGATTTTCAACTTCTGCTTTAAAAGACTTGAAAACGTCCAATGATTGAGACTTTTCATGAAGCAAATAAATGTATCCATAACGAGAATAATCATCTATGAACCTAATGAAATATGGTTGACCATTCCATGAAGGGGTAGTGAATGGTCCACAAATATCCGTATGAATCAGTTCTAAGACGTTTGATGCTCCCAAGGATTCTTTCCCTTTGGTGTTTGTAAACTTTCCTTTAAGGCATTCGATACAAAAGTTTTTATTCGGAATACCAAGTTTGATTAAGGTTCCCTCTGACACAAGCTTATCAATTCTCCTTTTGGAGATATGACCCAAACGTCTATGCATTAAGGTATACGAATTTTTACTTGATAACTTTCGTTTAGTGCCTTTAGTTTTGGTTTCATTAATATATGACTCATTAAATGACTTGACTGTGTCAAGTAAATAAAGATTATCATTATATGATAAAGTACTAGTACCAACAATTTTGA
Source organism: Adenophora triphylla var. japonica (assembly GCA_022495995.1). Taxonomy (NCBI): domain Eukaryota; kingdom Viridiplantae; phylum Streptophyta; class Magnoliopsida; order Asterales; family Campanulaceae; genus Adenophora; species Adenophora triphylla. The sequence continues at coordinate 147,790 of JAFEMH010001175.1, forward strand.
AATTTGAAATAAAGATCACATTTATTATTGCCAAATGAACATGAATAACCTTCCCTATTCAAAACAGTGATTGAGATCAAGTTCCATCTAAATGACGATACAATAAACATATTATTTAATACAAAATAATATTCAGTACTTAATAATAATCTGAATGTCCCTATTCCTATTACTTCAATCGGATTCCCAGCTCCCATATAGATGCATCTTTCATATTTGCTAGGGCTTCAGTAATTCAGGCAATTCTTCATAGACAAACTTATGTGAGTTGTTGTACCAGAATTCAACCACCATTTATATGATGGAATTGAAACCAAATTAACCTCAATACAAACAAGACCAAATGACATACCTTTCTTAACACGCCAAGCGTGATATTTAGGACAGTCGTTATTCATGTGAGTAGGGTCTTACAAAAGAAGCACTTCTCAACCTTTTGATCATTGGATGATCCCTTATGCTTCTTGTTTGCAACCACAATTTTCTTTCCCTTTTCTCTTAGTCCCACGAGAAGAGGTAGATGCTAAGTGAGCACTTTCCAGTTTAAGTTGTTTCATTCTATCTTCCTCTTATGTCACATGTGAAATTAATTCATTAATATTCCACCTGTCATTTTGATAATTATTGGTCACTTCAAAGTGACCAAACTGAGGAGGAAGAGAGTTCAAAATTAAGTGCACGAGTAAATCTTCCGAAATCTCTAACTTAATTGCCCTTAGTTTTGTCGAGAGATGAAACATTTCAAGAATGTACTCCCTTAAGTTTCTGTTACCCTTGTACCTCATGGAAACAAGCTTACTTGTTTCCAATTTCTCGCTTTTTGCAAAGCGTTCTTCAAGGGTACTCAGAAAACCTTTAGCATTGACGTCCTCAGAAACGCTATTCAAGAATGTTTCTGGGATGACATTTTTCATGATCATTAGGCTCACGCGGTTGGAACGGTTTCACTTTTCAACACTTAAGCGATCTTCTTGAGTGCTTTTATCAGTGAGAGGAGCGGGACTTGATTTCCTTAATGCGAGATCAATGTCCATACAACCCAAGATCATAGTAATTTTATTTTTTCAAGTTTTAAAATTTGTCCCATTAAGCATCGAAACATTATTTATAGCAGTAGTAATTGATGAAGCATTTACTAAATCTGTGGGGGGGGGGGGTAAGAACAAAAAATGAAATACAAAACATGTATTAACAACTACATACATAATGAATTAAGTGATTAATTATATCAAATGAATCTCATCTATAAGATAATCAACATGACATCAAAACTAATTTTTGGATTGCGAGTTGACTCATATGCGATTATCTTGAGGTAACCAAGAAACTAAACGATGTCTTAATCAAATACTTAATCTTCCTTTGGGCTGATTTAAGTACTTAATAAAACAAACTAATGTTCTCTTACTTGTTACCAAATAAATGTATAAATTTAGTCAAATAAACGACATTCTTTGAAAAATTCATTTTATTCACATATTAAAATATACATTCATCACTTAACAATTTGGGATCTAAACAACGTAAATCACTTTGGCGACAATATTATTTAGACAATTTATCAAGTTGTTAAGCATATAGTTAATCACAAAGAAAAAAGGTTTGAAAAATGTATGTTTTTTCTCAAGAAAATAAAGGGAAAGGTTGAATCTGCAGGTGCACGACTGTGCGTTATAACTTGCACGGCCGTGCAAGGCATGTTCCAGAATACTCATCATTCGGCACAATAGTGCACGACCGAGCGTAGAGAAGCGCACAGCCGTGCAAGTAGATATGCATGGCCGTGCATCATACACCGCACAGCCGTGCAAATACAAATAGATCTCTCTCTACGTTATAAATACTCCCTCAGTTTATAATACTTCAGAAATTTTACTCTCATACTTGAGGATATAAGCGGGAATAAAACTTGGCTTAGTCTTTAGTGATGTTTCTTGTTTATGTTATGTTTTAGGTTCAAATCATCCGAAGTCAATTATTTTAATGATACCCAAAATTCTTGGCCTCGACCGGAACGGAGGGAGTAACCAACGAGCACATATTTCAACTGGACAGATTTATAAACTTTAGGCAAAAAATAATTAATACTCCCTCCGTTCCGGTCGAAGTGTTCCAAAATGGGTTTGGCGTGGGAATTAAGGAAAGTGATGTAAGAAAGAGAAAAATGTTTAAATGTTGTGAGTATGAAAAATTAAATAGGAGAGAGAATGAGTGGGAGGAATAGTTAAGAGAGAGAATGTTGTGAGTGTAAAAGTAAAGTACGAGAGAGAATGAGTGAGTGGAATAGTGAAAAAACTTTCCTTTTTTGGGTATGAGACATTTTAAATGGGACGCCCAAAATAGAAAGTTGGGACACTTCGATCGGGACGGAGGGAGTACATTTGGTTAAAAGCATCTAAATTCTAGTTTCTTGAAATTTGTACTGTAGCTTACCCATGTTACCGTTAACATTAAGTTATCTTGAAATTTGTACTGTAGCTCACCTGTGTTACCATTAACATTAAGCCCGTTTGTTATCAATTGGAATGCTCCCCTTTCATTCCATTAATTTTAATGCTCCAACTTTTTTTTTCCTTCCATTTTCCCCTTCTCGTTATTTTTTAATATAATTTTACAAGTCATAAATTTATTTATTTGTAGCTTTAATATATAATCTCTATTCTAATAAAAAAATCTCTTTAATCTATAACTAAATAAAAACTAAAGTGCAAAGCACTTCTTCAGCACACCAACTATTTTCCCGCCATAACATGAATCTGGACCTAAAAGCAACTACATACATTCCTCAATAATCTAAGTTTACAAATACACCCACTTTAAAAGTCATTAACCCCAAAATACCCATGCAATCATTATTAGCCGAACTAATTAATAAACTGTAAGGGGCCGTTTGGTAGGTCGATAAATGACCGAATAGGATTATTAGTTAAATAAAAGTATGTTTGGTAGATTAAATGCAACTGTAGTAATTATCCAAAATACAACTCAGATAAGCATCTGAACACCTCTTATCCCCTTCTTATTTATCCTAAAAAAAAGGGTGGTATTATTAATTCCTGAATTAATAACCTCCTCCCTATTAATACATGCTAATCCTATCGGCCTATCAAACGAGCCCTAATAGTGTATCGTTCAGTTCAGCCTGTGCATATGCTGTTTACATTTACTGATTAACAAATAATGTTGATTGAACAAAAATTGAAAATTTTTGATTATTATAACTTCAAAGCCGGCAAAAGCTACAAAAATTGAGTAAATAAAGTAAACTAAAAAAAAGTAAACTGAGAAATAATAATACAAAAAATAATAATGTCCAATTTCGACAAATCCAATTATACAGTTATAATAATTATACAGTAAATAAGGTAATTCAAAAAGTCCATGTAATATGTACAAGCAAACGTAACTATTTAAAGTACTTTAAAGTACTTAAAAAATAACTAAACTGAGAAATAATTATACAGAAAATAATAATGTCCAATTTAGTGATTTACAACAAATCCTACATAACTATACAGTTATAATAATTATACAGAAAATAGGAAAAACAAAACAGACATTATTATTTAAACGTTTGATTTATTAACATTTTTTAAGGAATACAAACCACTAAATTATTACAACTGTCAAATAAGATACATTAAATCATAAACACACATTTTGCACATATTTCAAATCAGAAATTTGAATAGACAGGAATACGAAGAGGTTGTCCAAAGCTGTTTAAATATGTGTAAGTACCCAAATCTGGCTCATGCCTTCCGGTTAAATTTCTCGACAATTTCGGTAAGTTTTCCGGTAATTCCCCAGACCTTCCTAGTGTTCCGGAAACATTCCGGAACTGTTTTTAATTAAATAAAGGCTGAAGGGAATCCTTCCTAATTAAGAAACACGTTTTTCTTAATTAGGAGGGAAGGTTCTAGAATAATGCCACCTTGCATGGTTCTAGAATGCTGAGTCACAATGGATAAGCCCGCACGGCTGCATTAGCTCGCTGCCTCTGACCGCACGGCTTCATTAGCCTTATCCAGACTGCCTATAAATAGAGCCCTCCTCTACCCATTTCAAAACAACAACAATACATACAATCCATAGCAATACAATCAGTCACTCCCAAGACGTGAAGAATATTGGTGAAGGCTCAAGAAGGTGAAGAAGAAGGCCAAGAAGCTCCCTCCCTCCTCCTTGAAGATCCAAGACCAATCTCTCCTCCTAGCTCCGACCAAAGAAGCAAAGGAAGCAATTGGTAACCTCGCACGCCCTAACCTTGCATTTTAATTGATATACTTGCTCATTGCATTCATATATCTTGCTTGGGACTTGGCATTTATTCATAAAGATCACATCTTTATCACCCCCTTTCCCTTTTGCATGCATTAAGACCTCATTTGTCATAAAAATGTAGTCTTTTTTCATAAAGGTGCATCCTTTGCACCTAAAACCCCCATTTTCAAATAAAAATGTCATTTTTATGCATCATTTGCACATAAAAATCCAATCTTTTCAATAAAAATGCATCCTTTGCATTCAAAAACCTTTTCTAATGCATCATTTGCATAAAAATCCTATCTTTACGCATCACTTGCATAAAGATCATTTCTTTCAAAAAAGCATCATTTGCTAAAACCAAAAATGTCATCTTTTCATTAAAGAGTCATTTTTCATCATGCATTTCCCCTTTCCCCCAACCTTGGAACGGACCGGTGTAAAAAGATCCTATCTTTACATCGTTCCTTCCATTAAAGGTTCACGATTTCTTTAGAAAGGGACACCTTGAACCCTATATCTCCGATTATCGCTTAAGAAAGAGTATGAAGCCTCTATACGAGCTCGACCGTCTTAAAGCGTAGGATTGATGGGCTAAGGACCCTCCTTTCTAAAGAACCTCATCTTTGACCAAAAGAGAGTCATTCTCTCGATCACGCAAGTCCCGAGGGTCCCGAGGTTTAAAATGCGATGATCACAAGTCATAAGATGAGGACGGGATCATAATCCCGAATACATAAAATTCCAAGGAATCCCGAGCGACAACCAACAAATGGTTTGTACGTCCGGAAGACAACTTGGGACATTCCCCCCTTATTTTCAAACACATGCACACAAGAAAGCACGCAAGCAAGCACGATTAATGAAATCTCGGGAGACTTGCTCCGTGAGGCACTTTGGGTGAACGCCAAACGTTCTTCCCAAGGGGTAACTTAACCTCCGAACCCATAAAACAACCTTTTTTTCAAAGTTTTGAGGTAATCAAAATGGCGTGGCGACTCCGTTTTTCAAATAACTCGGATGTATTCAAACTCGCGTGAATCCAACACAAAATTTGGGCACCACATTCACAATATGGGATCTTTTATTCAACTGTAAATGTTTTGCCATCTAAACAGAATACCTTAAGCTGCAAAAATAATTTAACAATATCTGTTTCGTTTTTCCTATTTAGTGATCTCTGAAAAGGAAGATCAGATTGGGTTGTAAAGGTAAGAGTAGCTCGGAAATGGGAAATTAAGGCCGATAACTCTATGAACTTTCCTCTGAGTGTTGAGTTCGTTTTGATAGACTCAAAGGTAACAAGTAGTTTTTTTTTGTTCTTTCTTATTTTTATATTTTTATTTTTTTGATACATTGTTTCTTTTTCTTCCTGTTAGGGTGATAGAATTCAAGCAACCATACACAGCATGCTCATTCAAAAGTTTAAAAGCAACGCCTATGCACTATGCAATTTCAGTGTTGTTGATAACCGTTCAGAGTATAAAGTTACGTCAAATACATACAAGTTATTTTTCATGGTTTCCACAGATGTCATTTCCATCGGTGACAAAAATTTATAGACAAATAACTTATTCAAGCTTATGTCATTTCCTGAAGTCTATGCTATTGAAAATGTTGCAAATTCGGAGTTGAAGGTACAATTCTAATATTTATAAAAATAATTTTCAAAAATAGTTTTTAATATCTCATATACTTATATTAATATATATGTGTACTCTTGCAGATGTAATAGCAGGGTGGTGGGGAAAGGATCTCTAAGGCATTAGAAATACAAAAACTCGGGTGGTAAATTTGTCGAAATTGAGATAGAAGACATCAGGTTCTATTTTAAATAGGAAATTATTTTTTGAGTTAATCCTATTTTTCCTAAAATTTGACATGTTACATATTCTGATATGTCCAATTTAAATTGTTTTACTTCTATTTTATTCAGTTTTCAATGTATTCTATTTTATTCAGTTTTCAATGTATGTTACTTACTTTTTATGTAAAAAATGTTTGTAATTTTGAAAACGTATTTTCCCAAAACTATTTTTTTAAAGAAATAAATAAAATTAACTAACTACTTACTAAAATACAGTAAAAACAAGCTGGCCTGCATACTTTGGGAAGACTATGCAAACGAAATTTTAACCCATGTTGAGACTGCTGGTGATGGGCCTCTCATTGTTTTGCTGCAAATGATGAAAGTAAAGTCATATCAAGTTATGATCAGTTTAATTATATAATGAACTGTTAAGATAAAGTGTTGGTTATATTAACAATCACGAGTATATAACTGATTACAAAAATATAGACAAATTTTCATTGGCTATGCCTTCTTTGCGTCTAAAATACACGTTCATGGCTTGGTTCCTGATTTTGATGACCTTAAGAGGTATTTTTCTATTCGTGTGTATATATATATATATATATATATATATATATATATATATATATATATTATAGATGACCTTCTCAATACTAACCACATATTTGTATCAATAAAATAGGATGTTTGTGGATGATTCGAGCTCGTCACAAAAAAATAATGAACATTTGCACTTTTGGTGACTTGGAAAATGGTAATATTGATGTCAAAACTGTTGCCGACCTAACTTCTTGTGTTCAGGTAATATAAAATTAAATCATTAATTTAAATTATACGAAACATTCTAATAACTGTTTTGGTTAACTTCATGAAATGACAATTTTAATAGGAGGGATACTATTGGATTGTTGGTCAAATCTCTGAAGTTATCTTGGATGGGAGTTGGAGTTCTATCAGTTGTCAACGATGTACGAGAAAGTTGTCAAATGACCCTAAAGGGTTTATTTGTAATGAATGCAAAAGAGTTGATCCTAATCCTATCCCAAGGTACAAATTAAAAATTTTCGTAATTTCTGAAAATTAAAATGCTACTTTTATGTTATGGGACAGTGCATGTGAAAGATTGATTGGGAAATCTGCACTGCAATTAAAGGAGCAGTATCTTAAGGTAAAAAATAAAGTGCTTTTTTATTTTTACTATTTATGGTTTAGTCACTAACTTTTTTTTTAGGTTTCAAGTGCTGGCTTGAGTAAACAAGGCCAACTTTTTAGTCCCGATGAGATAATGGGCTTGGTGGGAAGGAATGCAATATTTAAAGTTAAGGTGAAGCCAGAAAACTTAAGTGATGTTGAGAAACATTTCTCAGTTGGAATGGTATATGTTGATAATGAAATCGTTGAAAAGTACATGCAAACAAGCATATGGGTTAGCAAGGCATATTATTACTTATTTAAGCAACATTCTTCATTAAAATTCAGTGCTGATTTTTTTTTACATTATATTTAAGAAATAATGTTTTGACTGCATTGAAACAAGCTGGTGAAGAATTGATTGAGGTACGAGTTTTCTCATGTCATTCACAAGAAATATTGTCGTATTGATATTTTACTATTAATTGAAAATGTTTATATCTACAGCTAGATGATTCTGTTAGCGACAATGAAGACAATTCTCCAAAGACTTCTAGGATCAAACGACGAATTGGGTTTATGGATGACACTGCAACTAGAAGTACGGTGGAAGATGGTGGATCTACAACCAAAAGTCAGCCTCACATTTCCAAGACAGTGAAAATTGAGAAAAATTGATTGTTTTAATGGTATTTATCTAATATGAATCATGGTTTAAACTCAGTAGTGTAATATTTGAAGCTGGAATATGAATTCCAGGAACATTTAGTTGTTTTGTTTGGTTTAGTCCCATTAATGTAATATTTTAAGCTGGAATATGAATTCCAAAAACATTTTTTTATTTTGTTTGGATTTTTAAGCCATGGATTCAACTTTTATGGCATTTGTCCTCGTATTTGTTTTGTTTGGTTTAGTCTCATTAATGTAACATTTGAAGCTGAATATGAATTCAAGCAGGTATATTTTTTTTATAATAGTCACTAAAACAGAAACAACAAGTATATTTTTTTTATAATTAAAGCCTAAAACATCAAGAAACTTAAAAATATAGTCCATGTTGTTTTAAAAAGGGTAAATACTAAATACAGGAAACAAAAAATACAGGGAATGAAAAATTCCAATCCTGCCCTTTCCCGTTTCGTGTGTGTATACACGAGATGTCATCTATCATCTCGTGTATATTTACACGAGATGGAAAGAACGCTGACGAGCGGCGTAAATTCTCGACAGTCTCATCCTTTGATTTCCCCAAATCACACCTTGATTTATTTATTTTTTTGATCGGAGGTGTGATGAGTAATCATGACAGTTTCGGAAGACGAAGACGAAAGCCTCGCTCAGTTCCTTGAATCCGAGGTCTTATCCGAGAACTCCGATCAGATAAATTTCCTTTTGTTTTTTTCCAGATGCTTTTTTTTTTTTAAATTCAAATCGGAAGTTACGAGATTCGTATGAGTGTGTGAAAATTTGGATTCAATTTTATGCGATTTTTAGGAGGCAAAATTGGAGATAGAGACGGAGATTAAGGGAGAAACGGAGGAGGAGCGGACTAGCAAGAGGCAGCGCGTGGAGGATGACGCGCTGAACGTCGGTGTTCTCGCCGGGATTCGAATGAGATCAGAATTATCAATCCAAGGAGGATAGAGGGTGGAGTTTTTAGTAGGGTTCCTCCTGAGCTCTTCCCGCAGATCCTTAAATTCCTCTCTTCTGAGGTGTGTGTTCTTGTTAAATTTTGATTCTTTTCTGATTTTCTTAACGAATCAGGGATTTATTGTTGTTAAACATGCAGGATCTGGTGTCATGCTCGTTGGTGTGTAGATTTCTGAATTTCGCTGCTGCTGATGAATCCTTGTGGCGTCGTCTGTAAGTGTTATTTGTTTGTTTGGATCAATCATGTTGATGTTTGAATATGAAATGAAAAAAAAATATATATAAATGGATATTTTGATAATTTTGTTGGTTTCCTGTATTTTTTGGTCCCTGTATTTAACTATATTCTTTAAAAAGTGTACTCCCTCCGTCCCGCTTATTACTTCACCATTTTGGCTTCGGCGCGCAAATTAAGGTGGATAAAATGTTGTGAGTGTAATTTGAAAATAGGAGAGAGAATGAGTGGAGGGAATAGTAAATTATAATGGTGTTGTGAGTAGGGTTGTAAACGAATCGAATCGAATCGAATATCATCGTATTTGATTCGTATTCGATTCGTATTCGAATAGTAAAGTCGATTCGTATTCGTATTCGATTCGTATTCGAATATAAAAATTGATTCGTATTCGATTCGAAATTGATATTCGAATTATTCGATTCGATTCGAGTATTCGATTTGAGGCCCAATACCAAACCCAGCCCAATATCCGAACCAGCCCAATATCCGGCCCAGCCCAATGATGCAGCCGCCTGGGAGTGGGAAAATGGGAATGGGAGTGGGAGAATAAAGGTTGGGCTTAATATTAATTTACATCCACTCTGTGTAAGGAATAATATTAATTTACATCCGCTTGGGAGTAAGGTATATTGACAAATATACAAGGTTCTAAAAAGCGCTAGGCGGATGCTAGGCGGCGGAGCCGGGCCTAGCGCCTAGGCGGGGACTAGTCGGGGACTAATCGGGATTAGTCGGGATTAGTCAGGACCTAGGCGGGGCTTAGAACTAGGCGTTGGAGAGGGCTCAGCGCCTGGCGGGGCCTAGGCGCCCTTAGGCGGGGTCTTTAGAACAGAGCAAATATATATATATATATATATATATATATATATATATATATATATATATATATATATTTATATTTATATATATATTTATATATATATATATATTATTCGAATAGTATTCGCGAATACTCGAATCGAATATCGTGATTTATTATTCGTATTCGTTTACTAATCGAATCAATATAAAGATTCGAATTCGAATTCGAATTCGAAATTTTCGAATACGAATACCGAATACTCGAATCGAATATCGAATCGAATCAAAAAAGTTCGCTTCGTTTACAACCCTAGTTGTGAGTATTAAATTAATGTAGGAGAGATAATGAGTGGAGGGAATAGTAAAGATTTCTTTGCCAAAAAAGGAAAGGTGAAGCTTTCAATGGGACACCCAAAATGGCAAAAAGTGAAGTTATCAGCGGGTCGGAGGGAGTATTGTTTAACATTAATGAAAGTAAAGATATGAAAAAATTAGATTGCATTGTAACAATAATCACATAAAGGGTCTGTGTCTAGATCTAGCCCAAACAACAAACTATGCTCTTATGAGCATGATTTGGCCCAAATGATCAAATATAGCCTAATAGTACTATTATGATAAAAAAAAATACATCAAACTTAGTGAATAGAATATTTAAAAAAATAATATACTCAAATCAGATTTACAATAATATGATTAGCATTAATATGATTATTTTTTTTTATTAAATAATGCTACTTTCTCCCAAAAAATATATTTATATTTCAATTATGGTCTTATGACCATGATTTGGCCTAAATGATCAGATATGGCCTATTAGTACTATTTATGATCGAAATGATCAAATATGATCCACTTTAATAATTGTTTTGGGTTAAGTAAAGGAGGCCGACTTAATTGGCCCATTTATCTAATATGTTTATTAATTCAATTTTTTTTAATAATTACTTAAACTAACAATTTAACTCATTTAAAAATTATGAAATAAAAATCTAAATCCAGTCGCGACACTAGCAATTATATTTCAAAGGTAATAATAAAACATCTAATTCGAAGTTCAAGTTACTTATCTGGCTTGGTGCTTGCCCATTTTTCATTTGGTAGAGGATATCATCCATCTTTGAAAAAATAGTTCAAAGATATAATTCTTCTCCATGTCTTCAAGGTGATCACCTAAATTGTAACCTTAAAAAAATAAGACACAAATGGTCTCAACATGAAGGGTATAACACAAAGGTGGCATTTGGTTCGGTAGAAAAAAAGTGAAGGAATGGAATTGTCAATGGAATTGAATTCCTTAAGAAATTGGAATGGAAAAAAACTGGTCAACCCCCTCCGTTTGGTTGGCACGGAATGAAATGGAATTGTCATTCAATTCCTTGGCAAATCATGTTTGGTTTGAAAATACAAATTATAGGAATGGAATGAAAGCATATAAAATGACCAATTTACCCTTTAATTTTTTTTTTTTGGGAGGGGGGATGGGTAGGTAGGGGGTATGCAAAATGAGTAAAAATTTTTTTTTTTTTCGTGGGGGTGGGGGCAGGGTGGGGGAGGGTAGGCAGAAAAAAAAATAAAAAAAATTTCGTGGGGGTGGGGGGTGGCGGGGGTGGGGGTAGGGTGGGGGAGGGTAGGCGAAAAAAAATTAAAAAAAATTTCGTGGGGGTGGGGGGTAGGGTGGGGAAGGCGTAAAAAATAAAAAAAAATTTCGTTGGGGGGGGGGGGGGTGGGGGGTAGGGTGGGGGGGAGCGTAGGCGAAAAAAGTTCGTGGGGGTGGGGGGAGGGTAGGCGAAAAAAATTAAAAAAAAAATTTCGTGGGGGTGGGGGTAGGGTGGGGGAGGGTAGGCGTAAAAAAAATAAAAAAAAAAAATTCGTTGGGGGTGGGGGGTAGGGTGGGGGGTGGGGTGTAGGGGCTGGGTAGGGGGTAGGGGTGGGTAGGGTTTGGGGATATTTTGGTCAAATTTTTTTTTTCCATTGCCAAAGGAATTGAAGATTCCATTAATTTTATGATGGAAAGTTGAATTCCTTTATTTGAAGGAATTATACATTCCAATGGATTTTTTTTTTTAAATGATTGAACCAAACATGGGAATGGAATGGAAAAGAGGGAATTTTCCATTCCTTTCTCCCACTTTCCTATGAACCAAACGCCCCCAAAGATCTTAATACCAAATAACAAGTACTCCAAATGGGAAAAGAAATGATGGGTACCAAGTAAATTTGAGGGCATGATTTGGTAAGGATCCACATCGGCAGTCACATTCTCAGGCAGAGGCGACCCACTTTTGATATCCTTCAAGGTCTTTATGATATCCTCACCAGTCCAAAATTTAGTACTCGTAATATCAACTGGAGCTGGAGGGCACATTTTTGCCTAGCTTTACAAGGAACCAAAATAAACCTGAGCAAACAGTAAGCTTGGTCCTCTTAGAATCTGGCAAAAGATGAACATATGTAAATAAATTACCCCACCCGTTTATAAAGGTTAATTTAGAATATAATTCCTTCGGTAAAGGGGCGAACTACATCTACTGCTTCTTGATTACTAACCTGGAAAAGAAAAGTATAACACTTATTAGAATTTTGGAATGAAAATATGTTTAATGTTATAAGTTTATGAATTCAAAGTAAAGGTAATTTATTTTCCTTATCCCAAAGTTCATCGGATGCAAGGATTAAGAACTCGCAGTCAGGTGTAATGCTTAAAATTCTGGTTTCTGGTTCTGCAGTCACCCGTTGTTTAAGATGTTTGTCTCCAATTCCTCTTGATACAACAAGAGATCCTTGTATTCTCCAAACACCGCGACAAAAATCTACATAGCCACCCTGTACAAACATTTTCAAGTACATTGATCAGCAAAAGTTGAACAATCATTAATATTTATCCACAACCCAAATTTATTACTCCCTCCGTCCCAAAATGAACGTCAATTTATTCAAAAATCTTGTCCCAAAATGAATGTCCAAATTTGGAGAAGTTACTAAATAATTCATCAACAAACAACAAGTTCTAATTATTCACACCAACACTAATGATGCAACATGGTGAGATCATTAAGGGTTTTATGTACTTAAGCTACTAAAAATGCTTAAATCTCAACTTTCTTAAATTTCCTTCAAACTTAAAATTGAATATTCATTTTGGCACCGAAGAAGTATTTATTTTTCATTTCTTTTGATTTTGAACTTTTAGTACGTAGGAAGCATGCAATGCTGCTTACCATGCTTTCAACTCTTTCTTCGCAAAAATCAGAACAACAACTCCTTTTACCCCACCTGTTTATTCGCAAAAATTAGAACAACAACTCCTAGGGATGGCAATTTAATCGAATTTGATCCGTTCCGAAGGGTGATTCGATCCGAAATTTTCGAATTTGGTAGGGTTTTTCATGATCCGATCGGATTTCGGATCGGATTCGGTTTAGGTATGATCCGATTCGATTTCCTTCAATTTATTATCCGACCCGATCCGATCCGATCCTATATCCAATCCGATCCGCTTTCATTAATCTTACTGTTTTTCATTTGTGCCCCTCATGTTCTTTAAATTTGCATTTATGTCTTCCTTATATAAGGAAAAATCTAGGGTTTACCCCCTCTCTCTCTTTCTTGCGCAGCTGTACCCTCTCTCTCTTGGCGTATTAGTCTCGAGATCGGATCAGATATGGCTTTCTAATATTCTATTAAATTGATTAAATAAAAAAAAATTACAGCTTCGGATCGGATCGGGGCTCAGATCAAGTAAGTTCGGATCGGATTCGGATATGACTTTCTAGTATTCGGATCGGATTTGGATCAGGATTGATCCGACCCGACCCGATCCGATTACCATCCCTCACAGCTCCTTTTAACTCGTCCTCCTGAACAACAAACCAATAGATATTACGAAATGTACAGATTGGATAAGATGAGATAGTAGCTATATACTGCTAATATACTGAGGGAACAAATATAATTAGTCATGGTGAAGATAAAATGCACGAATGGGTAAGAACAGGAAGACTACATAAATAGTAGCTATATACTGCTAATATACTATACTATTACCACTAATTTTGTTTACAGATTAAAAGATAGTCCATTGCTATCACAGTTTTCGCAATAGCAAAACCAGCAACCAAGAAACCAATATAGATGGCACCATAATAACTTTAGATATATAACATCATCCACATCATGATTTCATTTTCTACTTAGCATTAGATGTCATTACTGATTTCACTTAAAAGGGTGTCACATTTTTTTCAACATTCAATCCCCAGTTTAGGACCATATATTGCTCTATTGTTTCATATAAAACAATACACCTATTTTAACAATTGGGCCAAATATAATCTGTATATGTTATTTTTACAAGTAATCTATTATAATCAGATTAAGAGTGTACACATAATTCATTTTTTTATCATATCCATTTATGTAAAAACTTATTTTTATAAAATTAATAATTAACTGTTTTTGGCAGCATAATAAATAAAGCTATAGAGTATTATTTATCAACTATCATTATCTATATATATATAAAGGTTGAAGTGCATAAAGCACTCCATCCCATTTGTTTTCCCTTCAAAACTTGCATCTAGACATAATAGTGTCAAGATACAATCTCTCAACAATTCTTAAATGCAATTTTTTTGGACCTCATTATTACTAAACATTGTTTGATTGTTAACTCACACTACAAGAAAAATAGGTTTTAGCAATGGAAAAATTCGTCGCTAAAAGCCAAAAATTCGTCGCTAAAGGCATTTAGCGACGGATATTTTCCGTCGTTAAAACCCTTGTCGCTAAATTACAGCGACAGATTATTTGGCTGTCGTTAAATTAACGACAGATTATTCCGTCGCTAAACACAAAAAATCCGCCGCTAAATGTTGAAAGGGAACGACAAAATTATTGTAATAGCGACAGTAATAACGACGGATTTTCCGTCGGTAAAGTGCATTTCAACTTGACGACCAAAATAGCGAGGGATTTAGCGACAGATATTTCCGTCGCTAGTTATTAAATTCATCAAAAATTGATATTTATATGCATGATTAGCGACGGAATGATCCGTCGCTAAATTTAATAATTTTTTCAATATAATTGTATATTTTTCTGTTTATACCCCTGTTTATGCCGGTTTAATCCACCTGTAAATACACACCTATAAAAAAAAAAAACACAACATTGTTCAAAAAGGATTCCATCCCTTAAACAAGGTACCATACTAATACTTAAAATATTTATAAGTTACATCTAGTTCAAAAAGGGTAAACTAACAATTCCAAACCGAGAATAAACATAATAAACCAACAGTATTAACAAGAGTTTATCAACTAAAAGAAATTAGTTAGAGGGCTCCCCAAGTGAATCATTAACCCGCTCTATCAACCGTTCTAATTTTTCTTCTATTTTCTCCCTGTTCTTTTTCTCGCGATCCACTGTTTCTTCCAACTTAGCAACCTTAGCTTTCTCATCCGCTAACTCATTCTTTAGTTGATTGAGCTCAGCTTCTTTAGGACCATTCTCAAGCAAACAAGAGGCACTAGTCCGGCCATCACTCCCATAAGATCCACTCATTGAACCAATACCGTACACACGTTGCTTTTTCACTTCGGCAATTTCCTTGTAGATTTCATTTTGTTCAGCAGTAGTCAACGTTCTTGTAGTGGATTCTTCAATTAGTCTATTCTCATAATCCTCCTTCAAAAAATAATATCTCTTGTTATAATGAACAGTAATGTTGTATGCAATGACTGGAAATAAGACTATTCAAAATTGTTAATAATGCATACTCCACAAAAGAACCGGATGACTTCGTGTGGTGAAGAGGACCAGCCAGAAACACAAACAGACATTTACATTTCAAGGTCCTACACATTCATACAATTAACAGTACCACAAACTTGCACCAACAGAGTGTTAATCATTTGTGAAGTGTTAAGCATACAAACAGGAACATAGCAAAAACACAAACAGGCATTTACATTCCAAGGTCCTACACATTCATTTATTCCTATCCAGTCCTTGACATGAAAATGATAACAGTACCACAAACTTGCACTAACAGAGTAGTTGAGAAGCTCAATCAAACAGGAGCACAGATTAAACCATGTTCATTGGCACACACCTTCTGAACACAGTATCAATGGCAGGAGGTAAAGCTAACATCATATCCCTAGTTTCTTCCTCCTTCTCTACGGAAATATAAATAAACTTATTAAACTGTATTTAGCACACGTAATCAAAATACATATACATGGTGCGATAGTTTAAAGGTGCATAATAATTAAACTAGTTTGTATATTTACGTGTGCCAAATGCCGCGTTTGATACTGTACAAACACCTATCGCACCATGTTTGTGAGGTAGCTTACATTAATTGTCACGTAATCAAAATACATATACATGGTGCGATAGTTTAAAGGTGCATAATAATTAAACTATTTTTTATTATTTAGCGACAAAATATATCCGTCGGTAATTTATTTTTGTAAAATCCGTCGCTAAACCCGTCGCTATTTTAAAAAGAAAATATTTTTTTATTTTTTATTATTTAGTGACAGAATATATCCGTCGGTAATTTATTTTTGTTAAATCCGTCGCTAATGTGAAAAAGAAAAAATATTTATTTATTTTTTATTTATATAGCGACAGAAATAATTCGTCGTTAAAAAATATTGTAATCCGTCGTTATTCCGTCGCTAAATCCGTCGCTTAAATGGGCGGTCTTTTTTAGCGCCACAATTGCGACGGATTAGCGACAAATTCATGTCTGTCGCTAAAATCCGTCGCTAATTGTTCGGTCGAAATCTAACGGTTTATTTAATTCCGCAAGCGCACGGGCTATTGTAATATAGCGGGTGCAAGTACGGGTCGATCCCACAGAGACAGGGTTTACTAGGGAATATTTTTTGTCTTTAGAAAATAATAGAAAAGATTGGGGGAAGATAAAATTTGTTTTTAGAAGAATAGAGAGAACATAAACAGAAAGTACTTAGATTAATTTCTTATAAAACGAAGCATTCTCGGGATTGGAAATCATACACATAATCTTATTCATCAAATTGTCATTGTCTTAGAGATAAAAGGTTTTCATAAAAAGCAAGGATGGTATGTTAAGCCTACACTACTTCGGGCTAAGACAATAGCGTTTGTATTCTTCACTAATTATATCCTAACTGTTTGAGATTTCCGTTTACGTTATTCCCGCCCTGTCACAAACGGGCGTTCCGGCTTATCTCTAGCTGACCATAGTTAGTAAGAATCCATTAAGGACGAGATTCAACATACTTTCCATTAAAGGAACATCCCTAGGCCATTGAACTACTCTCGTGATCAATGAAACCTAGTTTCTTTATATGGTTCCGTCAATCGAGATTCTCCGCTAGGTACTTCTCTCAATTGACTGAATCATACAAATTGGATATCTCCAAAATGTAAGGCATTTAGAGAATAATATAAAGAGATTGTTTTAGATGAAGGAAGAAGACAAGACTAAGCATTTTTGGATGATGAATAAGTATGCTTTTGAGTTTCCAACCCCAAGAATATGGGGGATTACTCACAAGCCATTAATAACAAAAAAGTAGAAATAAAGATTGAGTAAGAAAGACTTATGAATAAAGAAGACGATTGCTGAGAATAATGCTTCACTTTTATTGCTTTTCCTCCAAAGTGATTCCAAGAACAAATAATGACTTTGATCTTCAAACTCCTTTGGAAAATTGTTGTCACAAATGTTTATACTTTCTATCTATCTAATATCAGTAATTTCTCTCTAATAATTCGTCCCTAAGACTGATTACAAGGGTCCTATTTATAAATGGGAGGAGACTCTTCAATTGGGTGCCATCAAAAGGTGTCTTTACATCTGCAGTCACGACTTGCACGGCCGTGTCAAGGAATTTGCACGGCCGTGTCCTCTTTGGCGCCAGTTTTAAATTTGAACTTGGAGACTTGCACGGCCGCTCCCAAAATAGCTGCACGGCCGCTCCGACTGGTTTTCAGCTTTGAGTGTTTATTTTGCTTGGTGTTCCTCCATCCTTTCGGACCAATTAGCCCAAGTATCCTTTAGATATAAAATGACCCTAAAACCTGTCTAGAAATGTATAAAACATACCAAAAACGTAAAATCTAATAAAATAGCAAAAGTAAGTAAAAAGTACTAAAAACTAAATGAAAAGTGATGATTTATTTATGTAAAAGTATATAAAAAATAGGATAATTGACTATATAATAGTCACTTATCAAACTCCCCCACACTTAAGCTTTTGCTTGTCCCCAAGCAAACTTAGAATGAAAAATACGGAAAGAGAAAAAAAAACAAGATTGATCCCTCAGAAATAAAGTAGCAAGCCCTTAAATTGCCTTTCTAGATAATGCCTTTATCTTTCTAATCATATTTTGAATACCTTTAAAAATTTATTGTAGGAAGAAATATTTTAGGGATATTTTAAAGAGATAAAATGCAAAACAATAACCTAATATAGCATATATAGAATTTTGACCAAGTAAAGCATGCTAGAAGGAAGAATCTTAGATTTATTTCTTGGTAGAAAAAGCTGTCACTTTTTTAGAGTAATTTTTGAGAAAAGATGAATTTATTTCTTTAAAATGTACAAGAGAAGGTATAAACATTTATTCACAAATTAGAAGTTCCGAAGAATTGTATTACATTCTTGAATCACAAGGGTGAAAAATGGATGATGATAGTGGAAAAATCTCATCAAAGTCAAACAAATTTATCTTATTTCTGCACGTGTTATATTTTTGCAAAAGACCTAAGTTATTTTTGATCCTTTCAAGTAGGAGACATTGTGGTTGCGAACCCCATATTCCTAATACTTAGATCAAGAATACTTTTGGATATTACTTCCGTTTTGGCAAGGAAGCATCGTCGCAGCGAACGCCGTGCCCCGAGTTACTTAGGAGGTAATAGGTTTCTTTTTGCTTTTAAGGATTGGTGACAAATGTCACTCTTTTTAGCAATAATATAAAAGAGTTTTACTTTGATTTGATTTAAAAAATGGAAGGATGGAATTTATGAAAGGGTGTGATTCAAGGGATGCAAACAAAAGGTGCTTCTAAAAAGGGAATAAATATTTAATAAAGATAAAAGATGTACAATCTTAAAGAAATATTTTCAATATTTGCATAAATGACCAAGCATAAAGAAGATTCCTTCTAATCAAATGCATTTTCCTTGATGAGACTCTATATTGTGCTATATCAACTTATGAGGCTTTCAATTATTTCCTAAAAATATCCTTTATACTTTTCCTTTTTATAGATTTCTAAGTGTATAGAAAATATGAGAGGAAAGATAAATAGGCATTTATACTAGGGCAAATGGCAAGCATAATGATAATGATTTTTGATCATCATAGGGATTTATTATTATTTTTTTTTTTTTATATACTATTATATATGCATAAAAGAAAAATGCAACTAAGTTAAAAAAAAAAAAATTTACTAGAAAGCGATTAAATCTATCCTAGAAAGCAAGTAAAATTTAAAAACTAGAAAGCGAAAAATAAAAGGATAGATATACCCCCCCACACTTGAAATGAACATTGTCCTCAATGTTTCAAGGAACAATGCCAAATCTAGGGAGGGTAAAGAGAAAAACTTACTAAAATGGATCACGGGTAGGTTCGCCCAAGGTAACGTATGAAACTACTCCAATTGGGTCTCCGGTCATGTAGTGTTTCAATCTTTGACCGTTTACCTTAAAATCTCCTTGCGTTTCGTTCCCAATTTCGATGGCTCCGTATGGATATACCTTACGCACTTGATATGGGCCCGTCCATCTTGATTTTAATTTCCCTGGAAAAAGCTTCAAACGAGAATTAAAAAGTAAAACCATGTCTCCTTCTTTAAAATCCCTTCTCATTATATGAGCATCATGCCATTTTTTTGTTTTCTCCTTGTATAACCTGGCACTCTCGTATGCTTCATATCGGAGTTCTTCGAGCTCTTGTAACTGTAGTCTCCGCTTTTCACCGGCTTCTGTCAAGTCATAGTTTAGGGCTTTAATTGCCCAATATGCCTTATGCTCAAGTTCCACTGGTAAATGACATGGTTTTCCATAAACCAATCGAAAAGGAGTGGTTCCGATAGGTGTTTTAAAAGCGGTGCGATAAGCCCACAAAGCATCGTTCAACTTTATTGACCAATCCTTTCTTGAACTTATTACCGTTTTCTCCAAGATCCACTTTATTTCTCGATTTGATATTTCCACTTGCCCGCTTGTTTGAGGATGATATGCGGTGCCTGTTTTATGATAGACCCCGTACTTTTTTAATAAAGCATCAAACTGGCGGTGTGAAAAATGTGACCCTCCGTCACTTATGATGACTTTTGGAACCCCAAATCTTGGGAAAATTGTATCCTTGAAAAGTTTCATGACGACTTTTGAGTCGTTTGTTGGAGATGCTATAGCTTCTACCCACTTTGAGACGTAGTCTACCGCTACCAAAATATAATTATTGTTGAAGGATGCGGGAAAGGTCCCATGAAATCAATGCCCCAAATGTCAAAAATCTCAACTTCTAGAATATTATTGAGAGGCATTTCATTTCTTCTTGAAATGTTGCCGGTTCTTTGGCAACGATCACAAGAGATAACGAAATTTCGAGAATCTTTGAAGAGCGTGGGCCAGAAAAAACCTGATTGAAGAACCTTGGCGGCGGTTTTGGTTGTGCTTGCGTGACCGCCATAAGGAGATGAATGACAATGATACAGAATGTCCTTGATCTCTTCATTAGGTACACACCGCCTAATGATTCCATCTGCGCAATGTCTAAAGAGGAGCGGATCTTCCCAAAAGTAATTTTTAATTTCTGATAAAAATCTCTTCTTTTGTTGATAACTCATTTCTGGGGGAAGAATCTTACATGCTAGATAGTTAACAATGTCTGCAAACCAAGGAATTTCGACATTGTTTATAGCAAGAAGATGATCATCCGGAAATGAATCATCAATGGGAAGGTCATAATTATCGGAAATTTCTAATTCTTTAGGAAGGCGGGATAAATGATCTGCGACCAAATTTTCCGTCCCCTTTTTATCACGGATTTCCAAATCGAATTCTTGGAGGAGAAGGATCCACCTTATTAATCTTGGCTTTGCATCCTTCTTTGTCAACAAGTATCTAATTGCAGCGTAATCCGTGTATATGATTACCTTTGATCCCACCAAATATGACCGAAACTTTTCCATAGCAAATACTATGGCCAAAAGCTCCTTTTCCGTGGTGGCATAATTCATTTGTGCTTCATCCAATGTTCGGCTAGCATAATATATTGCGTGCGTTTTCTTGTCTTTTCGCTTTCCCAGAACAGCTCCGACCGCGAAATCACTTGCATCGCACATTATTTCGAAAGGGAGATCCCAATCGGGTGGTTGTACGATAGGAGCGGATATCAAAGCTTCCTTTAACCTATTAAAAGCTTCAAGACAAGGGCTATCAAACACAAATGGAGCATCTTTCATTAGTAGATTAGTTAGAGGTTTAGAAAATTTTGAGAAATCCTTTATAAAACGTCGGTAAAATCCGGCGTGACCAAGAAAACTTCTTATACCTTTAACATTAGTAGGCGGAGGTAATTTTTCAATAATTTCGATTTTCGCCTTATCTACTTCTATTCCTTTTTCGGACACCATGTGTCCTAACACTATCCCTTCATTTACCATAAAATGGCATTTTTCCCAATTTAGAACAAGATTGACCTCTTCACAGCGTTGTAGGACTTTAGATAAATTCTTCAAACATTCGTCAAAAGAATATCCGTAAACAGAGAAATCATCCATAAAAATTTCCATAATATTTTTTATGTATTCGGAAAAAATGGACATCATACAACGCTGAAAAGTGGCGGGAGCATTACAAAGCCCAAAAGGCATTCTTCTATAAGCGAAGGTACCATAAGGACAAGTAAAAGTAGTTTTTTCTTGATCGTCTGGATGGATAGGGATTTGGAAAAATCTTGAATATCCGTCCAAATAACAGAAATGGGAATGTTTGGCCAATCTTTCCAGTATTTGGTCTTAAAAGGGAAGGGGAAAGTGATCTTTTCGGGTGACTTTATTTAATTTTCTGTAATCTATACACATGCGCCAACCCGTGACAGTCTTTGTTGGGATTAATTCATCCTTATCATTTCGAATGACTGTCATTCCTCCCTTCTTAGGGACAACTTGAACTGGCTCACCCATTTGCTATCTGAAATTGGGTAGATGATGCCTGAGTCAAGTAATTTAAGGACTTCCTTTTCAACTACTTCCTTCATGTTAGGATTGAGTCTTCTTTGATGTTCAATGGAAGGTTTATGATCTTCCTCTAAATCAATCCTATGCATGCAAATTTTTGGATGAATTCCTTTTAAGTCATCTATCGTATATCCTATGGCTTTTTGATGCAACCTAAGCTCATTTAACAATTTTTCTGTTTCTAGAGGACCTAGGTTAGCATTTATAATCACAGGATAAGTGGAGTTAGGTCCCAAGAATTCATACTTTAGATTTGCCGGAAGAGGTTTTAACTCAACTTGAGGCGCCTTAATTACCTCTTTTTCCTTTTTGTTGGATGGCTCCGCTGTAGTCTCCAACTTTTCGAAATCATTGTCGCCACTAGACTTTGCTGTATCTAAAAGCATGGTATAATTTGCAACTTCTTCATCGTCATCATCATGCAAAGTCCTCTTCCAATCAATAAGACTTTTTTCAAGCAGATCCTTAGATTGGGGACTTTCTAATTCCTTGCTAATTGATTCTAACATGTTAATGTTCAAGCAAGGGTTCTCAAGATTAGGATTTCTCATGAATTTAGACAAGTTAAACTCTATTTTATCATCTCCTACATTCAGAGTTAGGTTACCATGTTTAACGTCTATGACTGCCCCAGCTGTGGCAAGAAATGGTCTACCTAGAATTACAGGAATATGACTATCCTCTTCCATCTCGAGAACAACAAAATCAACTGGGACGACTAATTTCCCAATTTGGCAAGGGACATCTTCCATAATACCTACTGGATATTTGATGGAACGGTCTGCTAATTGCAGGGATATAGTTGTAGGTTTTAATTCCCCTACGCCAATTTTATTGCTAACAAAAAGTGGGATGAGGCTTACTCTAGCTCCTAGATCTAGCATGGCATTATCAACATCAAATTTACCTATATTACAAGGGATAGAGAAAGTGCCGGGATCTTTTAATTTTGGGGGTAACCTTTTTTGTAGAACAGCACTTACTTCTTCCGTTAATGCAACAGTTTCATTTTCTTCTAGCTTCCTTTTGTTAGAAAGAATATCTTTGAGGAATTTAGCATAAGAAGGCATTTGTTGCTAAACATCAGTAAAAGGTACATTAATGTAGATAGATTTTAAAACTTCTAAAAATTTTGCAAATTGTTTATCGAGTTTTGCCTTTACCAACCTTTGAGGGTAAGGTATAGGCGGATCAAAATTTCTAGTTATTTTAGGGGATTTCGTCCCCTTATTATCCTCATTATTAGTCTCGACCACGGGTGGGTTTTGACTAATACTTTCTTCAATGGGGCTACTCTCTTTAGGTGGATAATTAATAAGTTCTTTCCCACTTCTAGTAACCACTGCTTTAGCATGCTCATTTAATATTTTATTATGGGCGGCTAAGTTATCAAATTTATCATTAAATAACTTAAAACATTCCCTAAATTCAGCATTAGTCTTTTCTTGCTCATTTTTACTTTCAACTATGAAATCCATTAAAAGATCTAATTTTGATTTAGGGGGAGAAAAGATTTTTGAAGCATTATTGAAATTTCCAAATGTAAGTCCTAGATGTTGTGTAAATGATTGCGGGTTAAGAACGTTGTTATTCTTATAGGAAAAATTGGGGTGATTCCTCCACTCGGGATTGTATGTATTAGAATACATCCCCCCTTTTTGCCCAAAAGAATTAACGAAGTTCACTTGATCGTTAGAAGTAACGTCAAGTAACTCGCAGTTATCCGTACTATGTGAGTTAGACCCACATAATTCGCATAACACATTTATACTAGCAATGGGATTGACATTAAGATTTTCAAACTTTTTCAAAAGCATGTCAACTTTAGAGGAGAGAAGAGTAACTGCATCAACATTATATTTACCGGGCGTACCTTGTTGATGCTCCCTCTCGTTTGACCATTGGTAATGGTTCAATGCAATGTTTTCGATAAGGTCGTATGCCTCATCGACTCCTTTGTTCATCAATGCTCCTCCTGCAGCGGCATCAATGGTCTCTCTTGTTTTGAAAATGAGACCGTTGTAGAAGGTGTGAACAATCAACCATTTTTCAAGCCCGTGGTGGGGGTACATTCTGAGAAGTTCCTTGAACCGTTCCCATGCGTCATACAAGTCTCACTGTCTGTTTGACAGAAGTTAGTGATCTTTGTTCGTATCTGGGCAGTCTTGCTTGGTGGGAAAAATCGACCAAGGAATGCTTCTTGAATTTGGTCCCATGTTGTTAACGAATTGTGGGGGACCGAATTCAACCATTGCTTCGCCTTATCCTTAAGAGAGAAAGGAAAAAGGCGCATCCGGATTACTTCTTGCGTAACATTTTGAATACGTGTGGTATCAAAGTATTCAAGGAATGTTTGGATGTGTAGATGGGGATTTTCGAGAGTGGCGCCGCTATATTGGTTATTCATAACCATATGCAATAACTGCGGCTTTATCTCGAAGTGTGCCGCTCCGGCATTTGGCACAACAATAGGGGATCTAGTTCCCGGGGTACTTGGGTTAACAAAGTCCCGTAGGGTTCTAGCGAGTGTTTGCGGTTCTTCTTCGATATGTTTTCGTAAAATTTCTCTAAATCTTCTTAATCTCTCGTGAAAGCTTCTTTCGGGTTCCGGATCAAAGTTGTCAACGTATGTCCGAGACCGTTTCATAAACTATAAGAAAAACACTTGAAGAAAAATTAAACGCAACAATTTATAGGAAGAGAAAGCAAAATAGCAAAAAATAAAACAAAAACAAAAAAATTATGTAGTAAAGACAAAAATAAAAGTAAACCGTTGTCCCCGGCAACGGTGCCAAAAACTTGTTTGGTCGAAACCTAACGGTTTATTTAATTCCGCAAGCGCACGGGCTATTGTAATATAGCGGGTGCAAGTACGGGTCGATCCCACAGAGACAGGGTTTACTAGGGAATATTTTTTGTCTTTAGAAAATAATAGAAAAGATTGGGGGAAGATAAAATTTATTTTTAGAAGAATAGAGAGAACATAAACAGAAAGTACTTAGATTAATTTCTTATAAAACGAAGCATTCTCGGGATTGGAAATCATACACATAATCTTATTCATCAAATTGTCATTGTCTTAGAGATAAAAGGTTTTCATAAAAAGCAAGGATGGTATGTTAAGCCTACACTACTTCGGGCTAAGACAATAGCGTTTGTATTCTTCACTAATTATGTCCTAACTGTTTGAGATTTCCGTTTACGTTATTCCCGCCCTGTCACAAACGGGCGTTCCGGCTTATCTCTAGCTGACCATAATTAGTAAGAATCCATTAAGGACGAGATTCAACATACTTTCCATTAAAGGAACATCCCTAGGCCATTGAACTACTCTCGTGATCAATGAAACCTAGTTTCTTTATATGGTTCCGTCAATCGAGATTCTCCGCTAGGTACTTCTCTCAATTGACTGAATCATACAAATTGGATATCTCCAAAATGTAAGGCATTTAGAGAATAATATAAAGAGATTGTTTTAGATGAAGGAAGAAGACAAGACTAAGCATTTTTGGATGATGAATAAGTATGCTTTTGAGTTTCCAACCCCAAGAATATGGGGGATTACTCACAAGCCATTAATAACATAAAAGTAGAAATAAAGATTGAGTAAGAAAGACTTATGAATAAAGAAGACGATTGCTGAGAATAATGCTTCACTTTTATTGCTTTTCCTCCAAAGTGATTCCAAGAACAAATAATGACTTTGATCTTCAAACTCCTTTGGAAAATTGTTGTCACAAATGTTTATACTTTCTATCTATCTAATATCAGTAATTTCTCTATAATAATTCGTCTCTAAGACTGATTACAAGGGTCCTATTTATAAATGGGAGGAGACTCTTCAATTGGGTGCCATCAAAAGGTGCCTTTACATCTGCAGTCACGACTTGCACGGCCGTGTCAAGGAATTTGCACGGCCGTGTCCTCTTTGGCGCCAGTTTTAAATTTGAACTTGGAGACTTGCACGGCCGCTCCCAAAATAGCTGCACGGCCGCTCCGACTGGTTTTCAGCTTTGAGTGTTTATTTTGCTTGGTGTTCCTCCATTCTTTCGGACCAATTAGCCCAAGTATCCTTTAGATATAAAATGACCCTAAAACCTGTCTAGAAATGTATAAAACATACCAAAAACGTAAAATCTAATAAAATAGCAAAAGTAAGTAAAAAGTACTAAAAACTAAATGAAAAGTGATGATTTATTTATGTAAAAGTATATAAAAAGTAGGATAATTGACTATATAATAGTCACTTATCACTAATCCGTCGCTAAATCCGTCGCTAGCTGATTTTTTTCGTTTTATTTTGATTTCGTCGTTATTCCGTCGCTATTCCATCGCTAATAGCGAAGAATTTGGTCCGTCGCTAATTTCCGTCGCTATTTGACAGTTTTCTTGTAGTGTCACACATACACACACTTCTTGCACACACCCCAATAAATACTAGACACGAACCAAAGATTACACATTTTTTTTTCATCTCTCTCTCTCTCTCTCTCTCTTTCTTCTTTGTTTTTTTTTCTTAATCTAATCTAACTTTAACTTTTTTTTTTCCATTATTTGTAGCAAAATTAAAAGAAAAAAATCATTAATTTTTTCAAGCTAAATGGACCTTTTAGCTAATAGTTTTATTGTAGACTTTTTAAAACAATAAATAAAAAGTTTTCTTAACTATTTCAAAAGATTTTTCTAAGAAAAAAAAGGTATTTTATTAGGGTTTTTTTAATTAAAAATTATAAGATTTTTTTTTTATGAAAGAAAACTATTTTACGATATTGGTTAGAAAATACTCCCTCTGTCTTACCTCAACAACGAGGACTAAGTTTTTGGGTAAGGTGATTAAGGAAAAATAGGATAGAAAAATAGTTGTAGGAGGTGTTATCAGTATGAAAAATTATATAGCAGAGAGAACGAGTAAAAAGAATAGTAAGTGAATTGTTATTGTAAGTATGACGAATGGTCTCATTGAATATAAAAATATAAAAACTTTGCCATTTATGCAGTTATCACCGAGGTGGGACGAACGAAAAAAGAAAATTAATCCTCATTGAGATTGTACGGAGGGAGTATGGGTTTATATGATTATACAAAAAAAAAACTATTTTTCTAAGACACAAATTAATGAATAAACTTATTTTATTCATCAGTTTGAGTTTTATGGGTTTGAGAAAGTTGTTTCACCTTCTTAATATGTAAAATATTTAGAGGCCACTCTAGGTATAAATGTGTGCCTTTGTCCTTTTTATACTTTTGTTATTATTAATTTTTTATATTTTAAACTGATCACTTTGTCAAATTTATTTTCAAAATTTTGATTGTACTAACATAAACATTGTATATATCAGAATGTTGTTATATTATTTTTACATTAATATGTTGATTTTTTTTTTTGAAATAAGTGCCTTCAAACTATTATTTTATGTAAATTATTATTTGTTCTAATAAATTATCCTTTATCTTTTTAATTTATTTGTCAATCTTATTTTTGTTGAATGATTGAATGAATCACAGGTGTGTAAAAAAGATAGAATTTGTAATTTTTATTATTTATGTCGGTATATGTATTTATTGAATATCTTTTATTTTAAAAGAGATTCCTAAATTAACCTTTATAATTATAGTAACTATTTTCATTTAGTTACTCTTATTTATAAAAAAAATAGCCGTGCGTTTAATGTACGGGTGTAACACTAGTTAATGACTAATAGCTCATGCTTTAAGTAGTTTGTCCCATAATGATATATAGTCTCTTCAGTTTCTTTCCATAAGGCTGCCCATCTTCTTTATTCCCCTTCCATTTATCACATCAAGTAAACGCCATTCACAAATAAAATTCTACTTATTTTATTTGTCCAATTTGAAAAAAATAGATTCACATGTAGAAATAACAAGATGAAGATCACAAGATCTACCACTATTGGCGCCAAAAGAAAGTTTAACCAAGCAGTAAATTGTATGTATTCTAATTGGTTTTCTTTTAATTATTAAAAATCCATTTCTATGCATTTTCTGGACTCTTTTTCTAATCATATGACAAAATGCTAAAGGAATGAAGGTCCATCAATGGCCCAATTTCTGAAAGCTGTCCCAATTCAAATTATGTGACCCATACTAAATATTAAAAAACTAAAGTGAATAAAATAATCTATTTTGTTGATAATGTCATTTACTTAGATTTTTGATTTTTTAAAAAATAATAATTTATTTTGATAGTAATGTTTTCTGGCAAGATAGAAACATTCTTTAAAAAATTGGTCCATCAATGGCCCAAATGATCATATCTTGCACAAATCTATTATTAGAGCCCAAAAATAAATTCAAAGTAAAAAATACTATTGATACAATTTTTTAATTAAAATAACCTATTTTGAAAATATTTAGCTTTACTCAGATTTACGAAAATAAAGAAATAATCATTCACATTTTTAATATTAAACCATGCATGTTATGTATTCTGAGTCTAATCATATGAAGTTCCACAGATCTTCCATGTTAATTAAGTTAACTATGAGTTGATGAACCATCACCTTTGATTATGCCACAATATTTGCATCTCCAAATAATTCCCACAATCAATCTTTGAATTCCAGAATGCCCACAACTTTTCGCTTTACTGCATATTTTTAAAGCAAAACTTATGTTAAGATAAAAATAATGGGCCAGATTTTTCCAAAATGAGAATAAAAATGTTACAAGCATAAACAAGCAAGTAACAAAGCAAATAACAAGCTTTTGTAATTAGCTTAATTTAATCATATTCAATTCGGCTAAAAAATTGTCCTATTTGACAAGCTATGCTTTTTATTGATGATGTTTTACTGTCTTATACTTTCAGTTTAGTTAACTAACTGATTGACAGCTACCATGCACACGGTCTCAATTGTTATCATTCTTGTAACAGATATAAAGCTAAATAACAATGAAATTGTGCACTACAAAGTAAAAAATACCCAATCATGTTAAATTTCTACCTTAAAGCACATTACCGAGAAACCAAAAACTGAGACAGTAATGAGAAATCAAAAACTGCCAAGTAGTTCCACTGCCTACCCCTTGAACACTTATTCGGTCCTTATAACAAAAACTTATTATCAAACTCTTTTATCAAACCATTTATATAACAGAGTGCCACAATCATAGCCTCAAGTATTTTTTCCTGTCAATTTTATGTTTATCAAGAGTTTTTAATTTTAGGTTCTCACCTTTAACATTAATAAAGCATATGTAACAACATTTCGATTGACATATTTTCCAGAAGGGATATACCAGTATTCCGCAATGAAAGCCTCAAGCATTAATATTAGATATGCACATCAGAAATAAAATATTGTTTAGTATTAGTTTCTATATCAATGAATAATAACTTGAAAGTTGTTTCATTCTTGAACTTTCTCAAAAGTTTATAATTAATGGTGGAAGGTAGCAACTGCTACCGGGGTACCAAACAACAATATGAGCAAACAAAAAAAAATGATAAGGGCACTAATTTATACCATCAATGGTTTTCTCGAATAAGAGCTGGCGCCTGGACTAAATGAAGCCCTGAAATTACAAATAACAAATACACATAATGAGATCATGAATACACCATTTAATAAGGAGTAAATATAATGGTCAAATCATACTCTAAATTGAAAGCATCAAAACCATGGGTTATATAGTTGTAACATCAAAATAAAATTACTGGACAAAGTTCACCTATTTTAAGCCATAAAAGATTTATTGAAAATTAATAAAAATCATTTCTTCTTTAGATCTGTAGATCTATATATAAATTGTCTAAATATTAATTGAAAATAAAAAAAAGTTACATTTTTTCTGTAGATCTATTTATAAAATATCAAAATATCTAAATAATGACTTCATATTCGAAACTTATAATCTTGTAACACTAATATTAAAGAATCGAAGCGAGTACACATATTTAAGCAATAAAATATTTATTGAAAATAAAAACTATCATTTTACTTTAGATCTATACATAAAATGTCTAAAAAATATATTGAAAATATCTAAAAAAAATCCATTTTTTCTGTAGATTTAAAATGTCAAAATATTGACTTCATATTCGAAATTTATGTACTGGTAACATCAATATTAAAGAATCGAAACGAGTACTCTTATATTAAGCAATAAAATATTTATTGAAAATAAAAACTCTAATTTTTTCTTTGGATCTATACAAAAAAAAGTCAAAATATCTACTTAACGACATATTATAATCAATAAATATTCAATAATTCAAGCATGATGAGTAAAATCTGATTAGATGCAGAAAATATTGTATAATGGTTTCAAAAATTTTATTGTAACAAAATTTAAAACGGATCTGAATATATTTGACATGAATAATTAATTTTTACATAAAAAATGAACAAAATATATTGAGTTTAGATATTACCGAAATCAAGAAGCTCGAAAATAAATTCCCTAAAAGTGCCATAGATTTTAGGGAGATTGAAATTCGTCTGTGTCGAAACCTTAATAGCGATTTGTTCTTGGAAATGATGAAAAAATTAGTAAATGTTGTTGGTAAACGAGGATGATTAGGGTTGTAGATCGAGAGAGATGAGGAGAGTTCAAGAGAAGAAAATAATGTTAGAGCAGCGTACCATGAGAAAGTAGGCAGCGACGTAGAGAGAGAAAGTAGCAGCGGCACAGAATGAGAAAGAGAAAGAAGTAAGTTTAGGGTTAGCTTTCTTTCTATTTATATGTCTATTTTTTCTTTAATTATCTTATTAGAGTTTTGTTGTGCTTGGATTTAGTAATGGCCATATATTGGGCCGAAATGTAAAGACATGGATGAGGACTTACCTTAAATCTTATGTAATTGACACAATTTGGTTGGAATATTAATTTGATCTTTGTAATTGGGAGTTGACCCAAATTAATTATGTACTTTATCTTATTTAATTTTTAATGTCAACATTTAAAATTACCTGGCGGTGAAATAAATCTTTTCAATTTTTCAGGTCATCCATTATCCAATATTACCAATGGTATGATAATATTTAGTACATTTATATTTTAACTATTTATTTTTTATATACTATTTATATATCAAAATTATTTTTTATAATATTTAACTGACAAATTAAAATGCAGAAAATATTTCGCCGCAATCGAATATATCAATAGGTGGAGGTGAAAATACCTGTTACATTTCCGGTCAACCATTGTCGAATATAACTAATGGTATGATAATATTTATTACTTCTTTGAATTTTTCAAGATATTTTTTTGGACAAAAAGTGTATAATAATTTTATCTAGGATTGCTACTTATTAATTTTATCATTGTAATGAATATTGACAGCCTCAAATGCAGAAAATATTTTTCCTTTGTATAATATCACTGGAATGGCAGGGGAGAATAGTCGTTACATTTCTTCAAGTCAACCATTATCTGATATAACAAATGGTATTGTCCATTATATATATATATATATTTGAAATTTTATCTTAATTTTTTTCCTTAGTAAATGTTAATCAATAATTCATACATGAAATATTCTACCGAGTAACATTTCGAGGAAAGTCTATCAATTTTCATTACTTAAGAGCCCACAGTCTTCGCAAATTTTTGCCGCTAGAAATGGACTGTTGAGCCCAATTTCCAAACTTCAATCTCTTACCGATAAGGAATTTCAAGAAAATGGTATTATATCTTTAACTTAATTTAGTTCATTATTATTTAATAGATAGTCCTTTATAAAAATTCAATTTTTTTTGTTAATCTCAATTATTTTTTATCATATTTTTTATTTGATAGGTCAACTAATTCAACTGTAATTGACCTTACGATTGACGAAGATTCATCAAATCGCGAGGATAAATGTAAATTTATATTATATTGTATTAGTTAATAAAATTGATTTTTTTTTGTTAATTAAAAATTCTAAGTTTTTGTATACATTTTGTAGGTATGTCTCCATTATTAGCAGTTGACTTAGCTATTCCAGAAGATGCTTCGACAACTATAGCTACATCATTAAAAAAGAAAAGAACGCGTACGAATGTTGCAAGTAGATTACTAACTTATTTTAGCTTTATATTTAAAATTATGTATACAAAAAGTTTAATTATACTTACTTTTAATTTATATAACCTATTTTATTACTGAAATCAATTGCAGGCACTATTTCTTCCACTGTTCTGTAGTCAAACCTATTCAAAAAAGAAGTAGAATGTCAAAAGGTATTTATCTAATTTCTATTATTTATAATTTATTTTAAAAATTAATTGCAAATAATATTGTTTATTATTATTTTTTTAACATTTGAATAATATTTGTTTTCCTTACCATTTTTAGGTACAATGACATCTCTCGTGATAAATACCAACTTAAATGTTGATAAAATTACAAGTATATTTTATGCCTTTCTTTTAATAATAATTATTAAAGACAATTATATAAATTTCTTATAACCGTATATTTTTATTTTTTAATATTTATTTTCCACTTTTTAATTTTGAGCAGAATACATTGACTTGGGTGATCCGTCTAGCAAATGTCAATATTGCAATGCCATTTTTTTGGTATGAGAAGAGGTTGAATAAACGATACAAGAATATAACAAATCCCAGTTTCTCAGGATGTTGTATGAAAGGAAAGGTGCAGTTGCCACCAATGCCGGAACCGTCTTTGTTATTTAAGGAGTTGTTATACGGCAACAATGAGAAAAGTAGGATATTCACATCAAATATCCGTTCATATAACATGATGTTTTCATTTACTTCTATGAGAGGTAAAGTTGATTGCGACATTAATAAAGGAAACAGTCCGCCAGTGTTCAAGTTCTATGGTCAGAATTATCACTACATAGGTAGTTTGATACCACCAGAAGGAAAGCCTCCTAATTTTGCGCAGCTTTATATTTATGATACTGAACATGAAATACAAAAATAGAATGCGCTGTACTAAGTAAGTATATATAAGAAAAAATATAAAGCATCTTTTTTACCCATGTATTAAGAAATTATATTGCTAATATCTTCTTTATTTTTTTGTGAACTTGTAGCAAAGATCCATGTATAAGCAATTTGCACGAGGAAATTGTTAATGACTTGAAAAGTATACTTGATGAACACAATATTCTCGTGAAGTCGTTTGGAATGGTACGAGATTCTTTCCATCAAAATGTTGGAAGTAATGTGAAGCTCAAACTTATTGAAAGACGAAATCTGATGGTAGATGTTATGACCTTCCACAAAAGGATGATGTTGCGTTATTGGTGGTCGGTGATTTTGATAATATGACTGGTGATAGGGATATTGTTGTCGAGACACGCACTAGATTGTTAAAAAAGATTACAGAACTGCACCCATCATACTTGAGTTTGCAATACCCATTGATTTTTTTATTTGGTCAAGATGGTTATAGATAAGATATTTTACTACGCAATGTTGTTTCAGAATCAGTTGATGGTGGTCGTTACTGTTAGAACCAATCTACTATTCTATAATTAGAAATATCAATAACAGTAATTATAATAATATTTAAATCAAAATCAGATTATAAAACAAATAAAAACCTGAAAACGCTACAAATTCTTCAAAGTGAGGCTCGCTGGCAGTGTCCTAAGTCGAAATTCGTCCCCGCTTCGGGCCGTTAGCTTTAGGACGTCCCGGCTTGAGGATACAACATTTTGGAACAAGTTCCTACAGAAGAACTTGTTCCCTGGCGAATATACTAAATGCTTTCAGAAAGATAGAAGGGAAAGAGAAGATGAAAACTTTGTGTATTTTGGAACACAATCTGAAATGGTTTATATAGGACTAAGTTTTGAAAAGACATGTCTTTTCAAATTCAGACACAAATTTTCAACAGTTTATGACAGTTGAAACAGTTAATTAAAAAATCAAATCTTGGCATTATCCAGAACTTAAAATAATAATTTAAAATAATATTAAAAAAATATTTTAATATCAATTTACAAAAATTAAATTAGTTCAGCACATCTTTTGACTGCCAAGATTCGAGCTTTATGTTTATAAAAATCTGTGTCATGGGGCTATGTCCTATGACTTTTGTCCGTCTCGAAAAGAGCTTCGATTTGATATGCTGTGCGTTCCGTGGTTCATCCGGAATCAAAAGTTACGCCCTTTTTAGCGCACACACCTAAACTTTACCAAAAGCTCTTATTTCAAAAAACTCTTTTAATTTTCATCTTTTACCACACAATTTCACATAAGTTCCAACAGTTACAAGTTAAGTATGAGAGAATTTTTTGCCTACAGAATTCATGAAAGGGATTTCGAATCACCAAACCTTTTTTCCTCAAGGAGGCTATTTCAACAATTTCTGGTGGATGCTTTTACAATGGTTGAAACTGGTCGTTTAACTTACATAAGAACTCATCAAAAACAACTGAGATGTGAAATGTACAAAGGTTTGACTGATGCTCTGTTGAAGGGTGAGAGGGATCCGGCTTCACGTGGCATACAAATTTGTTTAAAAGCTATACCGGAAGTGCTAGATATATGATTCAAAATTATCAAGACGTAATGGCCATATGCAAATTTTTCGGATATCCTAATCTTTTGATTACCTTTACATGTAATCCGAAGTGGCCTGAGATAGTTCGATTTCTACACACGAAGGGTTTGCGACCTGAAGATACATGTGCATAATTTTTAAAGCTAAGTTGGATGTTCTCATGAATGATCTTCGACATAAGAAAATATTTGGTACAGTGAGAGCAGATACTTCTTAATCTCAACTTTACTTAGCTTTTGCTTAATTTCATTATATAGAATAAAAAGTTATATGTGTACTTTTTTTTAAAAAAAAATTATACTGATCCTAAAATATTTTTCCAGTTATTCATACAATTGAGTGGCAAAAGCGTGGTTTGCCCCATGTTCACATCATCCTTTGGATGAAAAATGATGGTACTCATCCTACAGTAGAAAGAATTGACAATATCATTTCTGCTGAGATTCCAGATGAGTTTACTGATCCGCACTATTATACGGCAGTACAAGAGTTAATGTTGCATGGTCCTTGTGGCAAAGCTCGACCGAACTCTCCATGCATGGTTGAGGGCCGCTGCAGTAAATATTTTCCAAAAAAGTTTTCTGAGAAAAAGATTATCGATGAAGATGGGTATCCGGGCTATAAGCGTCCTGACAACGGACGAACAACAGTTGTGAAGGGAATACATCTTGACAACAAGTATATTGTCCCTCACAATCGTCAGTTGTTGATGACTCATGGGGCTCACATTAATGTTGAATGGTGCAATCAATCTCAATCGATCAAATATCTTTGCAAGTACGTAAGTAAAGGCCAGGATAGAGTTACTGCCAAGTTTTGTCGAACTGCTGGCGATGATGCAGAGAAAAAAATGTTGATGAGATACAAATTACTTGGATTGCCGGTATATATCACCTTGTGAGGCTGCATGGAGGTTGTTGGGTTATGATATCCATTATAGGAACCCTTTTATTGAAAGTTTGTCATTTCATCTGGATGGTGAACAAAGCATAGTTTTTGATGATGATGATGATGAGATTAAACAAGTAGTTGATCGTCCAACATCAAGAGAAAGTATGTTCACTGTATGGTTTGATGCAAACAAAAAGTATAAGGATTTAGCAGGGCAATTGACTTATGCCGAGTTTCCTACGAAGTTTGTTTGGATGAGGAAAGAAAGAAAGTGGCAGGCAAGGGCACGTGGTTTTAAAATAGGCCGCATATTTTTTGTTGCACCTGGCAAGGAGAGCTGTATTACTTGAGAAATTTGTTGAATATTGTTCGGGGACCAACTTCTTATGCGGATATAAGGACTATTTGTAATGACCCGATCCCGAAGCCTGACTGCTACGTAGGCACCACACACTGGCCCACTAAGCACCTCCTCAATTGGGTCAACCATAGCCCATCGCAGGCCTCCAAAAGTCCAATGGATGATTTGATGCTTAGTAGTAGTGTATGGGTCTTCTATATATCACACTAAATTTCCACATATTTCCGATATGGGATGGGGGATATCACAATCTCCCCCACTCAAACCCTTGCCGTCCCTGGCAAGGTCAATTAATACCCAGATCGTACCCCCCGGCTAGCTCGCAAGCCTTAAGACCGGGGTTCTGCTCTCTGATACCATTCGTAACGACCCGAGCCCGAAGTCCGACCCGCTACGTAGGCACCACACACTGGCCCACTAAGCACCTCCTCAATTGGGTCAACCACAGCCCATCACAGGCTTCCAAAAGTCTAATGGATGATTTGATGCTTAGTAGTAGTGTATGGGTCTTCTATATATCACATTAAATTCCCACATATTTCCGATTTGGGATGGGGGATATCATACTATTGATGGTCAAGAGTATCCATCTTTTAGAGATGCTTGCTATGCTCTAGCTTGCACTTGGAACATTTCATTTAAGCGCACAGCTAGATCAAAAGCAGCTTCCATGTGTTCAAGGTCCTTCTGAAGAGCCTTACACATGGTGGCAAGCATAAGGCATGCAACATCTGTAGAATCATCAATATATTTCTTATGTGCATCCTTATCTGCCCTTGAAGCATTAGCAGCAGGTTGAGGTGGAAGGGGTTCATCAAGAACGTACATTTTATTCTCTTGCCTTAGAACAATTCTTAGGCTTCTGATCCAATCAGAATAGTTTTTACCGTTCTCTTCGAGCTTGTCCTTCTCAAGGACGGATCACAGTGACAGGGGCTGATTATTATGAGTTGCCATTACTACAATAAAATATGCAAACAATAAGCATATAAGTATCAACCCATTTACTATCTAAGAGCAAATAATGTATTTCATAAATACTCACACTCAATTATACACCTTCAAATACAAACATGTATCATATAATCAAAATGGGCTAAAATCCATATTTCACTTAATTTTGGTTTAACTGAGTCAATGCCCGAAATTAAGCTATTTAGGTAGATAACATCAATCAAATCATATATGACTCTTAGATCTTTTATGAGATTTCTAGACATCATATGTCAAAAACATGTTTTCAATCTCATCTATGCCTTGGGCCAAATCTCATTTGAAAGCATCAATTAAGTTAAAAACTCTTTCAAACTATGAGACACGGAACGATGCACCTAACTGAGTCAAAACTACATCAACCGTTATCTCATCTTGATCACAAATTAAGATATAATGATGCACACAACTGAATCAAAACTACATCAAAATACCCTAAAATTTCACAAGTGTTCTAATCAAGGGGTGGCATAAAATTTAAACATTTAGAAGGCTTTATACATAACAACAAACATCACATGGTTGTAACATGAAACTTATGTGCACATAATTATGAACATATGACTTCACAAAATATTCCAATCAAACAATTTGATTTAATTTTGAGAAATTACTAATCTAAATAATCATATTAAACAGATCAATAACCTATGTAGAAGACTAATCATATTAATCAACTATTAATCACAATCATGGTATATCACATATAATTGCTTTTATAAAATAATACACATAAAATCATAGATCTATTTCATATAGCATGTAAAACATTTAATTAAATTAAATCTAGCATGCCAATTTTAACCTAATCATGATAAAATGCGGCTCTAATACCACTGTTGGGTTTTGGGGTTACAAACGCAGCGGAAGAAATTTATAAAACAACAAAACCCTAGCCTTGAATTCGTCTATCATGAATAGATAAAACCATGAAATAGATTTACATACCTTAGCAGCGATTTGTTGTTCAAAAAGGGATCTTAGATTCAAATTTGAATCATTGTCAAACCTTTGATCTTCTTCCTTGTTCTATGCGTTGTGATGAATCAACGATTGTAAGTCTTCAAGATTTTGGTGATAAAGCGATCACCCTCTATCGGTAATCCACACGCGAACGAATCAAGATCTAATCTTGTTGGATTGCTAGACGATCCCCGATTATTGAATCGATATTCAACAATCAATGGCTGTTTATGAAATTGATTTGGGTGTTTTTGATCTTTGATTCTCAATCAAAATCAATGTTTTTGTGTTTCTTAAACTCAAAAAACCGTCTATCTTGGCTCAGGCAAAAGGGTTTTATTTATACTTTATAAATATCCCTAACCCTTAGGGAAAAGAGTCCTTTTTCTAGCCAAAATCGGAGCTGAATAGGAGCCTTGTCCTGCGCGAGACAGGCGTGTCCTGCGCGATACAATGCTACGGTAAAAAACTGGAGCTGAACAGAAGCCTTATCCCGCGCGAGACTGGTTTCTCCCGCGCGATACAATGTTACGGTCCAATCCAAGCATCAAGAAATCCAATTTCCAATTTTGAGCCATTGTTTTAATCCGTTCTTTGTTTGTGACCCTTTAGGAATTATATTTTATGTTGGTAGTGGGTTGAAACATCAATATCACAAGACATAAGTGTTCTCTAGCAAACCATTATGTCCACCCAATTAAATATAACATCAAAGCTTGATTCCTTGATAGAACAGTGTCACAATCCCTTTATCCACGATGTCAAATTGAACATGAGTCATGGTCCATGTCAACTCATATTGTTCAATGCTTTCTCGATTCTGAATATGTTGATAATCCAAGTGTATTTGATCTCTATCAAATCTCTTGAGTGTGGCCACACATTTCATCAATACTATTTATCGAGGGGCCCAAGCAAACATCTCTCTCAACAAGAGGGACAAATCCCATCTTGACTTATCATTCTTCCCTACAAGAATCAAATTGTGCCAACATAGCCCTTATTGCTATCCTATTAAAGATAGTGTTAGACTACATCAAACACAATGTTCATCATGTGGAAGACGATGATAATCTCAGGTACAAAGGATTCTAATGACACGACTATCATGAGATTTAATCATGACATATATGACTATTGACCATGTCATAAATCTTATTAGTAGGTCATATCCAGTACCTTGTTCTCCAAGAAGTACCCATAAGTGTAATGTGCATCCCATGCATATAATCATCTCCATGATTATCCATTACCAACTTATACTAGTTATTAACAATAACTAGGGACGCAGGTTATTATAATAAACATGCAAAATATATAATAAACCAAATAAACATGCTCCATAATAAACGATAAAGATGATTACATAACGGTATTAAGTTATAAGTCAAAGATAACTAAACACCTAGGGCATAACACCAACAATCCCCCACTTGCACTAGGCTCCATCCGTTATGTATCGTATACCCATGGACCTAACATGACCATCATGCTTTGCTTGTACGAGGGGCTTTGTAAGCGAATCCCTAATGTTATCATCGGTTGATACGTTGCATATCTTAATGTCTCCTCTATCAATGAATCTCGAATGAGATAGAAACGTCTAAGTATGTGTTTGGATCGCTGATGTGACCTTGGTTCCTTTGCTTGCGCAATGGCACCATTATTGTCACAATAAAGTTCCACCAGATTAGTGATACTTGGAACAACTTTCAGATCACTAATGAACTTCTTGATCCAAACTGCCTCTTTAGCTGCATCGGATGCCGCTATATATTCGGCCTCAGTTGCAGAATCGGCTATGGTACTCTGCTTGGAACTTTTCCAACATATTTTACCTCCGTTAAGCATAAACACAAATCCCGACTGCGATCGGAAATCATCTTTATCGGTTTGGAAGCTTGCATCTGTGTAAACTCTTACAACAAGATCATCTTCCATCCCTCCAAAGACCAAGAATGCATCCTTAGTTCTTCTTAAGTACTTAAGGATTGTCTTAACTGCCATCCAATAGTTCTCATCAGGATCAGATTGGTATCGACTCGTCATGCTTAGAGCATACGAGACTTCGGGTCTAGTACAAATTATTGAATACATGATAGATCCAATAGCCGAAGTGTATGAAACCTCATTCATTCTCTTTCGCTCACCAGTTGTCTTAGGACACTGAGTCTTGCTAAAAGTAACACCATGACCCATTGGTAAGTTACCTCTCTTAGAATTTTCCATCTTGAATCTTCTAAGAACCTTGTCAATGTAAGTACTTTGACTCAAACCAATTATCCTTTTAGGTCTATCTCTATAGATGTTGATGCCAAGGATGTAAGCGGCTTCACCCATATCTTTCATTGAGAAACACTTCCCTAACCAAGACTTGATAGTCTGAAGTACAGGAATGTCATTTCCAATGAGTATGATATCATCGACATACAATAATAGAAATAATACTACGCTCCCACTGAATTTCATGTATACATAAGGTTCATTTTCGTTCTTGACAAAACCAAACTCTTTGATCTTTTCGTCAAGACGAAGATTCCAACTCCTAGAAGCTTGCTTCAATCCATATATGGATCTTTGCAACTTGCACACTTTGTTAGAATTTTTTGGATCGACAAAACCTTCGGGTTGTGTCATATACACATCCTCAAGTAACTTCCCAGTAAGGAAAGTTGTTTTGACATCCATTTTCCATATCTCGTAGTCATAATACGTGGCTATGGCAATTAAAATTCTAACAGACTTAAGCAATGCAACAGACGAAAAGGTTTCATCATAGTCTATACCATGAATCTGCCTATATCCCTTTGCTACAAGCCTAGCCTTGTAAGTATGTACCTTCCCATCCATGTCAGTCTTCTTCTTGAAGATCCATTTGCACCCTATGGTTTTTACACCTTCAGGTGGCTTAATCAAGTTCCAAACTTGATTATCTGACTTGGATTGCAATTTGAATTCCATGGCCTCCAACCATTTATCCGAATCAGGAGTGGACATCGCCTCTTGATAGGAAGTAGGTTCATCATTCACAATGACTTCCACTTCATTACTTTCCGATACGAGAAATCCATATCTCTCGAGTTCGGATCGTAACCTATCCGATCTACGATGGACTTGTGGATCTTGAACCGGTTCCATAACTTCTTGTGAACTTGGTTCCGTCTCTACTATTGGTTCCATGTTATTTTTGGGTTCTTGAATTTCTTCAAGATCAATTTTACTCCCACTAGAACCTTTGTTGAGAAACTGTTTCTCAAGAAAGGTACCATATTGAGCAACAAACACTTTGTTCTCATTACGGTTGTAAAATTAATACCCTTTGGTTTCCTTAGGATAACCAACGAAAATAAACTTGTCAGATTTAGATGCTAACTTATCAGAGACAAGTCTCTTCACATAAGCTTCGCAACCCCAAATCTTTATGAAAGACAAACTAGGTTTTCTGCCATGCCACATCTCATGTGGCGTCTTAGGAGCCGATTTAGTAGGGACTCTGTTCAGTGTGAACGCAACAGTCTCTAATGCATGTCCCCAAAAGGAAACATGAAGGTCAACTTGACTCATCATCGAACGAACCATGTCTAATAAGGTTCTATTCCTCCTTTCGGACACACCATTCCATTGTGGTATTCCTGGTGGAGTCAACTCTGAGACAATTCCACAGTTTTTGAGATGATTGTCAAACTCTTGGCTCAAATATTTACCACCACGATCGGATCGAAGTGCTTTAATAGTTTTGCCAAGTTGATTTTGTACTTTATTTTGAAATGACTAAACATCTCAAACGATTCACTTTTGGACTTCATCAGATAGACATAGCCATATCTAGATAAGTCATCAGTGAATGTAATGAAATACCAAAATCCTCCCCTAGCAATGCTTCTCATTGGTCCGCATACATCAGTATGTACTAGGGCCAATAAGTCACTAGCCCTTTCACTACTCTTAGTGTAGGGTGGTTTGGTCATTTTTCCCAATAAACAAGATTCGCATACCTCATATGATTCATAATCATGTGAGTCTAAAAGTCCATCCTTATGGAGTTTAGATATGCGTTTCTCATTTATATGACCAAGCCGGCAATGCCACATGAATGTGTTGTTCACATCATTCGGTTTAGATTTCTTACTAACATGATAAATATCTTCAACATTATTTTGTTTCTCAACATTAAGAACATAAAGGCCATTAAATGAATTTGCAATACAATAGAGCATATCATTTAAATAAATAGAAAATTTCTTATTCTCAATAAGAAACCTAAAACCTTCATTATCCAAACAAGAAACGGAAATAATATTTCTACTCAAATTCGGAACATAATAACAATTGTTCAAAACAAGTACTAGTCCGCTAGGTAAAGTTACATTATATGTTCCTACGGCTAATGCAGCAACTCTTGCTCCATTCCCCACACGTAGGTCAACTTCACCTTGTTTGAGTAGCTTCCTATTCCTTAGTCCTTGCACATTTAAACAAATGTGATATCCACATCCGGTATCTAATACCCATGAACTAGAAATAGAAAGGAAAATATCTATCATATAGATACCTGAATCAGTAGCAATCGTATTGCCCTTCTTCGCCTTTAGGCCTTTCTTATAAGCCTTGTAATTACGCTTCCAATGACCAACCTCTTGGTAATGGTAGCAAATCGCATCCTTTTGAGACACTTTGGGTGCTGTCTCTCCGACATTGGCAAATTTTGCCTTAGGTTTAGCAACAATTGCTTTACCTTTGCCTTTCTTTTTGAATCCTTTACCTTTGTTAACCATTAACACATTTGTCGTTCCAGGATTCTTGATATTCTTCTCTGCAATCTTAAGCATCGCATGCAATTCTGAGAGATTCTTATCCATGCCACTCATGTGATAGTGCATAATGAAATGACCATAAATTTCAGGCAATGAATTCAATATCATATCCGTAGCGAGTTCCAAACTCATCAGATTACCAAGCCTTTCTAGACGCTCAATATGTCCTTTCATCTTAAGAACATGAGCACCAACCGACTGCCCCTCTTGCATCTTGCATGCATTTAGGGATTTCACCACATCATACCTTTCTTGTCTAGCTTGCACTTGGAACATTTTCTTTAAGCGCTCAGCTAGATCAAAAGCAGCTTCCATATGTTCAAGGTCCTTCTGAAGAGCCTTACACATGGTGGCAAGCATAAGGCATGCAACATCTGTAGAATCATCAATATGTTTCTTATGTGCATCCTTATCTACCCTTGAAGCATTAGCAGCAGGTTGAGGTGGAAGGGGTTCGTCAAGAACGTACATTTTCTTCTCTTGCCTTAGAACAATTCTTAGGCTTCTGATCCAATGAGAATAGTTTATATCGTTCTCTTCAAGCTTGTCCTTCTCAAGGACGGATCGCAGTGACAGGGGCTGATTATTGTGAGTTGCCATTACTACAATAAAATATACAATCAATAAACATATAAGTATCAATGCATTTACCATCTAAGAGCAAATAATGTATTTCATAAATACTCCCACTCAATTATACACCTCCAAATACAAACATGTATTATATAATCAAAATGGACTAAGATCCATATTTCACTTAATTTTGGTTTAACTGAGTCAATGCCTGAAATTAAACTATTTAGGTAGATAACATCAATCATATCATATATGACTCTTAGATCTTTTATGAGATTTCTAGACATCATATGTCAAAAACATGTTTTCAATCTCATCTATGTCTTGGGTCAAATCTCATTTGAAAGCACCAATTAAGTTAAAACTTCTTTCAAACGTATGAGACACGGAACGATGCACCTAACTGAGTCAAAACTAAATCAACCATTATCTCATCTTGATCACAAATTAAGATATAATGATGCACCCAACTGAGTCGAAACAACATCAAAACCCTAAAATTTCACAAGTGTTCTAATCAAGGGGTGGCATAAAACTTAAACATTTAGAAGGTTTTATACATAACAACAAACATCGCATGGTTGTAACATGAAACTTATGTGCACATAATTATGAATATAGGACTTCATAAAATATTCCAATCAAACAATTTTATTTAATTTCGAGAAATTACTAATCTAAATAATCATATTAAACAGATCAATAACCTATGTAGAAGACTAATCATATTTGATGCCGCAGGAAATGTGCTTATCAATCTTCATCCACGTGGCAGGACTGATCACTTGGCTACTTGACCTGAAAACCAGAACCCACGACTAGCCGGATGTGTCTCCGGCTTAGACCCTCGGGCGTGAGAGTAAGTATGTATGTATTGGAGAACAAAATGTATTGAACAAGATGAATATTCAAATAACAAAATTGCAGTTACCTTATAACCGTTGTATTGGAGATGTATTTATAGTTGTTGAAGATGGTTTATTTGGTAGGGCTACATGAGCTCCGATATTTTAGGGACAGTTACGTGTCATGTGAACGTGTCCTTAAACGATCCTTGATTTGTAGGAAAGCAGTTATGGCAAGAATAGAAACACGTGCGCCTGCAACCGTTAGGTCGACGCTTGCTTGGGCAGGTTGAGGTCGATACTTGGAGTTAGGTCGACCTGACTGACGGGTAGAGCTGGATCGTACCCGAAATAGAGCTTGGGTCATGAAGTCGGACTTAGTTAGGTCGGGACCTGGTAGGTCAGACAATGAACTTAAGTCGACGTACCAATGAGATGGGCCTTGGGCCATGTGATCATTGGGCCTAGCCCACTGAGAATATAGTGGCTGCGATTGCTTGACGACTGGGCTTTACTTGCTCAGCCCAGCTCAATACTTTTGGTATGTTCAGTGGCCCCCAACTTTCGAGTTGACTTTGTCGACTAGAAAGTTAAGGAAACTTTGATGAGGGTTGCTGTGACTCGCAGGTCGCTGCTCGTTCTGAAGCTTGGTCGACCAAAATGACGTGGCACAATCCTGGACGTTGGTGACGAACGGTCAGATCTGAAGGAGCGCCACTTTGTGTAATGATTACTATTTTGACATTTGATAAACCGTCTGGGAAAACGTGACTGCCATTAATTAGGAAAATAATTTTCAAATTTTCCTTTTTCCTTTCCCATTTCGGAAAATATAAATTCATGAATCCTTCTCCATTTACAACTTTTACTGTCTCTGAGCTCTGATAA
This sequence comes from Adenophora triphylla var. japonica, assembly GCA_022495995.1. Lineage (NCBI taxonomy): Eukaryota > Viridiplantae > Streptophyta > Magnoliopsida > Asterales > Campanulaceae > Adenophora > Adenophora triphylla. The sequence continues at coordinate 192,770 of JAFEMH010001175.1, forward strand.
ACCTCGGCGAAGATAGCAAGGAATCAATCGACTTAAATTTGACTTTCGTTCCCTGCAACAGCCTCCAGTTTCGACAGCAAACAAGGTATTCTTCTCTGTTCTTGCTTTAGGGTTTTAATTGTTGCACTGCTTTTGATTTCGCCATGGCTAGAACCTTTAGTAGCGAGCCAGGAGCCTGGTATGGATACTGCACCGTTAACCGTAGGGTGTACAAGCATGTAAACGGTGGGTGGAAAGAGATGTCCCTGAATGAATGCGCCTCCATCTTGTCAAGGTGGGGGCTGAATTTTAGTGAAATAGGGTTTCCCATTGGAGAGGATGTAGGTAATTTAGTAATTGACGACTCGAAAATTGTCTCTTTTCATCTTTTCCACGAATTTCTTGACCACATAGCTTTGTTTTATGTTAGAGACGTCAATAAACCTTCCTTCCTTAGAAACAGAATAGGTTTTCCAGGGGAGTCTAGGTCGTCCTTAGGTAGGTCGACTGAATGTGATCATGGGACTGACTCCCCTGCTTCCTCTTTTTATTGTACAGATATGGCAGCTCAGGGAGGAGCCACAGCTTCAACTTCTTCCAGTCCCCATATAGTGGATGCGTTTGGGTCTTCCGTTGTACCAGGGAAAAATGAGAGGGGCTACGTGCCTCAAAGACCCCTGCGTGGGAAGAAGAATATGGAGTCTCGTTATGCCATGATCTACAACTTCTGTGGGGTAGATAGAACAGACTATAGGGTGACCATCCTTAGAAAGAAGGATTTCATGTCCAAGTATCGTAGTACATTCACTAAGGATGCCACTAGGGTTGCCTTCTTTTACGGATAATTTGAGGCGGGCTTGAGGTTGCCATTAGATCCCTTCATTAACGAGTTCCTGGAGTGTATGGATGCTCTTCCTCTTCAACTTGGGGCCAATACTTGCAGGGTATTAGTGTTTTTTGCCATGGTGTGTAGATTTCTGGGCCATGAGCCTTGCATGAAAGTTTTTAAGGAATTTTTTGGTGCTTAGCTCGACAATGCTGATTGGGGAATTAGTACTCCCTCCAAACCTACTTCTCCAAAACTGTTTGTCAACCTCCCCAACAAGCATAGTGGGTGGAACTCGCATGTGGTTGTGGTGGAGAGCAGGTTGGGATGGGAGTTTCCCTTGCCCAATGAGGAATCTGATGTCATTAGTGAGGAGAATTACTGGGATCCTCCTTGGCACCAAACTCTGTATAAGAAGCTGTGCTTGTTGGTTAAGAACGGACCTATCAGCTGGGAATCATTAGAGACGACCAAATATAACTACATCCAAGCTGGGATGATGTCTGGTGAAGGGGCAGTGCAGCCTCTGGTCCCCGTAATGAGAGGCCAGGTATACCCTGACTGGGTCACCCATGCTTTGGGTAGGTTGGAGGAGAATTGCCAATTCTGCCAGAAAACAGCCAACTACTGTAAAGACAATGGGGAACATATTGGTGGTAAGAATTTACTCAGCTTTATCTTTTAACTCGTCAATTGTTTGCTCGTATGTAGAACTAGTTAGCTCGTACATAGAACTATCTTGAATTGCATATCTTAGCTCGTCAATTGTTTGCTCGTATGTAGAACTAGTTAGCTCGTACATAGAACTATCTTGAATTGCTGAGCTAATACTTTACTGCTTTGATGTTGTGCAGTCTTGACTCCTGAGCAAGAGGCAGCTATGGTGCATATAGTGAGAGTGTCAGATAAGAAGAAAGCCAAGAGGGCCCATGGGGCTACCAATGCTAGAGTGAGTAGGGAGAGAGAAGCCACTGCAAGGAACAATCTGCTACCCAAAGAAAATGCTGGGATGGTGCCGATGGAAGAGGTTGAGTTGGAAGATCCTCTGCAGAGTGGTACCCAATTGATGGATGTGAATGAAGGGGGTGGTGAGTCTAACAAGTTGACTAGACCAAGCTTGAGCTCCGACCCAATTTTTGAGGCAAATGCAGCGACCTCCGGTGCTGGGACGGCTGGGGCTAGCCCCTTAAACTTTTGTGACTATTGATGATGAAGCTGTTGACGTGGAGGATGACCAGCCTCTAAATTCAAGGAAGAGGTCCAGAACTGAGAAAGGTAAGGCCGTCTCCTCAAGCCAACTTTTTCCTCCTACTTCTTCTCCTACTACCCAAGAGTCCCTCGAAGATCGAATGAGGAGACTGAGTGATGTGCCCCCTCTCATTGGGGTCAATAGCATGAGCCGCCGCTACCCAGAGATGAGTTTGGGCCAGGTCATTGTTAGGAGGGCCATTGATGTTGACCTTCTTGCCCACTTCGCTGATAAGGGGATTACCCCTGAAGAATTTTCAGCTCGATCTAGTCTAGTGCAGAGCGAGGTAAGACTTTGTTTCCTAACTTGGTTTAGTCGCTCATATTTTGAGGTCGTCAGTTAGGCTTCCAAGTCTTTATCGAACTAAGACTCCAATGGTTTTCTTTGATTTAGAATCTGACCATGGTGGAGCAAGTTAAGAGCTCCTGGAGGGGCTCCATTGAGAGAGAGAGAGGCAGGCTCTGAATAATTACTCCAAGAAGTCTCAAGAGTTGTCCGAGCTGAAAGAGAAATATAAAGACCTTGACAACTCTTTTGACGCTCAGGAGTTGGTGAAGCAAAAGGCCCTGGCTGACAAGGACAAAGCCTTGGAGGACCTTAAGGCAGCAGAGGACAAGATTGGGAAGGAGAAGGCAGAGAGGAAGGCGGAACAGTTGGAGCATAAGAAGACCAAGACAGAACTGGTGACAGTCTCCAAACTTCTCAAGGATAAGGATACCTTTTTAATCGAGCTGAATGAGGAACACCGGGCCGCACGGATGAAATGGCAAGAAGACCTTCAGGTCGCTTCAAAGAAAGCTGTTGACGAGTTCAAGGGCGGAGACGACTACTACAATTCTGTTGTTGCGAAGGCAAGAGATTTCCTGGACCTGGGCAAACGCTACATGGTGCGCCGAGCTCTGGTTGATCCCACTTCCGAGGTCTCCTTAGAACAGTTGGCTCGCTGGGCACGCGAGCCTCAATATGACATGGCATCTCGAGGTGGTCACTCGATTGTGCCTTATACTGAGAACGATTTGGCCTTCATTGCCCAAGAGGACCAAGAGGAGGCTTGTGAACCTTGGGTTGCTCCTGAATTGGCTCCTCGGAACTTTGACATGGTACTCCAAGAGATGGAGGATGCTGAAGATATGGAGGAGGACAATGAGAGCAATTGATCTATTCTGAGTCGGGAAAACCCTTGAACCCCCAGCAACAAGGAGTGGATGAGGAGGATCGAGCTGACAATGATGATCAGGCTGACGTTGGTCAGGATTCTTGAACTGACTTTGTATTGATGATGTAACAAACAAGTCCCAAACAATATTTTGCTTTTTGTCTTGAAACTATTTGAGTGCCTTGGCCCAGTTTTTGGAGGCATAAAACTCCATAACTTTTATTTTGCTCAAGTCTTGGCCCGCTTTTAGGATACTTATTTATATACAATCGTAGCTGACTTTATATCTTTGTGTGATGTATGCTTTTAATTTCAGCATTTGTGTGTCGAGCTAGACGTAATAGGACGAATAAGTCACCCTAAGCTTAGGGTCGACCTGGCTTTACGGTGACTTAGTCAACCTTAGACTTGTAAGGATTTTTGTAAACGAGGTTGACTCAGAGTCGAACCTTTTTAAGAGATCAAAGCTGACCAAGGGTCGAGCTTATCAAAACGAAGTCGACCTAAGGTCGGACTTGTTAATAGTATACAGCTTATTAAGAATCGAGCTGATTAGAATGAAGCCAACTAAGAGTCGAGCTCGTTAGGACGAAGTCGACTAAGAGTCGGACTTGTTAAAGGAACAAAACTGATTAAGAATTGAGTTTGTTCAAACGAAGCTGACTAAGAGTCGAGCTTGTTGAACGAAGTCGACTATGAGTCGGACTCGTTAAAGGAACAAAGCTGATTAAGAATCGAGCTTGTTAAAACGAAGCTGACTAAGGGTCGAGCTTGTTGAAATTAGTGTAGTACAATGTTTGGTCGAATAGAGCTGTGCTCTTTATTGAAGTAGGAACATTCTTACATCAAATGGAAAGCTAGAACTATGATAAATTCAAACTTGGGAACTGCCTTAACTTTGAACTGAACTGGGGATTCAAACTAGAAGTAGTATTTGATGAGGTGAGTGGCGTGTCATGGGTGCTTCAACTCCTCACTATCTGGATGAGCTATCATGTAAGTCCCCTCCTTGATGACTCGAGTAACAATATAAGGACCTTCCCAGTTAGGAGATAGCTTATTCTGTTGGGTTCTCCTTCTCGTTGCTTCGATCTTTCTCAACACATGATCTCCTACTTGGAATGATCTCGTTTTCACTTTCTTGTCGTGGTAACTCTTTGTCCGCTGCTTGTAGTTGACCATTCGAAGATAGGCAGTATCTCGCTTCTCATCGATCAGATCTAAGTCGATCAATCTGTTGATATCATTCTGTTCTTGATCAAAGAATGTCACTCTGGCTGTAGGAAACCTCAACTCAGCTGGAGCCATGGCCTCTGACCCGTATGCTAGAGTGAATGGGGTTTCCCCCGTAGGCCCCCGAGCGGTTGTGCGAACTGCCCAAAGAGCAAGGGGGAGTTCGTCCAACCAGTTACTGCGTCGACCTACCAGGCCTGTCTTTAGTGAAGATAGAACTAGCTTATTCGCTGCTTCAGCTTGCCCATTTCCTTGAGAATATGCAACAGATGACTGCCAATGCTTGACCCCCACTCTATTCATTTCTTCTTCGAAGGTTCTGGAGAACTGCAACCCATTATCTGAAACTATAGCTCGAGGGATCCCAAATCGACACCAGACGAAGTCGTGTATGAAGTTGATGGCGTTCTCCTCTGTGATGCGAGCTAGTGGCTTTGCTTTGACCCACTTGGTGAAATAATCAATGACGACGATCGCATACTTGCAGTTTCCCCGGGCGAGAGGGAAGGGTCCAATTAAGTCGACTCCCCACATATCGAATGGCCAAGCAGCGATAACTGGAGTTTGTTCCGTTGTGGGCATATGAGGTAGGTTGGCGAACCTTTGACATTGGTCACATTGCTGTACAAAGTCATGAGTGTCAGCTCTCATGTGTGGCCAATAATACCCCAAAGTGATCAACTTGTCGGCTAGAGTTCTGGCCCCCGGGTGTCCACCACAAATCCACTGTGTACCTCATGCATTAACTGAGTGATCTCTTGAGGATGAATGCATTTCAACAGTGGTCTAGTATACGATCTCCTGAATAGCATGCCTCCTTGAATAACGTATCTCGGAGCTTTCTTCTTGATAGCTCGAGCTTTCTTCTCGTCTCCTTGGAGCTCGCCACTTTCCAGGTACGCCTTCATTTCCTCGATCCAACACTTGTTATAAACCCAGTTCCTTGAAGTGTCCTCCACACACTGAATTTGAACTCTTTCATATGCTGGGCTCTCCAGGTAAGAGATGGGTTCTTCATGTGGCTCGTTTGAAGTAGCCAGTTTTGAGAGCAAGTCGGCCAACTCATTGTCTTCTCGACCAATCCTTTGGATTTCCCAAAACTCTAAGTCTTTTAGTCGCTCCTTCAGCACTTGGCATACTAAGGTGGAATTTAGCAGCCTCATACTCGCCTCGACCTCGGTTGACTATTAGTTGGGAATCACAGTATGCCATGATTTTAGTCGCTCCAAAGCACTTGGCATACTCGATAGCTGCTACCAAAGCTTCATACTCTGCCTGGTTGTTGGAGGCATCAAACTTGAACCTTAATGACTCCTCATATACTGTCCCAGACTCTGGCTCGATCAGTACTATCCCAGCTCCACTGACATTCTTTGTTGCTGACCCATCTGAATAGACCTTCCAGCAATCGTCGGGTAGAGAAGTGACGAGCTGGGACTCTTGTTGTTCTTTTCCCTTAGCTTTTTCTTTTTGAACCCGCACCTCGCTGTCTTCCTTGGTGAACGTAAGCTCGACCAAGAAGTCTGCTAAGGCTTGAGCCTTCAACGCCTTTCGAGGTCGATACTCGATGTCGAATTCCGTGAGGGCAATTGACCAATTGAGTAAGAGACCTGAACTCTCTGGCTTGTGCAAAATTTTTCTCAAGGGTGCATTCGTGAGCACCACGATAGGATGAGCCAGGAAATATGCTCGCAGCTTCCTTGAAGCTACGACTAAAGCATAGGCGACCTTTTCAGCATTGTAATATCTGCCCTCCACATCTGATAGGGCCTTGCTAACATAGTACACGGGCTTTTGAAGCCCTTCCTCTTCTCGAACCAGAACTGCAGCAACTGCTTTATCCCCCACAGATAGATATACGAACAAAGTCTCTCCAGTGGTCGGGCTACTCAATAGAGGTGGAGTAGCGAGGTAATCCTTGAGTTGTTGGAACGACGAATGACATTCGGCCGTCCACTCAAAATTTTTCGTCCCTCTCAAAGCCTTGAAGAAGGGGAGAGACCTTTCCGCCGACTTAGATATGAAACGACCTAGGGCTGCAACTCTTCCATTAAGTCGCTGCATCTCTTTGACACTAGTAGGCTCCTGCATGTCGACTAGAGCCTTGATCTTCTCTGGGTTCGCCTCTATTCCTCGTTGTGACACCATAAATCCAAGAAATTTACCCGCTTCTACACCAAAGACACATTTTCTGGGGTTGAGTTTCATGTCGTTTGTTCGCAGGTTGACGAACGTTTCCTTTAGGTTGACCACATGACGTCCGGCCTTTGTTTTGATGACCATATCGTCGACGTAGGCCTCCATGTTTCGGACAATCTGTGAAGCAAAGACTTTGTTGACCATACGTTGATAGGTCGCTCCTGCATTCTTTAACCCAAATGGCATCATAGTGTAGAAATAGATGCCTCCAACTGCTTGGAAAGCCGTCTTCACAATGTCATCCTCATGCATATTGATTTGATGGTAGCCTGAATAGGCATCTAGGAAGCTGAGGGTAGAGTGGCCAGCAATGGAATCAACAAGTTTGTCAATTCTAGGAAGAGGGTAGCTGTCTTTTGGGCAGGCAAGGTTGAGAGTGGTGAAATCGACGCACATTCTCCATTTGCCATTTGACTTTTCACCATGACCACATTGGCTAGCCAGGTTGTATGAGTGGCCTCTTTAATTATACCTGCACTCAAAAGTTTTCGTACCTCAGTTTTTATGGCCTCTTCTTTGTCACGAGCGAAGCTTCTCAATTTCTGGGGTCTAGGCTTTATGGTCGAGTTGACCTCCAGCCTATGAACAGCGACCTCCTCCTTGATCCCTCTCATATCTTCTACTCGCCATGCAAAGACGTCATTGCTTTATTTGAGTAGCTCGACAATCTCCATCGTTTCTTCAGGCGACAGCTGCTTTCCAATCTGGATTTTTTGCTCGGGGTTGGAAGGATTTGTGATTACTGATTTCAGTTCGTCCATAGCCTCTAACTCTGGACCATCTCTAAATTGTAGGGTTTCAACGATGATCTCTCTAACCCTCTGTCTTTCTCTGGCCCCCAAGTGGGGAGCTTCCTCAGCAATCATCTCATCTAGCTTGTCTGCAGTCTCACTGGTGGTGGCCCCCGAGTTATTGTCGATCTGGAGGTATAGCTTGCCTATGGAGACTTGGTCGACCATAACTGTATCCGGATCGACCATGGTGGTTTCAGAGTGACGCGTCGACTCAGTCATGATCTCGTCATGTGAGTAATAGGTCGACTCTTCCATAATGGTGATTGTAGATAGTCGAGTAGTTTTGGTGACTGACTGAGACAACTTTAAGTATCCTTCTGCAGTCTCAATCTCTAGTTCCCGCTTCTTCCTTTCTCGAAGTACATGATCAAGGTATGCTCGAGCTGTGCCTTCCACGCAGCCGATTACGGCTGGTGTGGGGAATTTAACTCACTGATGGGGGATAGAGGCCACCATTCCAAGTGCGACCTTAGACACGATCCTGTAGGGATGCTGTCCTAAGTCGACATCTAGCTCTATCTGTCCTTTTGCATCGACCCGGTGGTTGGTGAAGCCTTCCAATCTGCCATCATATCTTTCGAGCTGCTCGTTTGAGAGACCCATCTCCTGGAATGTTTTGTAGAACATAATATCCTTGCAGGCCCCCATGTCGACTAAGAGTCTGCTCGTCGTACATCCGTCAATGAGTCTTGGGATGACGAGAACTTGCTCTCTAGCCGCCATATTAGTTGCTAGCTCATGAGGATAAAAGCTGATCACCTCATCCCTAACGTGGCTCCTTGGTGGCACATGTGGGGCTTTGTTGAGCTGAAAGATCTTGTGCTTGATGGCTGTGTTGCTGGCTTGCTCAGTAATAACACCCAGATTCGATCTAAGGTCTTGGTTCTGATGTCCACCCTGCGCAGTCGCTCACCTCCACCGCCTTGAGGCCTTTTAACATATGCGTCGAGTCTACCTTGTTCGACCATCCTCTGAATTACACACTTCAAGCTCATGCAATATTCTGTGGTATGTCCAGTATCCTTGTGGTACTCGCAGTACTTGGTGTTGTCCCTTCTGAACTTGTTTGCTGGGTTCATTGGGGCAGGTGGGGCCAGCTCGACCGCATTCATAATCTCAGTTCGACTCACCATTAGGGGAGTGAAAGCTTCGGGCACTTTCTCAGTCGCCACAGTTACATTCTTACCATTCTTATTGTTTCCCCCGTTCTTGGCTGAGTCCTTCTTATCATCAGCGACCTCAACCTTGGGGCTTTTCCCATTCTTCTTTTCTTTTCTCTCCTCGGCCAATGCTACGTTGTAGGCCTTCTCAAATAACTCTTGTCGAGTTGTGACCGTTCGAACTGTTAGCTCGTAATCCATGTCCGCCGAGGAAATTCCACTCCTGAAGCAATTGATCACCTCCCTGTCTGTGAGATCCTCCTCGATCTTGTCGACCATCTCCTTAAACTTGGTGTAATAGCTCATTGAGCTCTCATTTTTCCCTTGCACCAAGTTGTTTAGATCGATATTTGTCATCTTTCTAGCTCCATCAGTCGAGAAGCGTTCCAGAAACTTCATCCTCATATAAGACCAGGTCGAGATACACCCTGGTGCCAAACCATTAAACCATGTGAGGGCTGCCCCAGTGAGTGTGCTCGTGAGTGCCTTGCACATCATGTCGTCCTCATAGGAGACAAAGCACATGGTGGCCTCCAGGTGTTGTATATGGCTTTTGGCATTGGTTGCTCCTGAATATTTTTCCAAGGTTGGCAATCTGAAACCTGGGGGAGGTCGACAATCGAGCAACTCCTTGGCCAAGGGTCGAAGAGCAAAATCTTTGTGCTCGCTCTTTCCAGCACCTTCCTTCTTGTCAGCTTCCCATTGTTCGAATTTCTTCTTCCAAAGGAGCCACTCCCTAGCATCTGGCCTGTCGTCCCTAGCATGGGAGACATCATTCGACCTTTGCTTCTCTTCCTGGTGATTCTCTCTCCCAGAATTGGCTTTATGCCTTTCACTTCTAGGGGGAGTTATTCCTCTGTCCCTCCTATCTCTGTGGGAAGGTGACCTCACAGACTGAGTTGGCGACCTGCGCCTATCGTCTCTTAGTGGCGACCTGCGCCTATCATTCCTGGGTGGCGACCTGCGTCCATTCCTTTCCCTGTGGGATTGAGACCTTTGTGTTCTGGCTGGTGATCTATGCATGCTTTGATTGGCCTCTAGCTGTGTCCTCAGGTCCGACTGAGCTTCTTGCTCCCTATTCCTGTTGAGACTGGCTCTGAGATCGTCACTTGGGACATGAATAGGCGATTGAGGCCGCACCACCATCCTCTGCTCAACATTCTGTCCAACAGTCTCCTTTGGCCGAGTACTCCTAGCATGCTCCCTGTTTGAAACTTGAGATGGAGTCGCCCTCTCAGACCTTCTATCCACCTGCTCCGCATCCTCCATTGCTAATAACTCAGCCATAATCTGAGCTCTCTAAAACAGCATCTCCTTTCTGCTCAGGGGGTTGGATGAGGGACCTGGCCTGTTTCCAGTGTTCATCTGCCCAGTTGGACGCTTTGGAGGAGGTGAAACTCCTTGTCCCTCCATAGGCCGCTTATCTCTCCTTCCATCTGGCAATCCTCTGCCATCAGCCACAATGTTAGATCGCGTTGCCCTAGCGTATTGACGCGGTGGAGGAGGAGGAGGAGGCAAATTAGCATTTCCAGTGTTTGCATTTGCGTTATTGTTCCCTTCTTTGTGCCCGAGTGAGGCCTCAGATACATGTCCCTCCGAAGTCACCATGATTGCAGGTTGATAAAACTTTCGAGGTCAAGTTATGCACGTTTCCCGGCAATGGAACCAAACTGATGCCGCAGGAAATGTGCTTATCAATCTTCCTCCACGTGGCAGGACTGATCACTTGGCTCCTTGACCTGAAAACCAGAACCCAAGACTAGCCGGATGTGTCTTCGGCTTAGACCCTCGGGCATGAGAGTAAGTATGTATGTATTGGAGAGCAAAATATATTGAACAAGATGAATATTCAAATAAAAAAATTGCAGTTACCTTATAACCGTTGTAGTGGAGATGTATTTATAGTTGTTGAAGATGGTTTATTTGGTAGGGCTACATGTGCTTCGATATTTTAGGGACAGTTACGTGTCATGTGAACGTGTCTTTAAACGATCCCTGATTTGTAGGAAAGTAGTTATGGCAAGAATAGAAACACGTGCGCCTGCAACCGTTAGGTCGACGCTTGCTTGGGGAGGTCGAGGTCGACACTTGGAGTTAGGTCGACCTGACTGACGGGTAGAGCTGGATCGTATCCGAAATAGAGCTTGGGTCATGAAGTCGGACTTAGTTAGGTCGGGACCTAGTAGGTCAGACAATGAACTTAAGTCGACGTACCAATGAGATGGGCCTTGGGCCATGTGATCATTGGGCCTAGCCCATTGAGAATATAGTGGTTGCGATTGCTTGACGACTGGGCTTTACTTGCTCGGCCCAGCTCAATACTTTTGGTATGTTCAATATTAATCAACTATTAATCACAATCATGGTATATCACATATAATTGTTTTCATAAAACAATACACAAAAAATCATATATCTATTTCATATAGCATGTAAAGCATTTAATTAAATTAAATCTAGCATGTCAATTTTAACCTAATCATGATAAAACGCGGCTCTGATACCACTGTTGGGTTTTGGGGTTACAAATGCAGCAGAAGAACTTTATAAAACAACAAAACCCTAGCCTTGAATCCGCCTAACATGAATAGATAAAACCATGAAATAGATTTACATACCTTAGCAGCGATTTGTTACTCAAAAACGGATCTTAGATTCAAATTTGAATCGTTGTCGAACCTTTGATCTTCTTCCTTGTTCTATGCCTTGTGATGAACCAACGATTGTAAGTCTTCAAGCTTTTTGTGATAAAGCAATCACCCTCTATCGGTAATCCACACGCGAACGAACCAAGATCTAATCTTGTTGGATTGGTAGATGATCCCCGATTGTTGAATCGATATTCAACAATCAATGGCTGTTTATGAAATTGATTTGGGTGTTTTTAATCTTTGATTCTCAATCAAAATCAATGTTTTTGTGTTTCTTAAACTCAAAAAACCGTTTATCTTGGCTGAGGCAAAAGGGTTCTATTTATACTTTATAAATATCCCTAACCCTTCGGGAAAAAAGTCCTTTTCCTAGCCAAAACCGGAGCTGAACAAGAGCCTTGTCCCACGCGAGACAGGGATGTCCCGCGTGATACAACGCTACGGTAAAAAACTGGAGCTGAACAGAAGCCTTATCCCGCGCGAGACTGGCGCCTCCCGAGCGATACAACGCTACGGTCCAATCCAAGCATCCAGAAATCCAATTTCCAATTTTGAGCCATTGTTTTAAACCGTTCTTTGTGTGTGACCCTTTAGGAATTATATTTTATGTTGGTAGTGAGTTGAAACATCAATATCACAAGACATAAGTGGTCTCTAGCAAACCATTATGTCCACCCAATTAAATATAACATCAAAGCTTGATTCCTTGATAGAACAGTGTCACAATCCCTTTGTCCATAATAAACGGTAAAGATGATTACATAACGGTATTAAGTTATAAGTCAAACATAACCAAATGCCTAGGGCATAACACCAACAAAAGTTGCTTAGATTATTTGTCAGAAGACATTATCTATATGTGCAGACGAGTTTTAGAAGATCAAGGTAAATTTTATTAATTCTATTACAATTAATTTTATAAATTTTAATGCATGTTTAAGTCATTTTTCGACTAATAATTATATATTTTTTTTGAAAATATACTAGGCTTACAACTTAGTGCAGAAGAAATAAAAAACTTCACTCTTCTGGAGATTGAAAAGATATTGTGAAACAGGGGTAAAAGCCTAAAAGATTTCCCAACTATGCCCTATCCTGATGATTATGATTCGTCAATGTTCAACAATCATCTAATATTGGACGAAATGAACTATGATAGAGACTTATTAGCGGAAGAATGCGATAAATTATTGGGATCGTGCATGGATGAGAAGAAACATGCATATGATACGATCATGAAAAGTGTTGAGCCTGGTAATAGAGGAGTTTTTTTTTCTTGTATGGTTTTGGTGGTACAGGTAAAACTTTTTTATGGAGGATTCTTTCGGCTTCTTTAAGATCAAAGGGTGATATAGTTTTGAATGTGGCATCCAGTGGAATAGCATCTCTTTTGCTACCCAATGGTCGAACTAGTCATTCTAGATTCGCCATTCCATTAGTTTTGCACGAGGATTCGACACTGATGATCAGAACCAAGCTTATCATTTGGGACGAGGCCCCAATGGTTTACAGGCATTGTTTTGAAGCCCTTGATCGAACTTTACGAGATATAATGCGGTTCAAGAATCCTGATAGTTTGAATCAACCATTCGGGGCGGAGATTTCCGTCAGATCCTCGCGGTGATTCAAAAAGGTACCCGACAAGATATTGATGGCAACAATCAATTCCTCACATTTATGGTCACATTGTAAGGTTTTGAAGCTTACAAAAAATATACGACTTAAAGCTATCGAGAATGATCCAAGTGGATTGGAGCTTAAAAATTATCTGAATGGATTTTAAGTATTGGAAATGGGACTTATGGGGATGATAATGATGGTGTTGCAAGTATAAAAGTTCCTGATGAACTTCTCGTGCATTCATCTGACAATTTGGTAAAGGCTATTGTTCATAGTACATATTCTTCATTTATTGATCATTTTGATGATGTTGCTTATTTACAAGGAAGAGTCATACTTGCACCAATGCTTGATGATGTGGAGAAAATAAATGAGTACATGGTCCCTCACAATCACTCAGATGCTAAAACTCATTTGAGTTCAGACTCAATTTGTAGGTCCGAGAATAGTTCCAGTTTTTTTTTTTGACATACATTCAACTGAGTTTTTGAATACGATAAAGTCTTCAGGTTTGCCAAATCATCAGTTGAGTCTTAAAGTTGGCGTTCCAGTGATGTTATTAAGGAACATTGACCATAGTGCAGGTTTGTGCAATGGAACGGGGTTAATTATTCCAAGGCTCGGTCAACATGTAGTTGAAGCAAAAATTTTAAACGACAGTAATGTTGGAGAAAAAGTTTTTGTCCCGAGAATGTCGTTGACTCCATTAGATCTACGTTTACCATTCAATTTCCAAATAAGACAATTTTCGTTGGTTGTATCATATGCAATGACTATTAACAAAAGTCAAGGTCAATCACTCACTCATGTTAGGTTGTTTTTGAAAAGACCTGTTTTTAGTCATGGTCAATTGTATGTTGCCTTGATCAGGATAACTAATCGTGATGGTTTGAAGATTTTGATATGTGACGGGAACGAAAAGACTATGGATGAAACAACTAATGTTGTTTACAAGGAAATATTTCAAAATTTGTAAATTTGCTTGATAATGCCAATATATTTTTGTTTACCGCATCAAATTTAAAAGTCTTTCACAAATTAGTTGTTATACAGTTATATTAATTTTCTTTATTTTGTTTCTGTAATTTATCAACTTTTTTATCGTACATTTAAGGCACGGGTGTAGCACTAGTTAATTAATGAATGAATCCAATATTATTAAACAACCCCTTAAATATTAAAAATATTACTTAATGTTTCAATAATACTTTTAAAAATATTATTTCTTCTATGTCACCCACCATTTTGGATCAACTTAAGTTGAACTTTGACCAACATATAATTATAAATCTTTTTTTTGCATGAAAATCTATTATAAATTATTTTTCTGCATGAAAAGTAAAACTTAATTCTTGAAGAGGGTAAACCGAAAAGCGGGTCAAACCGGGTTCTCCCCACCTTAACGAGCTGATACATACAATAACATTTGTGTCATTTCATGACTTAGACACTTGCTCATCACTCAGGGGCGGAACTATGTTATAGAGGGGGGGGGGTCAATGGACCCCCCCTGAGTTTTCCGTTTTTGCCACTTTACCCCCTTATACATTTATGAAATTAGGAACTTAACCCCCTGGAAAATACAAGTAACCCCCTCAATATTTACATTAATAACTCACTATTTAAACCACACAAGGCTAAGGGTTAATTTTTGTCTTCTAAGTTCACGTTATTATTGTTCAATTGCGATTTCCAAAGTCAGAATTGTGATTTGCGGCAACGACGAATAGATGAACCGACGAAGAAGAAGATGAAAGCCACCACCCAGCCACCACCGCACCAGTTTTGCCAAGGTATTTTGATTCTCTCCTTTCATCGACTTTTCCTCTCTCTATCTCTCTCTCTCATCTCAAATCCCCTAAATTTCTAAATCCCTAACAAATTAGGGTTTTAATATTTGAAAACTCTTTTGGAAACACAACTATAGTAGCGGTGCTGTGTGTACGTGAGAGAGAGAGAGAGAGAGAGAAAGAGAAAGCGTGTGAGAAAGTATCTGGGTGGAGTTGTAGGTGGCCGGCGGGAGAAACAGAAGAACGGTCGGCATTAGGAGTTTAGGACTGCCCGAGTGCCTGAATTAAACCCAACCATATTTTTTACAGCCTTAATCCTTATTGAATGATTAAAAAAATGTTTTTAAAATAAATTTCAAAATATTTTTTGTCATTAGTTTTTTGGACTTTTTAATTCTTATTTGTGTATATTTAACATTCTGTTTAATTTTAAAATCAGTTTGGGATTTCGGATTGGTTCCCAAATGGGACCTCTGCCTCTAGATTTGAAGAGATCCCGTGGACCGACTACTTCAGGCTCTAAATTCAATGAGGCTCCCCGTACCGGAGGTTAGAAACTTTGAACTATAGTCTTATTTATATTTATATTTATGTGATTAGTATGCATTTTTGTCTTGTTGTTGGTATTTGTTTGATATTTTATTGTTATTCACATTTTAAATTATTGTATGTATTTTGAAACAGTGTTGGAAAACTATTTCAAAAAATTGAAACCTTTACAAACTAACGAAGAGTGTCAAGCTTAAGAGCCTGAAGTGCCTAATGTTCAAGCTCAAGAGCCTAATATTCCAACATCTAATTTTTAAGAGGCAGATGGTATGCTTGAACTTGTGTTTGATCCTGGGTTGCGGCCTTCGATTTATAGTCTTTCTCGTGATGGAAAAGGGCTAGATAATATTCGAAGGGCATATTTGTTGAAGGGCCCATCTCAACCAAAAAATCATGAATTCAAAAAGTCTGAAATTTCAGGAAAAAATTACAAACTTGATCCAAAATGGTACATGAAGTATGAGACTTGGTTGGAATATAGTACAAGTAAAGATGCAATATTTTACCTGTATTGCTATCTATTCAAGCCTGAGTCTGGGAAGCAAGGAGGAGGTGAAACATTTGTGACTGATGGGTTTAGAAATTGGAAGAAGATTTCAAAAAAGTTGATGGAGCATGTTGGAGATGTTAATAGTTCTCATAACAATTGTTACATTTTAGGTCAAGATTTATTGAAATTGAAGCAGCATATTGATCACAATTTGGCCAGAGTGTCTGATAAAGAAGCCAAAGATGCCAACCTTCATCTTCTCACTTCTATTAGAGGAATACGATATATTTATCGTCAAGGTTTGGCTTTTCGTGGTCACAACGAGTCAAAGGAATTGAGAAAACAAGGAAATTTTTTTGAACTTGTGACGTCTTACAGTGAAGTCAGGGAGGATATAAAAAAGTTGTACTTGAAAAGGCTCCAGGAAACCAACTGTATACTTCACCAGCAATCCAAAAGGAGATAGTTAATGCAGCTGCCACATTAACTAAGAGATCAATTCTTGAAGAAATTGGAGATGATTTGTTTGCTCTATTGATTGATGAGGCACGAGATATATCAATCAAGGAGCAAATGGCAATTGTTTTACGGTTTGTAAACAAGAAGGGGTGTATCATTGAGCGCTTTCTTGGCATTGTTCATGTTGAAGACACTACTGCACACTCACTTAAAAAAGCGATTGAAACCATTTTGGTATCAAATGGATTGAGCATATCAAAAATTCGAGGGCAAGGCTATGATGGTGCTAGTAATATGAGGGGATAGCACAATGGACTCAAGAGTTTGATATTGGCCGAAAATGGATCTGCTTTCTATGTACATTGTTTTGCTCACCAGTTGCAATTGACACTTGTTAGGGTTTCAAAGAAGCATGATGATGTTCGTCATTTCTTTGATACTTTGGCAAATTTATCAAATCTTATTTCAGTATCTCCCAAACGTAGAGATCACCTTCGACAAAAGCAGCTAGAGCAAGTACCTGAAGGTATTGGGAAAGGTAAAATTAAGACTGGAAAAGGTTTGAATCAAGAAGCAACCATAAAAAGGCTGGGCGACACACGATGGGGGTCACATTATGGCACAATCACATGCGTGATCAATCTTTTTACCCCTATGAATGATGTGTTGGATTTTATATGGAGAGAAGGCTATATTACGGCGAATAAGACTGAGGCAAAAACTCTTAGATTTGTCATTCACCAATTTGAGTTTGTGTTTCTATTGCACTTGATGAAAGATCTTTTAGCAATCACGAATCATTTGTCAATGGCATTACATAAGCGTGATCAGAATATTGTAAATGCCATCTCTCTTGTTACCGTGTCAAGAACCCGACTAGAGAAAATGAGGGAAGATGGTTGGGAGGATTTATTGAAGTCAACTACTGAATTCTGTGAGAAACACGACATAGCGGTATTGAATATGGAAGATATATTTGTAGTGCCGGGGAGATCACGACGTGGAGGTCATGGAATCACCAACTTGCACCGTTATCGTGTTGAACTGTCTAACACCGTGATCGATCATCA
This sequence comes from Adenophora triphylla var. japonica, assembly GCA_022495995.1. NCBI lineage: Eukaryota > Viridiplantae > Streptophyta > Magnoliopsida > Asterales > Campanulaceae > Adenophora > Adenophora triphylla. Next base: position 209,995 of record JAFEMH010001175.1, read on the forward strand.
ACTTCAAGAGTTGAATAGTCATTTTGACAAGACTAATGTGGATTTGCTTCTTTGTGTTGTCTCACTTGATCCAAAAAATTCCTTCTCTGCTTTCGATAAATGTAGATTGATTCAATTTGCCGAATTTTATCCGTCAGACATTTCAGAAAGAGAACGCGGTGATCTTTCAAATGAACTTGAAACATACATTATGGATATGCGTAGCGTTCTTGAATTTGCTGATGTGAAGGGGATTGGTGAGCTTGTTGAATTGATGGTGGCAAAGAGAAAGAATATTGTTTATCCTTTAGTTTATTTACTACTCAAACTTGCATTACTCTTGCCTGTCGCAACGACAACCGTTGAAAGAGTATTTTCCGCGATGAAGCTCATTAAGACACCTTTACGTAACAAAATGGGAGATGCTTGGTTGAACGATTGTTTGATGTTATTTATAGAGGATGAGGTTTTTCAGAAGATTGAAAACGAAGATATTATGATGTCTTTTAAAAAGATGAAGAATAGGAGACCATTGTAGGGTAAATATTAGAAATAATATTTGAAAAAGCTTTCTCGAAAATAGCAAAATAATAACTATTGATAATAAATGCGGAAATTGAAATAACCGGAGTCGAGTATTGTGTTGAACACAATTTCCGCAAGAAGATATTGCCCCATCCAAGTGCTTACGGTTGCTAGCAATCTTCTCGTATTATAAAATGACTTATCATCTTTTTGATAGAAGCACTTCAAATCAAAAGACTCTGCGAACTTAATTGGTGTTTAGAACTTCTGAACTTTGAAGGGAGTAATAATGCTACAATATGATATTTAACTGTATATCTAATGCTTTGGATGAATTGATGAAATGAATTGACAACATGGGGGGCTTTTATAGATATTGAAGAGCTCTGGTGACCTTTCTGTCAAAGGTCACAACTTTGGAACTGGCAAATCTGGACCGTTGGATCGTACCTGATGGGAGATACACCTGATCAGCCCACCCGAACCGATTCCATGAACCGTCCGATTCATTCGAACCTGACCTGGTTCATTCGGACGTGACCCTAGGCCAACCGACCCGCGCCCAGGCGAGTTGGTGCGGATTCGATCCGCGGCCCATGGCCGCTCCAAGCCCATTCCACATGGGCTAATGGCCATCTAACATAGCCGAGACCTAATCGCCACAGGCCCACTGAACCTGGACCGAGCCACCACCAAACCGGACCATGCACGAGCCAACTTTTGTCAAAAGTTTAAGGCTCCTTAGCTCCTAGCGATGATGCGCACGTGCGAAATGCGCCCTAAAACGCCCATTACGGCCTTCGCGATAGTGGTCCAAATTGAGTTAGTACAAAATTAGCACAATTTGGGCTACTACTTGCATGGTTGGCCCAATGGTCCACCTAGGTTGGCCCAAGGAGATCAACTTGTTGACTACTCTTTGGATGGATCCATTTATAAACTAGCATTACTTTACATCTCAAAGCAATGTGGGATAACTCTTTCATATCTCATAAACTCTTCATTTACCCATTTCATTTTGCATACTTTGAGCATTAATTTCTCATTCACCACAAATTGGTTTTGAGAAAATAAATATATCAAATTAATCTACTCCAAATGTAGATTATTAATATGCAATCAATTTTCATTTTCCTAAAATAAAACCTTATGAAATTCTTGGTCAAAAAAAAGTCCATCAAACCTTATTTTTCCAAAACCAAAATTCCAACAACCATCAATGCAAAGTTTACATTGTAAACACTCTTCTTATTATTCAAGACCATGAAATTTGACTTTTTTGTTTCAATGAAAAAATTTGACCCTTTGACCTTAAATCCTAGTTTCGCCACTGTCATCAATTACCTACCATATAGTCGAGCCGGAATATACTCAACCTCATTTAGGTCAGTTCTGAAACAGAGATATCTACCCACGTTGCCAAGTAAGGGTGGCCATGACCTGTTGGAACATTAACGATCCATTAACCATGAACCGACTCACAACTAGATTAAGAAGAGAAGGAGAAGAAGAAGAAAAATAATACGGAAGCGTGTACCTTGTGATTCCATGATTGTGTTCTTGATCTTGTTCTTGAATAAATGAGAAAGTAGGGAAGAGTAGATCTTCTAAATGATAAGTGCCCTTAATCTCTTTAATCTTCAATTACTTAGGAAGAGTTTTGACTGAATGAGAAATGATGTAACTAGTAGATTCATAGGCTTGATGGATAGGCCTTTATATAGGAATTCAAGGGGCACTTAATTTAGGGACTACACCCTTTCATAAAGATGATGGTGTGAAGTTACCATTATGTCCATCATTTAATGGTACTTACACCTAATGGAATTCTACACATTTTGTCTATACTTTAACATTATTAAATGATTATAACAAATGAAATTAAATAACACATATTAATTAATCCATGTTCTAACAATTTCCCACTTGGATTAATATTAATATGTATCTTTTACTAAATAAATTCCTTAATCATTTATAACATGAATGACAACCCTTATGTGCACGTTTATTGTCATCCAACACAATCCCGTCCATTAGTCTTATAAGTATAGGGACTAAAGGGGCAGTCGTTGTAATTGATTCGCAACTAAACCCACATTAATCACATATATATATATCCAACTAAATGACATAGATTAAGTATAGATATGTAGCATGGAATATTAATGAATATATATGAAGAACGCATATATATATTCTCCAACTAGTCCTACTTAACCAAATGAGATCAATATAAATAAAAACAACACAAAGAAATAGAAAACAACACAAACTCCCACTGATTTAAGCATTATCAAAATTGTTTCACCCATATGAGCAAAAGATGCTCGTGAAACATCAAAAGAGATTACGCTTTACAAAATGGATCCAATAACATGGAGTTTGATCCTATAAGTTGTATATCTATTTGTTCATTTTATACTTATTTTTCTTCAACAAGAGACATAACCATATGATGTCTTTCGACATCTTTGTATCCACTAAAACATAATCGGAATACTTAATGATCTCAAAATGATCCGATTTTATATACATAAGCATGTAGTTTAATGTTTTATAGGTACTTCATCATTCTTTTGGATGCGACTTAATGTTCTTCTTTCCGAATTGCTTTGGTATTGACCAAACATCCCAATAATAAATACAAGGTCTGTACGAGTACAGACTTGCGCATACATTAAGCTTCCTACTATCGGTGCATAAGGGATATTTTCCATATACTTGGATTCAAAATTAATTTTAGGACATTGCTTAAGACTGAATTTATCTCCCTTAGAGATAGGGGTGTCATGTGGTTTACAATTTTTTTTTTATGCTAAATCTTTGTAATACCTTCTCTATATAGCTCTTTTGTGATAATCCCAAAATACCTCGTGAATAATCACGATGAATTTGGATTCCTAATACAAAAGATGCCTTACCAAGATCTTTCATCTCAAATTTGTTTGAGAAATTTCTTAGTTTCTTTTAGAAGGTCCTTATCATTACTAGCAAGAAAAATATCATCCAAATCCACATATAAGATCAAAATAATAAATCTACTCCCACTGAACTTATGGTACACACAATCTTCACCAAGATTCATTTCAAAGCCAAATGAAAGAATAACTTGGTTAAATTTTAAGTACCATTGACGAGATGCTTTCTTAAGCCCATAAATGGATTTCTTAAGTTTACAAACCAGTTGACTAGCTTGATCTGAATTAGTCACCATTTCTGGTTTTTTCATATAGATAGTTTCCTCAATGTTGCCATTGAGAAAAGCTGTCTTAACATCCATTTGATGAAGCTTAAGATCATAATGTGCCACTAATGCCATAATGATCATAAAAGAGGTTTTAGAAGATACCAGAAAAAATGTTTCTTTATAATCAATGACTTCCTTTTGAGTAAATCATTTAGTAACAAGACGTGCCTTATATCTTTCCTTATTACCTTGCTAATCCCTTTTGGTTTTAAATATCAATTTATAACCAATAGGTTTTACACCTTCAGGTAATGGGACAAGATCCCAAATGTCATTGTCTTTCATTGATTTTAAATCCTCATTGATGGCATTGATCCACTTATGAGAATTAGGACTATTAATGGCTTCATGGAAGGTGATTAGATCATCTCCCACTAAACTTAAGGTGTCCTAATTCTCCGCAAGATACATATCATAAATATCCGAAATAACACTTCTTCTTTCTTTAGTAGATCTCCTTAAGGGCACCGGTTCATCCTCATTTTGAGGTTGTTGAGTTTCATTATGTCCAACATTTTCATGTTGTCCGTTATTTACGGGAGTCTCTATTTTGAATTGTATGTTCTTTGTTGAATTTCAGGTACAATTACTTGATTTCCAACAGGAACTAAAGTTTGAGGAATAAAGAGTGGTTCCTCTAACTCTTCAAATTCAAAATCATTACTATTTCTCCCACTAAATTCAACATCCTCAAGGAACCTAACATTGTCAGTCTCGAAAAAAAAATGTTCTAGTTTTCGGGTCATAAATTTTTTTTCCCCTAGATCTCTCGGCATACCCTACAAAATAGCTACTAACAGTATTTAGGTCCAGTTTGCCCTCATTAGACCTTATAAGGTCTAGCATCTGCTGGACACCCCCATAAATGAAGATGATTTAAGGACGGTTTCTTATTCGTCCATAACTCATAAGGGGTTTTGTCGATAGCTTTTGAAGGTGCTCTATTGAGAATATAAGCTGCGGTTTTTAATGCTTCGCCCATAATGAGTGAGGTAAAGAAGTACAAGAAAACATACTTCCTACCATATCCTTAAGGATTTATGTCTCTCCAATATACTATGCTAGGTTTACCCGGCATGGTGTAGTGAGGGACAATCCTACACTCTTCAAAATAGCGAATATAAAGGACCCGGACGTTATTCACCCAATACGTTATACCGTCCGTAGTTTTCATTACCATGATCGGATTTAACGTTCTTAATAGTCTTTCTTATGCCTTAAAAGACTTAAAAACGTCCAATGATTGAAATTTTACATGAAGAAAATAATGTATCCATAACGAGAGTAATCATCCATGAACGTAATGAAATATTGTTGACCATTCCATGAAGGATTAATGAATGGTCCACAAATGTCCATATGAATTAATTCCAAGACGTTTGATACTCTCAAAGATCCTATTTCCTTTAATGTTTGTAAATTTATTCTTTAAAACACTTAATGCAAAAGTTTTATCCGGAGTATCAAGTTGTTTTAGGATTCTCTCCGACATAAGCTTTATCAATTCTCCCTTTGGAGATATGACCCAAACGCCTATGCCATAGAATACAAGAATTTTTACTTGATAACTTTTGCTTAGTGCCTTTAGTTTTGGTTTCATTATTATGGGACTCATTAATAGTATTTACTGTTTGAAGTAAATAAAATTGTCATTGTTAAGATAAAGTACTAATACCGACAACCTCGGAATTGAAAATAAGATCACATTTATTATTACCAAATGAACAGGAATAACCTTCCCGATCTAATACCTGTGATCGATATCAAATTCCGCCTAAATGACGGTACAATAAATGTATTATTTAATAAAAAATAATAGCCAGTACTTAACAAAAATCCCTATGCCTATAACTTCAACCGGATTTCCAGCTTCCATATAGATGTATTTCTCATCTTCACTGGGGATTCGATAATTCAGGCAACCCTGCATACATGAACTAATGTGAGTTGTTGCACCAAATACAACCACTATGTATATTAAGGAATTGAAACCAAATTTGCCTTAGTACAAACAAGACCAAATGACATACCATCCTGAATTCACCATTCGCGATATTTATGGTAGTCGTTCTTCATGCGAGTAAGGTCCTTGCAAAAGAAACATTTCTTGACTTTATGATCCTTAAATGATCCCTTATGCTTCTTACTTGCAACCGTAATTTCCTTCCCTCTTCTCTTAATCCCACGAGAAGAAGTAAATGCTGAGTGAGTACTTTCTAATTTAAGATATTTCATCCTATCTTCCTCTAATGTCATATGTGAAAGTAATCCATTAATATTCCACTTGTACTTTCGACATTTATAGGTCACCTCAAAATGACCAAATTGAGGAGGAAGATAGATCAAAACTAAGTGCACGAGCAAATCTTCCGAAATCTCTAACTTAAGTGCCTTTAGTTTGATCGAAAGATGAAATAATTCAATAATGTACTCCCTAAGATTTTCTTCACCCTTGTATCGAATGGAAACAAGTTTCCACAAGAATTCAAGAAAAATCTCAGCATTTTCGATCTCAGAGACATTGTCCAAAAATGTCTCTGAAACTGTAATTTCCATGATCATTAGACTCACGCGGTTGGACCGTTCCCATTGCTCAACATTTTTCCGTTCTATAACGGTATTTCCTTTAGTGAGAGCAACGGGACTTGATTCCCCTAATGCGTGATCGATGTCCATATTGCCTAAGATCATCGTTATATTATTTTTCCAAGTTTTAAGTTTAGTCCCAGTAAACAAAGGTACATCATTTATAGCAGTAGTTACGGATGAAGCATTAATCAAATCTGAAGGAGAAGAACAAGAATGAAACAAAACATATATAAGAAACTACACAATGATTAATTATATCAAAATGAATTCCATCATAATAAAAGATAATCAATATGACATCAAGACTAATCTTTGGATTGCGAATTGACTCACAATTTGATTTATCTTAGGGTAAACAAATAGCTTAAACAACACACTTTAAATACTTGCCTTCCTTTGGGCCGGATCAAGTACAAAAAGTGTCCTAAAGTTTAATGTACTTGTTCCCCGATAATAAGAAATATAAACAATTCATTTTAAACACCCGCCTTCCTTTGGGATGGTTCACAGCATTTAAAATGACCAAAAGTTTAGTTCAATTATTACCCCATGAATGTAAATACTTAGTCAATAACAAGGTCTCCTTTGGGAAACAAGCATGTTATCACATATCAATATTTACATTCATCACTTTAACAAATTTGTATTTAAATAACGTAAATTGCTTTGGCAACAATATTATCTAAACAATGAATAAATTTGTTTAAGCATATAATTAATCATACTTTAGGGCATTTTAAGACTTTAAGGTAATTTCTGAAAATTTAAAGGTAAACAAACAAGTGAAATGTGTTATTAAAATATAGTATCCTTTTGTTCTACCCGTCCATTCTTAAAGTTTGATAACTCTAAGAACCACCGAAGCGCGACTGGTGTCCAGATACTATAATTTACTAACAATTTTTCACAAAATTCTGGGCGAAACTCAAAAAATCTCTCTTCCCTAGCCAGAGCACGACTCGTGCCCACAAGCACGAATGGGGCACGAGTGGAAATGAATTGCTTGATTTTAATCAGAACGACTTGGAAGCTTGGAAACGAGTCGTGGGCACGAATGACCAAAAGGGCACGACTCGTGCCAAAAGGCACGACTCGTGCCTAATGCCCAGAATCATGAAAAGTCACCATTTAAACGACAGGAATCAAAGGGAACGACTCGTGCCCATTAGCACGACTCGTGCCCACTGTTCAGATTGGTGAAAAGTCATCAGTTTTAACACCCTTTTATGAACAGGTTTGAAACAATTAGAGAGGCATACCATACCGCGGGGGGCTACGCCCCCCGCACCCCCCTTTGATGGTCCGATACCAGTCTACACGTCGGCTAGGCACGCGCCCTCGGAGGGCACCGGGCCCTTTGCCAGGACATCGAGTATGAATCTTGGGGTAATCTTGTATGAACCATTGTACCTCTTGATTTTACAATTATTTCCAAAAATTGAATGAAGTTCTTAATTTAATGGTGACTCAATTTTCAACCAAAGTAAGTAGATCCGCATACTCACAACACATTTAAAAAATGCGTGGCTATGCATATGAACAAACTCACAACGCATCCAAGAATGGTGGCTATGTTCAAAAAATGGAATAATCTTACATTAAGGGTTGAAAACCTTTTGAGTAAAACCAAAAAATCAGAAATAGAATGAAGTTATGAATATGATACTCTTAGACAAGATGAGTATCATGAACAAGAACAAAACCAAATGAAATCACACAAGGATTACAAATATGAAATAAATTAAAACACAAGGCTCTATAATAATTTCAAACTCAATCTAGTATATGAGCAGGCTCTGATACCAATTGTTGGAACAAAAACGATCCATCAAACCATGAACCGACTCACAACTAGATTAAGAATGAGAAGAAGATGAAGACGAAGAATAATAATACGGAAGCGTGTACTTTGTGATTCCATGATTGTGTTCTTGATCTTGTTCTTGAATAAATGAGAAAGTAGGGAAGAGTAGATCTTCTAAATGATAAGTGCCCTTAATCTCTTTAATCTTCAATTACTTAGGAAGAGTTTTGACTGAATGAGAAATGATGTAACTAGTAGATTCATAGGCTTGATGGATAGGCCTTTATATAGGAATCCAAGGGGCACTTCATTTAGGGACTACACCCTTTCATAAAGATGATGGTGTGAAGTTACCATTATGCCCATCATTTAATGGTACTTACACCTAATGGAATTCTACACATTTTGTCTATACTTTAACATTATTAAATGATTATAACAAATGAAATTAAATAACACATATTAATTAATCCATGTTCTAACATGACCGCCCACTACTCCATGAATGTGGGACGTGCTCTTGTAACAACCACGATCAGGCACACTATAAATAGAAGATAATGTCCTCATTAGTCATTACCATGTTCAGAACTCTTGCACCTGAAACTCTAGTCAATTGAATTTCATTGCATTTTCACTCTGTAGAGTATTTGCCGTTGAAACCCGACTTAATTCACGTGTTCATTTCATTTTCAGGCAATGCACTGTTGGATTATCCCACACCGATGGACCTAAGAAAAAAGGGCTAATCCAACTGTAATTCCGGCATCGTTAATTATGAATAACGTTTCTATTGATGTATTAATATTAATTTTTTCAAAATAATTTAAGATAATTAAATTTTTATAATTTTTTTTTCAAAGTTCAACTTAGTTGATCAATACAATTAAAATATAACAATTTATTATGAGATGAAAAAAGTATTTAAAAAGATATTAGCGTCTCTAATTTATTCGAATATGTATAAAATAGAGTAATAATAGAGGATGTCAAAAGACCTGATTTGCTAGTACTTACTACTTGTATAAAAAAGAGCAGTAGTAATAGAGGATGTCAAAAGACAAAGAACTGTGATTTGCTAATACTCACTCCAATTTTTGATCTAAGATAACTGCTATATATTGGCTAAAATTTTAAATTGATTTTTCGAATTAATTTGATTGGAATTCGATTAGTTTTATGAAATTTTCAATTAATAATACAAATTTTAAAGTTATAAGTATTTCATCATTAAAAATAAATTCAACAATAAATATTATAAATTATGCAACTAAATATTTATTTAAGTTATAAGTTTCTTATCAAATTTAAATCAAATTAAGTTTTAAAAAATACAACTCTTTTTTTGGGATGTAGTAATGCGTTTACTTACGTGTACATTGCTTGTATCATGATAATATTTTATTAGATTTATTCCATATAAATAAATGCGTCATTTATTCTAAAACATTGAAAAATAAGCATGAACATTATTATAGAATTGAGGTGGTGAAATATTCACAGTGTATGTGTCACGACCCTAAACCTAGGCATTATATTTTTGAGTATTATATGTTAGTTTTAATATTTTAATAAAGGAAATTTGCCCCATAAGTTCTTTTTGGAACAAATCACTTTCCACTAAGTTCCTCATTGTATTAAAATGACAAGGAAGTTCTTTTTACAAGTGAACTTTCAGTTTTGCCCTCACAACATTTTGAAAATATAATACAACATTCTGATTATTTTTTAATTTTTTTTAAAAAAAATTATTATTTTTTTTAAATTTTATTAAGTCTTTTTTTTGAAAATATATTACAACATTTTGAAAATATATAATACAACATTCTGAAAATATAATACAACACTCTGAATATAATAAAATATTTTGAAAATATAATACAACATTTTGAATATAATACAACATTCTGATTTTTTTTTTAATTTTTTTTTTGAAAAATATAATACAACATTCTGTTTTTTTTTATTTAAAAAAAATTGTATTTAAAATTTTTTTATTAAAATTTTTTTTTTATTAATTTTTTTTTTTAAATATAATACAACATTCTTTGGGGGGTGTTTTTGTCCAAAATGACAAAAAATTGATACGTTCATTTAAAAGAAACTTATTGAGCATAGATTTAAAAAAAAGAAACTTATGGGGCAAATTAATTGATATTTTAAGTATGTTAATAAATTAATTATAATTATTTAATGTCTTATGAAAAATATTACGAGTTTGTATTGAAGTAATAATATTGGGGAATTTAATTATAGACTTATAAAATATCAAAGTGCTAAAGTGTAAAGGTTGAAAAGTAATAAATCTAATTGTAGCAACTTAATACTAGAAGGAGCTTAATTGAAAATAGGCCAATGTATATCTTGTTTGATGTTTATTATGGAAGCTTCATAATCAAATAACAACCCATCAAAGTATTTCCTATGTTCTTCTCCATTTCTTCAACCTAGGGTTCCATTTAAAGAATAATTCCTCCTAAATTCAATCTATGCCCGTTTTTCGATTCGTCTGCGTCTAAATGTTAAGAAAGCCGAGGGGATCATTTCCATCCGATTAAAGTTTTCATATTTTCGTATTATTTTGGAAGTAGGTTATTATTTTTTCTTCAATGCATTTAATTTAAATGTATTGAAATATAAATGTTGCATGTTATGTTTGATCATTTTTTCTTGGGTTTGGAATGGTAGAAATGGACTTGGGATGAGTATAATGAAGTGTTGGTATGGTGGTTTTAGTTTGAGATAAAAGTGTAAGTCCTAATCTTGAATCTACTCTCTATTCATTAAAGATTTTATTTAATTAGACTTTTAGAAGTATTTATTTTAGAGTATGATTATGCCTAGATTAAAGTGGGTCATGTATTAGACGACATATGGATTACTCCATTTCAAGTTTGAAGCAGGGTTTTGAATGCTGGGTTAGTGATTTTGTAAATGAGTAGCAATTTAGAATTTATTTATTTTTAGTTACTGATGGGGGAAGAATCATGGAAATGTTTAATTGAGGTATGCATACATAAAGTAACTTCAAATTTTAAAGCCAAAGAAACCTTGTTAAATTAGTATTAAGGTAATTGGGTTCCAGATTATTATGCACCCTCCTTCCTTTCTTAACTGGTCGGGCAACACTTAAAAGGTCTTAAAATTTCGGATTTGTCCATGATTCTTTATGTACCAAACTTTAACCCTTCATATTTTACTCATTTTCTTGAGCCCGTTCTGATTATTTTTTCAAGCTCTTTCAAATGGGATTATTTAAAGTTCCTGATTTTATGCATGGAAATATGGAACTTATGGTGTTGTTGTTTGAGTTGAAAAAATGGCCATGAGAATAGTTTCAAGAGATTGCTATGTTTCAGCTTAAAATCTGATTTTGCTGAAGGGCACGACTCATGCCCCTTGTCACGAGTCGTCTCCCTCAGCCATTCGTGCCCACCAGTCGTGTAATTGTTTGCACTTGTGCTGCTTTGAGGTGGCACGACTCGTGCTGTAGGGCACGAGTCGTGCCCTGCCATGTTTTGCTGAGGCATTTTTAAATTTATGTATGTCCAACTTTATAACATATCTTTTAATCATTTGAACACTATGATTAAAGTACAACATATGAGCTACAAAAGGATGTCTTTATATACCTATTGTGATATTGAGAAGATGGTTAAATACTTGGTTAAAGTAGGTTGAAATACTTGAATTTCATGAAACCTAAATTGTTCTATATCTTTATATGGTTGATGATAGATCCTTGAATTGCTATATTAAGTGTGTAGACCTTATGTGTTACACATTTTGGACTTGTTTGACATCTTTATGGTGTGCTTGATAGAGTTTCCTACTTTGAAATCCTAAGTTAAAATGAATTGTTCAAGGATTGTTTAGCCGTTGTGCTACTTATGATTGATACTTGTTATGATAAATTTGATATGATTCCCTACTTTGGAATCATATATTGATTGTTTAAGCAAGTATTTATTACTGTGCTTCTATTTAAAGTTCAGCTGATACTTGATTGTTCGGGCAGTGGAATGAGATTATAATGGCACCCGAGCCGAGTTCATTATGATACCATTCACTGGCTTCCCATTGTTTCCCCCTTTCATTGGTCATGGTTTGGGTAGTGGGCTAGTTTTCCTTTTTGGGTGAGGTCTAGTTGCACTTCGGGATATGACTTTGTGTCATTTTCACCCATATTGTTGATATTCTTAATGGGTTCCGGAACCGCTTCTTCGGCTGTTGATGCTGCTCAGATTGATATATCATTTTGGGATTAAACCTTGACTCAGTATCCTTCTCAGTGTTACATTATTGCACTTATGTGTTATTTTATACATCTTTTTATGTGTTTACAAGATTGTGATGTATATGATGAATAGTTGATATATGTTTTCCTAATGTGATTGCATATCATCTTGCTGCATATATAATAGCTTACTGAGATTTATCTCACGCCGTCCTTTTATTGTTTTCCTTAGACCAGGGCGAGCCAGGGAATAGGCCACGTTGAGCACGGGGAGGACGCCGAGTTGGGGTTGTATTTTGGGAAAGGTATTTTGAAATGGTTTACATTATGTAAATGTATAACCAATGGGGTAGTATACCCGAGACCTTAATGTTATGTCAATATTTTGGAATACTTTAGTGATTGTAAATATTGTATGTTTTGGAACTATGTTCCGTGGTTTGTAAATGGTGTGTAAAATGGTGTTTGAGTTTAAGTAAGGTGTGTTACTTTTAGTAGTATAGAAATGAAAGTTTTTAAGTTAAACATGTTTTTGTATATTGGATATTTACAAAGGACATTTCGAAAGTTTTTATAAAATTTAAGGCGTCTTTCGAGCGTGTCCCGGACGTGGGGCCAAGTAGGACCACGGTTTGGGCGCGTCAGTATGCCTAGTTGAGTTTTAAAATTATAACAAATTTAAATTAAAATTAGAATGTAGAATTAATTAGAGTAACTCTTGTGAAAAACTAGTTTTTTTTCAAAATGTTATAAAAAATTAGTTTTCAGAACAGTTCATCACTCTTATTAGTTAGACTTAATGCTTTAAAACTAGTTTTTTTCTAATGTTACGAAAAAACTAGTTTTTTACAAGATTTTAGCAATTAATTATATTTAAATATATTAGTGATCGATGACTTAATACTTAAAAATACTGTTTCTTTCCGTTCATAATAGTTGTTATTGACAAATCATTAAGTTATTTATAAATAACAATTTTAAAATTTTATGCCAAAAACTTATAAAAAACGCGTTTTTTGTTAACTTAACAAAAAACGTTTTTTACCGTCTTCCTAATAACAACACACAGTTACGTAACCTCTCTTTCTCTCCTCTCTCTCTCTATACGCAAAGGGGAAGATCGCGTCTTCTTCGTCTCCGGCAACCCCTATTGCAATCGCCCTCACCGTCTTCTCCTTCTCCGGCAACACCAATCCCCTCTCCGATCCCAGAAATCAACCGGCGGCAGACAACACATAACCGACGATGACTTGGAGAAGATGAACTATTTGAGAGCCGTAATCAAAGAAACCTTCCGTTTACACACTCCATTACCATTACAAAGGATTTGATTTTGAATTGATACCGTTCGGATTGGGACGGAGGGGGTGTCCTGGGATTGCGTTTGCAGCGGTGACGATTGGGTCGGCGCTTGCGAATTTATTGCAGAAGTTTGATTGGGGATTTCCGAATGGGAAAATGGTGAGGATTTGGATATGACTGAAGCACCTGTTGTTTTATAACGATTAATCAAGTGCCAGTTGGTGATTAATCAAGTGCCCGTTAGTGTATAATAGAGTGCCCGTTAGTGTATAATCAAGTGCCCGTTGGTGTATAATTGAGTGTCCGTTAGTGTATAATCAAGTGCCCGTTAGTGTATAATCAAGTGCCCGTTGGTGTATAATTGAGTGCCCGTTAGTGTATAATAGAGTGCCAGTAAGTGTGTAACTGAGTGTCAATGTATTTTTGAATGCCAGTTCATGTAATTTTGAATGCCAGTCCATAGTTTTTTGAATGCCAGTTCATATTTTTTTGAATATTAGCAAAAATAATTATTAGTGTTTTTGAGTGCCAGTATATGCATTTTTGAGTGACAGTAAATGTGTTTTCAAATGCCAGTCCATGTATTTTTGAATGCCAGTGTAAAAAAGTGCTAGTGCATGTATATTAAGTGACTTTATAAACTAACACTGGCACTTGGTTACACTAACACTGACACTTTGTTACACTAACACTGACACTTTGTTAAACTAACACTGGCACTTGTTTTACACTAACACCAGCACTTTGATACACTAACACTGGCACTTTATTACACTAACACTGGCACTTTTTTACACTGGCACTGACACTTTGTTACACATGCACTGCTTCGTTGAATTGACCCAAACTTCAGCAAATTAAACTCTTTTTCCACACCATTGAAGGACATTCTGTTTATCCAACGAAAAAACGAAGAGCTATGGAATCAAATCACATAGTTATCTCCAATTAATTATGTACCAATCAATAAAGTACCAATCAATTATGTAACGAATCAGAGTTGACAATGGACATCAATGGCGGAACTAGGGCACGAATTGTAGGTTACTAAATACTCAAACTGAGTGAACGTCGGAGAACGATCGGAGCTTGGGATGGCCAGAGAAGATGATCGGAGCTTGGGATGGCACAAATTTGTGTAATTACAAAAATGCCACCGTTTGTTTTGAAAACACGTTTTTCTTTATCTTAAAAAAAAACTAATTTTTTATAAGACCAACTCAAATTTTATTGGATTAATAAGATTGACATTAATAATTAATTAAAATTTATTTGTATTGATCAGAAAATGTAAAAGTGGCCATGGGACCGTAGGAGTATTCTAATATCCTTTTACCATGAGAAGTAATATAGGCGAGAGACAAAATTAATAAGAGTAAAATAGTAATTTGAATGCTTTTAATTCAAAAGTGACAATTATTTTTTTGGCAAAATGTGATAATTTTAAACAAAAGAGTATTTCATTTTGCTTTGATTTTGTAAAATGTGTTTTATTCATTTTTAAATTTATTTTATAGTAAATCTAATGAGTTGATGTTATTTAAAAAAACACTAAATATACAAAACTAAGTAAAAAATCAATTATCATCCCATATTATGAGGACTCTATGTAGAGTAATAAAGAGAAATGAATAAAGCATCTCTCTTTTGAAAAAGGTTAAAAAGGTAGTGTGAATTGAATTAAAGGTAGTGGGAATAGAATTAAAGGCAGTGGGAAGAATAGAAATTCCTTTTTTTTTTTAATTATGCAAAATTAAAAGGAAGTATATAAAGCAACAAGTCTGATAAAACATATGAAGAGAGAGAGAGAGAGAGAGAGAGAGAGAGAGAGAGAGAGAGAGATGGTGAAGGGAGAGAGAAGGATAATGCATTATAGTAATAAGCAGATGATATTGTTGGTCGGAGAAGGCGACTTTTCCTTTTCTTCTTCTTTAGCTACTGCATTTGGCTCTGCTGCTAACATTGTAGCCACTTCTTACCTTTCTCGAAGTAAGTTACCTCCGCTTTAAAATAAAAATAAGTGTTCATTTTTTTATTTTTATTTCTCAAGAATGTTTTTTTAGAGGAAAAAACAAGTATGCTCCACTTTTCTGTCTCCGTCTCAATTGAAACTACACATTTTTATCCAAACGGATGTTTCAATTGAAACTACACTTTCTAAAATGAAAAAATTATACTGATACTTCTTCATTCGGTAGAACCTACTTTCACACTCAAAATAACTTTATACTTACTATTTTTTACTCTGTTTTCCCTTCTATAACATTTTTTCTTAAATCTCGTACCGAATTATTAATGTATAGTTTGAATTGGGACGGGGAAGTACTAAAAATCTGAATGTAATCTATATGTAGGTATGGTTGGGATTAATCATTGGAGCAGTGAAGCCCATTTGGAGTTTTTGGAGAGAAAAGGATGCCTATTGTTATATGGCATTGATGTCTCTAACATGAACAAGAATAAAACCCTAAAGTACTACTCCTTTGATGTCATTGTTTTTAATTTCCCCCATGCTGGCCATTTCGATTATTTATGCGAATGGGACTCCGAACTCATTCAGTAAGTGTTTTGTTCATGTAAATTATCTTAACGTCTGAGTTTACACCTTAAAATCAATTGGTTCTAAGAAGGTGACCAAAAATCTTTATATATTATAAGCAAGGTTAGTCAACTCCCGTGTGGAATAATATCTTTAACAAATTAATTTAACTCCAGGATGCATAAGAAACTGGTGGAGGCGTATTTCAGGAGTGCTAGCAAGATGTTAAATGACGGGGGAGAAGTTCATCTAACACATAGAGATGACATTCCGTATAATAGATGGAAAGTGGTAAAGCTTGCTGCAAAATGTGGCCTGCATTTGAAAGAGAAAGCGCCATTTTGCAAGTGGGATTATCCGGGTTACCATAACAAGAGAGCTGGTGGGATTGAAAGCAACAAGACTTTCCCCATTCGATCTGCTTTTACGTTTAAGTTCATTCTTAAGTTGTCAAAAAAATCGTGCCAGAACGATTTAGGTGATGTTGAGATTGCGATTCATAATCTTCACATATACTTTATGTTGTTAGTAACTATCAAAAAATTCCGAGTATTTTCTCGATATGAATAACTAATTTTAATTTGAAGGAGAATGGAAATGGCAGATCTCCTACCGACGCTCCGATCAAAAGCTGCCGTTGATCAAATTCCCAACTCACAAACAAAAATGCACAAAACAGCTCAGGCAGGGTTCTCCGGCGGCCCAAGCACGAGCAATGATCTTCTCAAACCATCCCCATCTCTCCTTGCTGACTCGAAAGCCTTGAAAGCATATCTCGAAGCCGCCGTTAGAACCTCCAATGATAAGGTTTCCGGCACTTTCAACAGGTATGTTCCTATCCTTCCTCCGATGAATTTTTGTTATTGTTGCTTGATTTTTAAAAATGTCTATTACATAAAAAAAAATGGACGTAAAACGAGTACTTTGAAAGAGATACACAAAAGCATGAGGCGCCCGCCTCACAAAACACCATGCGCCCGCCTCAATCTGTCCAAGCTTGTGCTGATGTTACGGCCTCCCATGCGGCCGCCTCCCTAAGCACCATGCGGCCGCCTCACACCAAGCATCAACAGTCACTCAACTGTTGCCGTTCCACTTCAGTCCACCTTGGTTAAAGAGTTCTTGTTTATCTGTATTAGAATTAGAACAGACACAATTTTGTATATATATATTCCTCTTGATTAAATGAAATAATCATCATTTGCATAATTCTTATATGGTATCAGAGCCAAGATCAATCTTCTTTTTCTAAACCGTGTCCTACCCTTCTTCTTCAATGGCTGCTTCCGCCGACTTCCAAGTTCTTCCTAATTCCGCTGAACCAAATGTCCCTCTTATCGTAGTCTCTCTCTCTCATATCCTCAAACTCACATCCACCAACTACATCGCCTGGAAAACTCAGATCGAAGCTACTCTTCTCGGTCTTGATCTATACAAATTCATTGATGGCTCACATCTAGCCCCTCCTCAAAATCTCCCTGCCACCACCACCAATACAACACCAGCCACAGGCCAAACCACCCCTGCAACTCCCTCCACCAATGCATCTGTCACAGGCCAAACCAATGCAACACCGGCCCACAAAGCCAAACCACCTCCGTTCCTAATCCAAATTTATAGCACTTGGTTCCGTCAGACAAGTTAATCTTAGGGTCACTTGCTGGAACCCTATCACCCTCTCTCGTCCCTCTCATCTCGCTTTGTCCTACCACACTGGATGCCTGGAAAACCTTGGCAAAAACATATGCCAACCCTTCTAAGGGACATATCAAACAGCTTAAAGACCGCCTCAAAAATATAACCAAAGAATCCCGCTCGATCACTGATTTTATGCAAGAGATCAAATCATGTACTGATCAACTTGCTTCCTCGTCGTCCCTCGATCCCTGAAGACATCATCGATCGAATCCTAGATCAAATAAATGACCCCGCCTATGAGAGTGTGATCTCTGTTGTTCAAAATCGCGAAACTCCCATCACCTTTGATGAGCTCCATGAGAAACTCATTACCAAAGAGCTATCCCTCAAACAGAAATCTAAATCCATCCCTTCTTTTCCATCCTCCATCAACTTCGCTGCCAAAAATAACAACAACCGCCACCCACCTTCTCGTTTTCCATCTGCAACACCAGGACTCCTTCCCACACCCGCATCAATTCCTGCATATTCTCCTCGACCTCAAACTCCCTTTAAGGGACGGTGCCAATGGTGCCGTACCTCTGGTCATTTCCTTGCTCAATGTCCCATGTTCCGTCAACAATACCCACATGCCACCATCCCAAACTCTAATCCCAATCCCAACTATAATCCAAACCCTCCTCGTAATCCTCCTGCTACTGCCACCAACAGGTCCTATTACCGAACCAACTCAAACCCAAGACCAAGTGCCTATACTGCCACAACTAATCCCTCTCCCTCACCTTCTTGGCTCTTGGATAGTGGGGCAACCCATCATGCTACTAGTGACCTAGATAATCTTGCCTTGCATTCTCCCTATGATGGCACGGAGGAACTTCTTATTGGTGATGGCTCAGGTTTATCCATATCAAATATTGGTTCAACTTCCCTCTCTGCTCCTACTTCTCAATTTCATCTTAATAATGTTCTTCATGTGCCATCTCTGTCCCGTAATATTATTTCGTTTCTCGCTTTGCCGTGATAATAACTCTTCCATCACTTTCTCACCTAACTCTTTTATTGTGAAGGACATTCATGTGCACCACTCTCCTTCAAGGTCAACATAGCTCTGGAATCTATGAATGGCATCCACCTCGTTCCGCCGTTCATTCTGTTCGCTTGTCCTCGACATCAAATTGGCATCATAAACTAGGCCATCCTTCCCCCTCTATTTTACGTTTTATTAGTAATAATTTTCATTTGAACATTCCAAATTGTGTGTCCTTTCATTGCAATTCATGTGATTGCAACAAAAGTCACAAGTTGCCTTTTCATAATAACAGTATTCAATCCTTTGGTCCATTAGATGTCATTTATAGTGATGTTTGGACTTCTCCGTCCACTCTTTTGACTCTTACAAATATTACATAATCTTTGTCGATCACTTCTCTAAATACATATGGTTCTACCCTCTCAAAAATAAAAACGATGCCACCACTGTCTTTTCTCACTTCAAACTCTTGGTTGAAAAACATTTTGATCGCTCTATAAAAACAATCTTTAGTGACAATGGTGGTGAATACATTGGTCTTCAACCACTTCTTAAATCTCATGGCATACAGCATCTCACCTCTCCACCTCACACACCTGAGCATAATGGTTACTCGGAACGCCGACATCGTCATATTGTCGAGACAGGCCTATCTCTATTAACCCACTCCTCCATGCCTCTAAAATTTTGGTCACTAGCCTTCTCTACAGCTTGTTACCTGATAAACCGCATGCCTACTCCTACTCTAAAATTCAAATCCCCATATCTAACTCTTCACAACCAAAATCCAAACTACCTAAAACTCCGTAGTTTTGGTTGTCTCTGTTATCCATGGTTACGCCCATATACTTCTCATAAACTTCAACCACGTTCCGCTCCTTGTGTGTTTGTTGGCTACTCGTCTACACAAAGTGCCTTTTATTGTCTTGACCCTACCTCTAATAAAATATACTCCTCTCGGCATGTAAAATTCATAGAACATGAATTTCCCTTCTCAAAAACTACCACCCCTAATAACCCAATTTTACCCCCTGATGACTGGTGCCAAGTATCTCTTCCTCTTCTTATTCCACAAAACGTGCCTCATACTGCTTCCACTTCCCAGCCACAACATGTCCCTTCTAACCCAATCTCGACTGAAACACCTACATCCTCTTTAATACCTTCTGCTACCTCTTCTGCTACCTCTTCTCGCTACTCATCAATCAACACCACCGCCCCCTCCACCACCTCCTCCAAATCGTCCCATCACCCGCTTACAGAATAAAATTGTCAAGCCAATAAATAAATTAAATCTTCACACCTCTCTCCATACACCTTCGGCTGAACCTACAACCATTGCTCAGGCTCTCAAAAATCCAATTTGGCGTAAAGCCATGCAAAGTGAATATGATGCCTTGGTTCAAAATCACACTTGGGATCTCGTTCCACCTTCTTCGTCTCAAAATTTAATTGGGTGCAAGTGGGTTTTTCGCACAAAATATCATCCTGATGGTTCTATAGATCGTTACAAAGCCCGTCTTGTAGCTAAGGGCTTTCACCAACGCCCTGGTCTTGATTACTCTGAAACATTCAGTCCCGTTGTAAAACCTGCCACTATACGTACACCCTCTCACTTGCTACCATTCATGGGTGGTCTATTCGTCAAAGTTGACATTAACAATGCATTTCTTCAAGTGGACATTAAATGAGGAAGTGTACATGGTTCAACCTCCCGGTTTTGTCAATCCTTCTCTTCCTTCCTATGTCTCAGAACCGCGTCAAGCTCTCTACGGTCTTAAACAAGCTCCTAGGGCTTGGTACAATGAACTACGTTCCTATCTCATTTCACTTGGATTCAAAAATTGTGTATCTGACTCTTCCTTATTTACACTACGTCATTCTCAAGGTCTCATCTTCCTTCTTGTCTATGTCGATGATATTATCATCACTGGCTCCAATCCCTCTTTTCTAGAGTCATTTATTTCTCAATTCTCCGTCCGATTCTCCCTTAAGGATCTCGGTCCTCTTTCTTACTTCTTGGGTGTAGAAGTTATCCCACATCCTCGTGGAATTCTTCTTAGCCAACATCGATACATTCAGGATCTTCTCATTCGTTCCAACATGTCCTCAGCTAAACCCGTGTCTACACCAATGGTAACTCATCCGCCTCTTTCTTCCAAAGGTGGTACTCCCTCGCCAATCCTACCGAGTATCGTGCCCTTGCTGGAAGTCTTCAATATCTTTCCTCACTTAGCTAGATATCTCTTTCATTGCCAATCGTCTTTCGCAATATATGCATTGTCCCACTGATGAGCACTTGGTTGCGCTCAAGCGTGTTCTTCGATTCTTGGCTGGAACATCTACTCATGGCTTACTTCTTCGTAAAGAGTCACCCCTTTCTGTTCATGCTTTCACTGATGCCGATTGGGCCGGAGATAAGGATGATTTCGTCTCTACTACAGGCTATATTGTCTACTGGGTACAAACCCAATTTCTTGGAGCTCTCGTAAACAACGTGCTTTAGCCCGTTCCTCAACAAATCGAATATCGTGCGATAGCTTCTACCACTGCAGAAGTGTTATGGGTTAAGAATCTTCTCCTGGAACTTGGTTTTATTTCTACTTCCCCTCCGGCAATCTTTTGTGACAATATGGGTGCTACTTATGTTGCTGCTAATCCTAAATTTCACTCTCGTATGAAGCATATTGGTCTCGATTATCATTTTGTTAGAGAACATGTCCAGAACAATGATCTTCGGGTCTCGTTCATATCCAGTAAGGATCAGCTTGCCGACGTCTTGACAAAGCCACTTGGCCGATCTTCTTTTCAAACTATAATATCCAAGATTGGACTTCTCAACCGGCCGTCCATCTTGCGGGGGCATGAAAGAGATACACAAAAGCATGAGGCGCCCGCCTCACAAAACACCATGCGCCCGCCTCAATCTGTCCAAGCTTGTGCTGATGTTACGGCCTCCCATGCGGCCGCCTCCCTAAGCACCATGCGGCCGCCTCACACCAAGCATCAACAGTCACTCAACTGTTGCCGTTCCACTTCAGTCCACCTTGGTTAAAGAGTTCTTGTTTATCTGTATTAGAATTAGAACAGACACAATTTTGTATATATATATTCCTCTTGATTAAATGAAATAATCATCATTTGCATAATTCTTATATACTTTACTGGTATTAAGCGAGGAGGAATTGGCTCGAGGATTAGCAGATCACCTACCGACGCTCCGACCAAAAGCTGCCGTTGATCAAATTCCCAACTCACAAACAAAAATGCACAAAACAGCTCAGG
This sequence comes from Adenophora triphylla var. japonica, assembly GCA_022495995.1. Classification (NCBI taxonomy): domain Eukaryota; kingdom Viridiplantae; phylum Streptophyta; class Magnoliopsida; order Asterales; family Campanulaceae; genus Adenophora; species Adenophora triphylla. The sequence goes on from JAFEMH010001175.1 coordinate 232,173, forward strand.
CGAGGTTCTCCGACGGCCCAAGCACGAGCAATGATCTTCTCAAACCATCCCCATCTCTCCTTGCTGACCGGAACGCATACGCCTCTTCAAAAGTTTCGGAAGATTCCGAATCCTCCAGCCTAGGTTTCGATCTCAAAGCCGACTTTAGAACCACCAATGATAAGGTTTCCGGCACTTTCAACGGGTATTTTCCTATCCTACCTCTGATGAATTTTTGTTATTGTTGCTTGATTTTTAAAAATGTCTATTACATAAAAAAAAATGGACGTAAAACGAGTACTTTTCTGGTATTAAGCGAGGAGGAACTGGCTCGAGGATTAGCAGATCACCTACCGATGCTCCGACCAAAAGCTGCCGTTGATCAAATTCCCAACTCACAAACAAAAATGCAAAAAACAGCTCAGGCCTGGTTCTCCAGCGGCCCAAGCACGAGCAATGATCTTCTCAAACCATCCCCATCTCTCCTTGCTGGCCGGAACGCATATCTCAAAGCCGCCGTTAGAACTGCCGATGATAAGGTTTCCGGCACTTTCAAAAGGTATGTTCCTATCCTTCCTCCGATGAGTTTTTGTCATTGTTGCTTATTTTTAAAAATGTCTATTACATAAAAAAAAATGCACGTAAAACGAGTACTTTTCTGGTATTAAGCAAGGAGGAATTGGCTCGAGGATTAGCAGATCACCTACGGACGTTCCGATTAAAAGCTGCCGTTGATCAAATTTCCAACTCACAAACAAAAATGCACAAAACAGCTCAGGCCGGGTTCTCCGGCGGCCCAAGCACGAGCAATGATCTTCTCAAACCATCCCCATCTCTCCTTGCTGACCGGAACGCATACGCCTCTTCAAAAGTTTCGGAAGATTCCGTATCCTCCAGCCTAAGTTTTGATCTCAAAGCCGACGTTAGAACCGCCAATGATAAGGTTTCCGGCACTTTCAACGGGTATGTTCCTATCCTTCCTCTGATGAATTTTTGTTATTGTTGCTTGATTTTTTGATTTCGCATCGTTTTCCATTTTCATTCTCTATAGTACTTACTTCTATGTATCTAAAGATATAAAGATACACGTAAATCTCTCCAAATCAATTATTCTCTCCAACATCAAATACTTTGATTGATCTCTTCTACCAATAGTCTGATAGTGTAGCTTGGTATATATAGATAGTCGGTAAATACTAAATACAGGGAACGAAAAATACAGGGAATGAAAAATTTCATTCCTGTCCTTGCTCTACACGAGATGTTGTGAAACGAGATGTCTCGCCGGATTTGTGTCGTCGGCCATATCTCCCGCACCGCTGATAATTTTGCTGATCCCAACGGTCAATATGAGCGCCTGAGTGATGCGAACATACCCCAAATATTTGACGACGATCCAACGGTTAATGAAGCGGGAATTTGATTTTTAATATAGCCTCGCCGGATTTGCGCCGTCGGCCATATCTCCGGCACCGCTGATTATTTTTCTGATCCCAACGGTCAATATGAGTGCTTGAGTGATGCGAACATACCCCAGAAATTTGACGACGATCCAACGGTTAATGAAGCGGGAATTTGATTTTTAATATAACGAATTTTTGGAGTTTTTAGCCAAAAATTCGCCGCCGGCCATTTCTCCCTCTCCGGCAATTATTTGAAAGATCCCAACGGTCATCATGTGCGCCTAGGGAATGCGACCAAAGCCCAGAAGTTTCACGACGATCCAACGGTTAACGAAGTCGGAATTCGATTTTTACATATGCGATTTGGTTTTGATTTTTTGCGAAATTTGGTTCGAATTCGGGCCATTTGGCCTGAATTTTTGGTTTATACGGGTATTTTGGTAATTTTGTTGATTCCCTGTATATTTTGTTCCCTGTATTTAACCATATCCTAGATAGTCAATATTTTATTTGTATAGAGATAGTGCACATGTGCTAATCAATAGGATCTAGAATTCTCTCTTGAGATATAATCCCCTTTGTAACCATGCATTATGATTAAGAAACTGAAAAATATTTTCTCGTTTTAGTATCAAGTACTCCCTCCGTTCCAAAATGTTTGTCCTATTTGACTTTTTTGTTGAACTTTGACCACAAATTTATGAGAGATTAATCTTGTTAATGAAATTCTAAAAGTTGTTGTTGATAATATCATTAATGGTGAATCAATAGGAATTTTTAGAATTTCATGAACATAATTAAATTGTCATATATTTGTGATCAAAATTCAACAAAAAAATCAAATGGGACAAACATTTTGAGACGGAGGGAGTATTTGCTAATTAATGGATGTGAAGCTGTTTATTGTTTCTCCGATTGGCTTATTATGATTAAGTATGAAACCTAGAAATGTGTGGATTGATGATTGGGAAGATTTGCAACTTCTAAGGTCGCATGAAAATCAAGATTGCTTGAACTATTTGTTCTCTATTTGTTGGAGTTGTTCCATGTCGTGGTTAAATCCCTAAACTAAAGAAAGCAAGGCATAAATAATGATAACTGCCGAAGTTTGTCCTGTATAAATTGCAACAACCTTCTTTAACTTAAAAATACCAGTCACGGTAGAGCATTTCAATGACATGAATGAATGCTAGTTCTTTCTTATCCCTCTCTTTATTGTGGTTAATTGTTATAGGGTTTCAAAGGGAGTAAGGGATATCCCAGAAAACTTACAATCGGCTAGTAGCAGTGTCCCTACTGGAAGATCTCTTGTGACTTTTGGGGCACTTCTTGCAGTTAGAATTTTCCTTGTCTTCATTGCATTTACTGTCTGCCTTCCAGTTATGGTGTTGGTGCTGTTGGAATATTGGTTCCAAATATTAAGTTGATCAATGTTTGACCAATAATTAAATGTATTTTTATTTTGTGTAAATAAAATTAAATTACATATTTGTAATCTACATTCAGAGTAGATTAATGTGATGTATTTATTTTCTTGAAATCAAATTGTGGTGAATGAGAAATTAATGCTCAAAATATGTAAGTTGAAATGGGTAAATGAAGAGTTTATGAGATATGAAAGAGTTATCCCACATTGTTTAAAGATGAAAACTAAAGCTGGTTTATAAGTGGATGCAAACAACGAGGAGGCATCAAGTGTTCCTCCTTGGACCAACCATGAAATAAGTTGCCCAATTGTGTTAATTTTGTACTAGCTCAATTTGAACCACACCTGCGAAGGGCGCTTTAGAGGCGCACGTGTGCATCATCGCTAGGTGCTATTGAAGCCTTAAATATTTTGACAAAAGATGCGGTTGGGCCTAGGCCCGTCCAAGATGGGTCGTCGCCTGGGTTAGGGTTGCCCACGGATCGGATCTGTGGGTTCGGTCCACACTGGTTCGGTAAAGGGTGTTGGTCTAGGTTCAATGAACCAGGTCAAGGACGGAAAGGGGTTGAAATGGTTTAAGGAACCAGTTCGAATAGGTGCTGGCAGGTCCAGATGATCTCCACCCTCCATCAAGATCAGATCCAACGGCTGAAATTCACCAGGTGCCAATTGTGGTTATTCCCAAAGGATACCCCAACTCTTCATTATCTATAAATAGTCCCCAGCAGTTTGTCAATCATCATTCAATTCATTCCAGCATTAGATATTCAGTTAAATATCATCTTGTTGCATTATCCTTCCTTTCAAAGTTCAGCAAAACACCCTAAGTTCGTAGGTTTCCTGATTTGAAATGCTTTCATCAGGATTCGAAAAGTCGTTTCATCTTACGAGAGGATTGCCGTTACATCCGTTGGCACCAGTGCGGGGCAAATTCTTCTTACGGAGATTGAGTTCACACAAGACTCGACTTCCGGTTAAAACTTATTCAGCCTTTATTTTTTCGTCCCGTTATTGTTGTCTGTTTTCCATTTTCAAGAAATATTTTATTTAGAAATATTTATTTTTGAAATATTTTCCTAACAATCGTAAGAAAAATTTTATTTTCTTGAGAATGGCTATTGAGAATGAAACATCTCAATCTTCTGGGGCTAGTCCCAACCCGACCCGTGATGCAACTAATCAGAATGTTGCACCTGCTTCTGCTCCGACTCACCCGGCACATGGTGAGAAACCAACCAAGTTTACTGGGGTGGACTTCAAGAGATGGCAGCAAAAGATGTTGTTTTACTTGACCACCCTCAGTCTGCAAAGTTCTTGAAGGAGGATCCCCCTGCTATACCAATTGATGATCCCGACCATCAAAGGAGGGTTGCCAAAGAGGCATGGGATCATGGTAATTTCTTGTGTAGGAATTTCATCATGAATGGGCTAGATGATAGCATATACCGTGTGTACTGTCTCGTGGAGACGGCCAAAGAGTTATGGAACACTTTGGAGCGAAAGTACAAAATCGAGGATCCCGATTCAAAGAAGTTTGTTGTTGGCAAGTACCTTGATTTCAAGATGGTTGACTCAAAGACCGTGGCCAGTCAGGTTGATGAGTTTCAGTTGATCCTGCATGGGTTAACTGCTGAAGGAATGGTTATGAATGAACCATTTAAGGTGGCATCAATAATTGAAAAATTGTCGCCATTATTGAAGGACTTCAAGAATTATCTCAAACATAAGCGTAAGGAAATGAGTCTTGAAGACCTGGTTATTCGTCTTCAGATTGAGTAAAACAACAGGAAGAATGAGGCCAAGGCTGAAGCTAAGGCTAACAAAGGGAAGATGGAAGCAAAGGTTAATCTTGCTGAAGCTAGCACAAGCAACAGTAAGAAGAGGAAGCATTCAGGGAATGCTAGAAAGAAGCCAACCAAGAATTTCAAAGGATCTTGCTACAATTGTGGCAAGCCCGGACATTTAGCTAAGGATTGCCGGCACTGAAATTACCCGGATCGCGCGCGGAACGCGGCGAGCGGCTTTCGCACTTGGACCTCGCTGAAAAGAGAGAGTCGCCACGCCGTTTTGTATTATGAGTCTAAATTTTGAAAAAGGCTGGTTTGAAAAAGGAGGTCGTTTTGATTGGGAGTCAAAACTTAGAAAAAAACTGTTTGAAAAGGAGGTCGTTTTGATTGGTAGTCAAAACTTAGGAAAAGACTTTTTTTGAAAAGGAGGTCATTTTGATTGGTAGCCAAAACTTATGAAAAGGCTTTTTGAAAAGGAGGTCGTTTTGATTGGGAGCCAAGGAAAAGGCTGTTTGAAAAGGAGGTCATTTTGATTGGTAGCCAAAACTTAGGAAAATATTTTTTTGAACAGAGATTGTTAGGTTCGGAGGTCAGGTTACGTTTCAAAAACACAACTTACATGCACTCTGTGGAAGCACACTAAATTGCATGTCATATTTCTATTTCTAAATAAGGAAAGGTTTAATTTAATTTTCAACCATTGTACTTTATTTCGACTTTCATTTCAATCACTATAATTTGTTTTTAACATGAATGTTAGAGATATTATCCCACATTGGGAATTGACAAACCTAGTCTATAATATATAAAGATTCTGGGCTACTCCCCTTAACATCAATTGGTTTTAAGGTGGAACCTCAGACTTTAACATGGTATCAGAGCAGGTTCTTTACATGTGCGTTGCACCCAACAGCCCCGCTACACGTGAGGGGACGTGTTAGAGATATTATCCCACATTGGGAATTGACAAACCTAGCCTTAGAGATATTATCCCATATTGAGAATTGACAAACCTAGCCTATAATATATAAAGATCCTAGGCTACTCCCATTAACATCAATTGGTTGTAAGGTGGAACCTCAGACTTTAACAATGAAAACCACAAAAATTTTGAAAAACTATCATTTTAGCCACAAATTCGTGAATTAAAGCACGAATTAGCCACGAATTAGGCACAAATTTGTGGCTAAAGTTTTGGAAAACTATCTGTATACTTCTATCACAATTTCCTTTTCAGATAAAAAGATGAAAAATTCAGTGAGATCATATATTTTGTAATGTTGTGTTTTGCCTTGCATGGAAGCTTAATTGAATTGGAGCGGCGTTGTTTTACATTCGATAAAAAAAATGTTACGACAACTGCAGATGCAACCACATACAATGCACAACTGAGAACAGGAACAGGGCCAATAAACCTCGGCACTTTTTTTACAGGCAATAACTGTGAAATATAATTGGTTTATGTTATAACCGTATTGATTTATGTTATAAACTGAGAATTTTATTTCACATTAATGTTTTATAGGTTTTCACAGTTGTTCATCATTATTCAATATTTATATAAATATTTTTTTTATTAGGGGATGGGGTAGGGAGTGGTTGATGTGGGATGGATGACGTGGGGGTGTATGTAAAGTTATGTGTGTGTGCGTGAGGGTATTACCATTTTTCGAAAAAAGTTTTATTATTTAGGAAAAATTCTTAAGTTATTTTATTTAGAAAAATGGGGAAAACATTTTACGTAAAGTATTTTCTCCACTTTCCAATTCTTACCAAATACCGGAAAATAAGAAAAATATTTTGTAAAAAATATTTTTCCCAATAAACAGAGCCTAACTGTAGTAGTAATATGTAAGTTATCGAAGTTTAAAGGTTTCTTCACTTAAAAAGTTTGATAATTTGGTTCTAAAGGTTGATATTATTATAGTTTGTTTTAATGGTTAGACCATCCATCTATAGTGGTGACATTAAAAATAAACTAGTGTTACACCCGTGCGTTAAACGCACGGACAAAAAATTATGACATATAACAGGAACTAAATTAAAGAGTTACAACAAACTCTAAACTCAAAGAGTGTTCCAGCGCTTGTACACGCTAGGCTTGACTCACCACCTCCCCTATATACTTGACATATAACTTTAACAAACTAAGATAAATTTCAATAAAAGTGAAAATCAATTTAAGTAAAGTTATTCTAAGACGATTTTCTTCGGATAGTTTTTCCTCATTGTTTCATCATCAACCAAAGGATCCACACCAAGAATTTTGTGGGACGGAAAAAGTAATAAGCTCAAATTTTGTGCCTATAATATATGTACACCTGTAAAACTACCACGTTTAAGATGTGCAGTAAAGCATGAAGTAATTTGCAAATAGATACTCATTTAAAAGTCATAAATCAGATCATAAGCATACAAAGAGTAAATCTTATTTATTCGAAACAAATGCAAATATGCTTTTACATGATGAATTATAAGTTGGGGGGGGGGAGGGGAGAATGAGTTATATTACTTAACAGAGCTATGATCCATAAATTCCAAATCAGAGCTCTAGAGCAAAGAAGGTTAGCTTAAGATGTAGTAATTGGTCATTTTCTAACTGAAAATTTCTTCCAATAGTTATTGAGCATAAAAGATTTAGACAACTTAAGCAAATGATATTGACGTGATAAGTACAAAATAGCTGGGAACTTTCTTTTCTTTATGGAGAGAGAGAGAGATTGATCATAAATCTGTCAGCTAATGTTAAGAACCTTAATGACAATTTATCTAAAGAATCTTAATAACAACTTATAATGAAGTAAATTAATAATTTTGATGTCGTACTTATGCAAAACCAACTAATTAAGTGGTCAATACCCACGTTCACCAAGGGAAATATAATTTTTTAAGCTCAACCGGATAGAACAACACATGTGTGTTTTGATCATGGTCAAAACTACGTATATTGAAGCACCGATTATATTGGGATAAGTTTATCTTGTGACCCCATGAGAAAAAATGAAGCTTCAACCAAGCTGAGAGTGTCTTTACCTGAAAATGAGTAATGGTAATTAACTTGAGGTCGTACGTAGAAATTTACAATATGTATATGTAAATGCAAAAATAAAATATGTATACATATACTTTTTTTTGTCTGAAAAGTTTGTTTAACTTTAACTTTTATGGCCAATTCAATCGAATTTTGATTATATTTCTATGAAAATCTAAATATCCATTGTGCAATTCTAAAAATTATTTTTGTTTCATAATTAGAAATACTGTCTTTTACAATTTGTAAAATTGCATGGAGATATATAGATTTTCATAATATCTAGATTTTCATAAAAGTTGTGGTCAAAGTTTGATTGAGTTAACAACGAAAGCTAAAGTGGGACAAACATTCTGAGACAGAGGGAGTATATGAATTTATTTCTTTCTGGATAGTCCCCATTTGATGTGTAACTGATGTGAACGCAGCGGAATATAATAGCAAGGATCGCCTAAACGAATCCCAAACAAGACTTCCCAAGAGAAATCTCAAAAACCAAAGCCAAACTTGACTTAGATTTAAAATCGAATAAGGGACAATAATTGCAAAGCAATAATTTGATTATGATAAAACTTAGCTTAAAAACAATGAAAGACTAAAGTATTTATACTACTTACAATAGGGACAAACCTATTTACAAATGTATTTGACGAAAAGACAAGAAAAAAATCAAGCATGTCTTTTGACGAAGAGACACGAAAATATTCAGACATGCCCTTTCAGGAACCCCTCGGCCGAGGCGGCCATGCTACTCGGCCGAGCATAACCACTGCCGAAAACCATAGTTTCTGTCCCCTTTCCCTCGGCCGCGTCAAGAAGTAGCTCGACTGAGCACCTTTGTCCAGACTTGCTTGTCTTTAAAACAACAGAAATTGCCAATGAAATTGTCTATGGCTTAACAAAGTGAGACGAAACTCACAAAGTTAGACGAAACTCACAAGTGTTGTCCTTAGTGTTGGCAACACTAAAAACAACACACACCAATTCGAAAACAACAAATAAATAGAAATAAATCTAATTTGCAGCGGAAGTAAATAATAATACACAAGAAATATATTTTTATCAAGTTATATAAATATATATCTTGATGGGTGCCAGGAGGGCAAGACCTTTCTATATATAATATGAATTCAATACAAGGTCAAAGAAGTTCAATTAATGATAAATAATCATTAACTCAAGGAACAATAAATAAAGAACTCTCTCTGAATACAATCACTCAAAACCTCACGAAAATATAAAAATATATGTGAAACTCTCGAGTGTCGGACAGAGTGTTTCAAACACTGAATGACAACACTTGAAGAGCAGAATTCTTTTCTTGTGCAGATTTGCATTTTCTGAATTGGATGATCACTAAGCTGATCGACTGTACTATTTATAGGCCTCCAAAACTTGGAGCCTACTCAAAATAACCAGCTAACAACCTTGAAGTTTGTTTCCCCATTTTTAGCTCCATTCGCCTCAATTGTAGAAGACTTAGTCTTCATGGCTTCTTTTACTTGTACACCTCTGCTGTCGACACCTTGTACTCTTATCCTAATCTCCCCCTGAATAGCTAAATAATATCTCTTTTACTTAGTCATTAATTAATCATATAAACAACATGTTTATATGTTAATTTCTTCATCTCCACGTAAGTCACGCCTGGGCACTTTCTGTTGACCTATTCAAGCTCACAAATAGCAGACTAACAACTGATATTTAAACATTAATTTACACATTATTATTTGTGAAAAATACAGTAACTATTCTGGTGTTGCCAAATCCAAATGGCAACACTTGTGACAACACTGGTTTGCAACACTAGGGACAACATTCATAGCAACACATGATCTAACATTAACAATTTCCCCCTTAGTTACTGATTTCTTCACAAAATACCAACGTGATGTTCTTTACAAAAAGTTAGTCATACTTTACAAAAAAAATCAAAAAATGCTATATCCTTATTAGTGACAACATAAACTTTCAGGCAATGTTAAAATATTTTTCAACCAAAGTATCACACTCACACGAGTTGAAACATCAACCTTCAGGCAAATATAGTCACATAATTTCGAATTTATCTCCCCCTTAATTACGGAATTAATAACTAACCAAAATAGTTATTAATATCTCCAAACAACCACCCAAAGTTTTAGCAAAATCACCCAACAAAGTTTAAAGAAAATTTCAGCCGAAACAAAGAAAAAAAAAACAGAAATAAAATTGTTTAAACATCACAAACCAAATTAAAACAAATAAAATTGTTTTTTCAACCAACCACCAAATCAAACAACCATTTAACCTTCTGCATTACCAGCTCCTTCTACACCTCCCTCAGCTGCACTCGTGCCACTTGGTCCAGCTCCATCACGATCATGCCTTGGCCTTGATTGATCCCCCCTATTTTGGAAGAAATCAATTCCACCATATTCATCATATCTGAATGCATATCCAACCACCCCTGCATAACTGAGTCGATGTGCTTCACCTGCCTATTGAAAAAATTCAGAACCATAATAGCATCTATCATAACAGGTGCAGTGTTGCCTGAAGTGTTGCCAATTTCAGGGGCAATACTTGGGGCGACACTAGAAGCAGGGGCAGACGTTGGAGGAGCAGTTGTGAACAAAACCCATGAAAAATCTCTGTGCCTATCACCTTCAGTAAAATGCTTGCTAATTCTATAGAAAACAGGCTTTTCAGAGATGTTGTCCGCATTCCATGTTTTAAACTTTTGAAACACAAGGACATTAAAAATGAGGGAATAGAATATGTAAGAGGAGGTTTTCTTCTTTTTGGCTCAATCAGCAAGGTGTGAAAATACCAACCTTCCAAAATTGACTCTCTATTTCTTACCTAATTTGTACAACAAAGTGTCTTGCTCGAATGTCACCGTGTTTTCATTGGCCGTAGGGGCCAATTTGTAATACAAATTTTATGAAGCACACTAAACAGAGATGAAAGGTTGGTAGCTTTAAAGTGGTCACTCCAAACTGAGATTCTCCATCCAGTCAGAAAGCTAGCTAGGGTATTAGGTTCGACATCCAAACACTCATCGTCAATACTAGGGAGGCCGAAGGATTTGTTGATGATAGAAGGATTAAAATCATAAATTTTGCCCCTAACAAAAATCTTTCCGTAATGAGGGGTGTTTCTATCATCTATGTCCTCCCTTAGATGAGCAAAAAAGTTCCTAACTACACTTTTGACATAAACTGAGACCTTAGTAATAGTAGGTAAAAAATTTCTGTCCTCCAGAAATTGGTACACCCCTAGTTCCTTGAACTAAGCCACATACGTGTTCCTTTCATCCAAGATCTTTTTATCCGAGTCTTGAACCCACTTATCTAAGTTAGATTCACAATAGAACTCTTCGGAAAGGAATGGACGTTCATAGTAACCAAATGACTCATAATCTGATTTGGACTCTTGAGAGTGAGTAGGGGTATTTACCTCAGGCAGGAGATGGGAGAATAAGATGGAGAGCTTGACTGGGCTTTGGACTTGGCTGCTGGTGTTGTCTCAGGTGTTGCCATTGGATTGGCAACACTTGGGGCAACACTGGTCTGAACTTTCTGCCTCTTTGCAATTCGGTACTTAGCCTGAGCTAGAGTTTCTTCATCCTCAAGCCATGCTTCCTCATCTTCATCTGAAGTAGATGAGGGCTCCTTTGTTTCTTTAAAAATTGGGTCCGAACCTTCTTCGGACGAGACATTGAGGGAGGAGCTTGAGCTATCTTCCACTTCAATAGGATCATCAGCAGTGTTTGATGGGATTTTTGACCTGAACATTGTCTTAATCCTTTCGGATTGACGACGAACTCCACCTCAAAATGACGAAGAAGCATCAAGGGCTTTTCGTTTCTTGGTTTTCTTTTGGGGTTCAAAGGTGAGTTCAATGGAAGGGGTAGCTTCAGGAAGACTTATAGGAATGGGAATTTGAGGAGGGTTGTAGACAATGATGTCTAAAATTGGAGAGGTTGAGGGTGTTGCAGAGAATGTCGCCGAAGATGTCTCCATAGGAATGGCGACATTCAAAGCGACACTAGAAGGGGCGAGAGGAGAGATTTCCATGGGGGATGAAATTTAGGGAGAATTTGAGGGACTCGCCATGGAAGATCGAAGGAAGAAGACGACGAGGAACATGGAAGAGGGTTTACGCCTAGAAAGAGAGAGACGAGGTGAGAGAGAGAGATAGAGAGGGTATAGGAAGATGGGTAATTAAATGGGTGAATAGGGAAGGATTTTAGTTGATTTGACAAGTTCAAATCAATTTAAATCCCGTTATCCCAACAAACTCAACACACTTATCCGGTCATTTTAAAAAAATGTAATATTTTTTTATTTTTTTATTTTAATATATAATAACTAAAAATAATTTTAGAAATATCCATAAAATTTTGTTTTTCAAAATTCAAAAGAAAATGAACTTTTAAAAAATAGATATTTCGAAATTACATTTAGTTAGAGAAAATTTAAGTATTTTTGCTAAAAACCTTTTAAATTTCACAAACTCTAAATATATAAAAATAGACTTTTGGAAATTCAAAATTTAATTAACAAAAAAAATAAAAAGAAGAACTAAAAAATAATGTAGCATCTACTAATGTGTTACTAGCAATGTTGCGTGACACACAAGGCAACATTTTAAATAAAATCCCCTTGATATTTTTTCAACATATATAACTTATCATTTCTTAGGCAATTTTAAGCAAACTTTACACTTTCTTTATTTACAAGGAAGCATCGTAGTAGCGAGCTCCGTGCCCCGAGTTTGTTATTAAAGTGAAAAGCTATATGTAGTAAGTTTTATACCTTTCAAGTAGGGTACACTGTAGTAGCGAGCTCCATGTCCCTAATACTTAGTATAGAACAACTACATTATACTTCCGTTTTGGCAAGGAAACATCGTCGTAGCGAACGTCGTGCCCCGAGTTACTTTGGGAGTATTTTAACAAGCTTTGCCTTTTCAAATATCAATAACAACATGAGTGACTTTGTCACTTTAAGCACAAAGGGGTATTTTATAAAAAATGTTAACCTAAAGTATATACACATACTAGAACAAAAGGTCAGTAAATGCCTCCCATTTGGGATTAGACTATATATATATATATATAATTTTTTTAAAATATAAAATATACAACAAATACACAGTGTTGCTGTCAGTGTTGGCAACACAGACGACAACACTTGAAACAGCAGATTTATAGAAAACACAAACCAAGAGATTTTTTCAAACTTGAAAATCTCTCATGGTCCAGGGCTTTGGTCAAAATATCAGCAAGTTGATGTTTAGTATCAATATGCTCTATTTGGATCAATTTCTTTTCTACTAAATCTCTCAAAAAATGATGGCAGATATCTATATGTTTAGTGCGTGATGTTGTATATGATTTTTTATGGCACTCAAATTGTCACAGTACATGGTCAAGATATTACTATCCAGACCATAGTCGTCAAGCATATGTTTCAACCATATCAATTGTGAACAACAACTCCCTGCTGCTACATACTCAGATTCAACAGTCAAGAGAGAGAGACACAGTTTTGCTTGCGACTGTACCACGACACAAGATTATTACCCAAGAAAAATCAACCCCCACTAGTGCTCTTTCTATCATCTATATCCCCTGCCCAATCAATGTCACTAAAACCAACCAAGTTGGTATTAGTGTCTTTGGTGAACCAGATTCCTAATTCACTAGTCCCGGACACATACTTAATGATTTTCTTGACATTTAGGTGAGAAATTTTAGGAGCAACATTGATATCTAGCACACACACCTACACTGAACATAATATTGGGACGACTGGCAGTAAGATAAAGAAGACTACCTATCATGGATCTATACAGAGTTGGGTCAACATCCTCCCCTGCCTGATCTTTGGTTACCTTAAGAGATGACCCCATAGGTATTTTTGAGCTCTTTGCACTTTCTAATCCAAACCTTTTCACCAGACTCTTAGTATACTTGCCCTGAGAGATAAAGATTTCATCATCACCGTTTTTAACCGCAATCCTAGGAAATAATTAAGTTCACCTATCATGCTCATCTCGAACGTTGATGTCATAGCTTCCACAAAATTTTGTAAACACGTTTTAGATGTGGATCCATAAACTATGTCATCAACATAAATATGAGCAATGACAAGCTCTTTATTTTCCCTAAGAATAAATAATGTCCTATCGGCTTCTCCTCTAACAAATCCATATTCAAGAAGGAAACTTGTTAGACGCCCATACCCTGCACGAGGAGCTTGTTTCAAGCCATATAAGGTTTTATCAAGTCTGTATACATGATCTGGGTGGAATGGGTCTTCAAACCCTTTAGGTTGCTCAACATATATTTCTTTATCTAAGTACCCATTCAAGAAAGCCGTTTTAACATTCATTTGGTGTAATGTGATTTTAAGGTAGCAGGCTATAGCAAGCAGAAGCCTTATTGACTCAATTCTAGCCACAGGTGCAAAGGTCTCGTCAAAGTTGATTCCTTCCACTTGTGTATAGCCTTGAGCCACAAGATGAGCTTTATTAAGAACAATATTACCCAATTCATCAGATTTGTTTTTGTAAATCCATTTAGTTCCAATTATATTTGTATGTAAAGGACGTGGAACTAAACACCAAACCTCGTTAAGGGTAAATTGTTCAAGCTCTTCTTGCATAGCTTGAATCCAGAAATTGTTATTTAAAGCCTCAATCACATTCTTTAGTTCAAGAGAAGAAACGAAACATGAGTGTTTTACCTTGGAGTATGTGGAGGACATACACACATACCTTACCATATCTCTGTAGTCAACTGGCTCCTTATTTCTTGTTCGAACCCCTTAATTAACATCACCAATTACCTGAGTAATGGGATGATAATTTCTAATTCGATCTGGGGTATCTCTCCTGCCTTGATGGTACACCAATCCAACTTCTTCTTCTGAGTCACTACCCTCAGAATTTCCAGCCACTGTTCTGTTCTCTAGTGTTGCCTCATGTGTTACCGTTTCAGGGGCAACACTCGGGGCAACACTTAAATTTGTGGCTGTACTGGTCGAATCAGTTTCTGTTTCAGCCCTTTGTTCAACTTCTTCTAGCAATGTCAGAGGTATATTTTCGACTGGTTCACCTGTGGCACTCAAGTAATCGTTAAATTCAATATTTATCGATTCTTGAATCACTTTTAACCTCAAATTATAAACTCGATAAGCATGACTGTTTTGAGAGTAGCCAAGAAAGATAGCTTTGTCACTCTTAGAATCTAGTTTTCCTAAGTATTCTCGGTCATTAAAATGTAGCACAAAAACCCAAACACGTGAAAATAGTGAATCGTAGGTTTCTTTCCATTTAAAATCTCATAGGGTGTCATAGTTGTACCGGGTCTTAAGAAAACTCTATTCGTAGTGTGACATGCTGTGTTTAATGCTTCGGCCCAAAAACATTTAGAAATATTTCTAGCAATTAGCATAACACGAGCCATCTCCAACAAAGTCCTATTTTTCCTTTCAGCAATACCATTTTGTTGTGGTGTTTTAGGTGCTGAAAATTCATGGTGTATCCCCTTTTTACTACAAAATGTAGAGAATGAGATGTTTTCAAACTCTCTACCATGATCTGACCTTATTGTGATGTACCCGATTTTCAATTTTGAAAAATCAAACGGAGTCGCCACGCCGTTTTTAGTTTAAGGGCTAAAACTTTGAAAAATGCCCGAAAAGAGACAAAGGGGTTCGGAGGTCACGTTACATTCCGGGAAGAACGTTAGGGTTTACCCGGAATGCCTCGTAAAACGAGTCTTCCTAATTTAAAACCATTTGTGTGTGTGTGTGTTTTTGGTTAAAATAAATGTAAACTGAGAAAACTAAAAATAGAGAACTCTTTTTAAGACATTAAACAAGTCCCATGATTTTTGGTATGATTTTAGGGTTGAGTTTTGGTACTCAAAAGACTCCTTGAAGTTTGAAGACCAAATCTGCCAGAATGAAGAAGGCAGTGTACATCCGATTTTGAAATGGATTTAAGAGCTTGAAAATGTCAGAATCCGGAGAAAGTCAGAGAATTAAAGTTGTTCAAAACACCTTAAATATGGTCACTTTAAAAGACTTTTCCAATTGGACTTTATTTGAAGGGAAAAAACCCTCTGGAAATCACAGGTATGTAATCTGGATTTCCAGAGAATGGAAAATTGACCTTTAGAAAATAAATTGAACGAGGGACTTGTACTTGGAGGAAAAATAAATTAAAAATATTTCTCGAATCCTCTGGATGTTGGCTATAAAAAGTATTCTATAGTCATTGTCAAATTCCAAGTTTCTGTATGTCCAAAAAATTAGACAATGGACAGAGGTCTTAGAGAAATGCTACTGGACAGCAACATTCTCAAGAAGGAAAACGTGATTTTTGGGGGATTTGCATCTATGTTCACCCCATTTTCATCCCGAGACTTGATTCCACTACTTTGTGTCAAGTGGTTATCATATCAAGTCATCCTTGGGGGATTTATGGGGTTTAAAACATTTCCTTTGCAAATGGGAAGGGGGATTTTGTAAAGATGAAATTAAAGAGAAAAATTAACTAGAAATTTAAAGTGTGGACCATTTGAGATGGTCATTCATGGAGATGAACTCCAAAATGATCATATTAGGTCAAAACTTAAGTTAAACTAGACATAAAGTAAATTAAGGTAAGAAAAACAAGATTAACTAGGCAAGTAAAGTAAAGATGTAAATTGATCAAGATGAACAAGAAATTAAAAGAGAGTTTTAGGGTTTAAAGAAGGAGGGTTTACCAATGATGGTTTAACCCTATCTTCTTGTGTTTGTGTTTGAATGGATTCAAGGCTTAAGAGTGTTTAGTGTTTGTTAATAGAGTTGGTCAAAGAGAAAACAAGTAGATAACACTTAAGTCCTCTATGTTTTCTCTCTAACCCTCCTCTTTAGTGTTGATTTAAGCTTGAGCTTATGTGTTTAAGAGATGTTTTGAGGGTGTGTGGTGAGTGAGATTTGGGAAAATGATTAAGAGAAAAAGGTGGCAATTAAGAAATTCCCACTGTTTTCTCTAATATTTTCACCAGAATGCTGTTGTGAGTGAATTGTGTTGCTGAAAATGGAGCTGAAGGGGTCTATTTATAGGGGACTGGAGGAAGCAATCCTGTCCGCGCGGATGACAATCCTGTCTGCGCGGATCCAAATGCCAGCGTGCACTGTTCATTTAATGCAGTGCAGGCTTTGGACAGGGGGAATAATTTTCCCCTACAAGCAAGCTGGCTGCAGTTCCAGCAGCTTCCAGTTCCGGAAATTCACCATTTGTGAGATTCCTTCACTTGTCCATCCTCAAATAGTAATCCCCAAAATACCCTTAACTAGTTAGAAAAGTTAGGGTTTGGTGGAGTTTGTGGAGGCTTTTTGTTAATTTTCTAACGAAAATACTAACGGCTCAAATTGGAGCCCTTACAGTAGCCCCTCGGCGACGGCGCTTTCGAAGGAAGCGGGGTCGTCGATAAGAGTAAGGCTCCACATTTGGCAAGGTGGGAAAAGGGGTGACCAAAGTGGTCGGATGGATGAACCTATTCGATAGGCTACCTACGTATCCTTTTGAGGAATCAAGCCGGTCGTAGTTCGTGTTTTTCGACTATCTTCAGTCGTTGACCCTAGAGGGACTATTTTAGGAAAGTCGCCCTAAGATTTGACTATTTTTGGGAAGTCGCCCTATGATTTGACTATTTTTGGACAGTCGCCCTAAGATTTGACTATTTTTGGGAAGTCGCCCTAAGATTTGACTATTTTTGGGAAGTCGCCCTAAGATTTGACTATTTTTGAGAAGTCGCCCTAAGATTTGACTATTTTTGGGAAGTCGCCCTAAGATTTGACTATTTTTGGGAAGTCGCCCTATGATTTGACTATTTTTGGGAAGTCGCCCTGAATGAACGCTCGCCCGAAAATTATTGTGGATAGTAATGATAAGTTTTGGAAATTTCGGTTTTTGGGAGTCACCACGCCGTTTTTAAAGGAAAACATTGAAAAACCTATTTTTAAGAGATTTTTGGGTTCGGGAGTCTGGTTACGTGTTTGGGAAGAACTAGAGAGTTCACCCAACACGCCTCTTTCGAGACTTTCAATCAACATTGGACAATTATGGACATTCAAAGTGTGTGTGCAATATGTATCGATGAGCAAGGCATGCAAATTTGGCATTTCATTCATGATGTAAAGACTGGATACAACTTGTGAGCCATGACAGGGGGCCACACCCTTTACATATTATGATTTTCATAACAAGGCAGAAGGTTAAGACAATCTGCTCAGGAAGCTCTGATGTCGTCCGACACAGGACTTCCCAGGAAGGGGATATCGGACGACATAATACCTCATGGTCAGATTGTCTTTTACAATGAACAAGCTATTCTGGAACTGGAATAACATTATTTCACCCATTGAAGACACTATATGGTGGTCTAAGTTCAGTTTGGGGGTTGATAGGAGTGAGCAAAGTCATGATTGACTTTTAATGATACGGATGTCATATGACATAGAACATCCGAAGTCGTCTATGTCATATGGCAAACCGCCTCCGTCAAATAGATCGCACCCAAACAGACCTTAGGCACATCCAAATAGTGGCTTATGAGCCAAAAATACTTAGGTAAGTTTTGAGTTACGAAGGGGTTAAATCTGACAGATCTGAAGTCCAAGAAAGGCTTTATAGCCTTCTGGGAGCTATATGTCGTATGACACAGGATCTCCAGAGAGTCCTGTGTCATCCGACAAGAGTGGCCTATTTCAGTGCCCTTCAGTCTGTTTGATTTCCCCTTTGTTCTCAAAGCAAACCAAGTAATTTTATTAACTATAAGCAGTAATATAGTACTATTATGTGAGTATTATGGGAGGATCACATGGCTTTAGTGGCCAAATGTGATAAATCACATGTTTATGGCCACTTTTATGTAGCCATCACCTCCTAACTCGAAGGAAACAAGCAAAGATCTAAACTTTATTGATGCTAATGTCACCAAATGTCCAGATCTAGGGTGGGGAGAAGTGAATATTGAAGATCCACTTCTCCACCACCTTTATCATGCAAAAACCCCAATATCTTACATAATATTAAATCAAGTAAGCATGCAAGGTAATATGAGTGTATGGAGGAGTTATTTAAAGAGAGAAAAGGGTTTAGTGGCTACCTATTGTAGTCCACAAGGTAAGATCACCAGTAGTATGGTGTATACCCCTTCAACACACCAACAAGGAGGGTTTCTTTGGATCTTGGCCTTGGTGTATGTGTGTGTGTGAGGAGGGAGGTAAGTGTGTATGTATGAGAGAGAGAGAGAGACTCTATTTGTGCAGAGTTTCCCTATTATACCGATATCCTCCCAATACTCTCCAAAATCCCCTAAAATGATCACCATGCCTTGTATTTATAGGCGGGCGATGGGAAGACTTATGTCGTCCGACAGAGGCAGTTAAACCGCCTTAGTGTCGTCCTATGTCGGACGACAGCGTACATCATTTTGGCACAGTTGGGCCGAATGGATGGCAGGCCCAATGGGTTGAATGGGCTGTGGGATAATTGGACTCAATTTGCTTCTTTAGCAATTACATGAGCCCAAAGATCAATTAAAGTGGACCCAAAACATGAGTTCGGGTCGGGGTACTCACAGAGCCCCTCGGCGACGTCACTTCCACGGGAAGTGGGGTCGTCGACACAATGAGAATCCCGAACCGGACACGAACGGCAGGGAAAGAGATGACGAAGATGGTCAAGTGGTTGGACCTTCTGTGGAAAGGATTCCTACGTATCCCATGGGGGAATCAAGCCAAATTGTAGTTTAGACAAAGATGGACGTTTGCGTCCCGGGGGAGATCCAACATGATGGTCATGCGGCTGGACCTTTTATGAAAAGGATTCCTACGTATCCCGTGGGGGAATCAAGCCGAATCGTAGTTCGTCAAAGATGGGGTGCCAATGAAAGGCCACGGGCTTTGTACCCGAAAGTGACTGTCCCAAGGGGAGTCACCCCGGAGATGGGCGTTTGTACCCGAGATTGACTGTTTCAAGGGGAGTCACCCCGATTATTTTGACTTTTTCCTTTGGGAAGTCACCCGCGAATTTGACTGTTTTGATGGGGAGTCACCCCGAGGGTTTGACTTTTTCCTTTGGGAGTCACCCGCGAATTTGACTGTTTTGATGGGGAGTCACCCAGAGGGTTTGACTTTTTCCTTTGGGAGATTGACTGTTCCAAGGGGAGTCACCCCGATGATTTTGACTTTTTTCTTTGGGATTCACCCGCGAATTTTTACTGTGTGGGAAATCTGTACGGTCTTTCCGGACCGGGTAGTTTATAGCCATTCCGGGCTATTTTCTGTGTTGGAAACTGTACGGTTTTCCGGACCGGATAGTTTATAGCCATTCCGGGCTATGGATCTTGGTAATTGAGAGAGGTGGGCATTTGAACCCAAATTAAATGGTGAATTTTGATGATAGGCAGTCAAGATAGACTGACAGAATTGACCAGGGGCAAAAAGGAAAATTACCCCTTCTGGATAGCGGATGTCGTCCGACATGGGGAGTTTCCCAAGCTATTTTAATTAAAACAGTTTAGGTCGTAAGACAGACCCCCAAATTGGAATCTGCTGAGTTTAGAGAGAGAGAAGAGAGAAATTTTTTGAAAGTTTCTCCCCCCCATTTTGATTTCAATCCAAAATTGACAATGCCTCCGCGAGCGGAATCGAGGAAGAATGTGCAACGATCATTATCCGCGAGGAGGAAGCTCGTCGATCGGAACAAACGGAAGAAGTTTCCAGAGGGGAATGGGCTCTACCCGAGCCTTGATTTGCATTCTTCCATGATGGAATGGATGGGGGTAAGCATTTTAAATCATTAACCCTTTCGAAATTTGATTTCTAGGGCTTGAGATAAAATTTGGGGGAAATCGCACCCAAAGAGGAATGTTGCATGCTTGGCATGAAATGTATTATTTTGAAAAGATTTTTTCTTTTCCTGTTTTTCTTCTTTTGAAAGAATTTGGGTGATTTTTTTTTTGAAAATGCACATGAATGAATGCACACATTGTTATGAGTATGTTTTTGATACCTGTGCTGTGCTTACCTGCAGACTTTGCGGACCAAGGGGTCCCCTGAGGCGATTGCGACTATTTGGGGCCTTCTTCCTGGCTCTTCTGATTTGCCGGGTAGTCCCAAGGGTCTGGTTTTTGCTGCTGGTCTTGGACCATTCTTCACTGCCGTTGGAGACTTTGGTGACACGCCCAGGAGTGTGGAGCTGGTGCGGGCCTTCAGGCAGTATTGGTGGGACTCTACCCACACTTTCCATCTATCTTGGGGTGAGTCGACCATCACTCCCTATGACTTTACTGCTATCACTGGTCTGCAGTTCACAGGCAGGCCCATCTTTTCTGAGGACCCTGGTGTGCTGAGCACGGACGCTATCCAGGCATTGACTGGCATGACC
Organism: Adenophora triphylla var. japonica; assembly: GCA_022495995.1. Taxonomy (NCBI): domain Eukaryota; kingdom Viridiplantae; phylum Streptophyta; class Magnoliopsida; order Asterales; family Campanulaceae; genus Adenophora; species Adenophora triphylla. The sequence goes on from JAFEMH010001175.1 coordinate 253,242, forward strand.
CTTCGTCCGAAGGGCAATGGGGTTCCGTTGGCGGATTTGCATTCGGCTTTGACGCATCAGTGTCGTCTCTTTTCTGAGGGTGAGGCTGCCGTTACGACTGAGCAGTTGGCGAGAGCCTTTGTCTGGGCCGGATTTTCTAACACCCTGTTCTGTAATGCCTCTACGATAGCATTGACTCTTTTGCTGGAGCCTCTTCGAGATTGGAGCAAGGTATCCACTTTTTCGTGGGGAGAGGCTGGTTTAGCTCAGGTGTATAGAGGTCTGGATGAGGTGAGCAGAGGCAGCGGACCTCTTTGGATTTTTATCAGACTGTGCTGGAGGTATGCCTTTTGTTTTTTTGTGCCACTTGACTACTGCATTGACCTTTTTGTCATCATTCTTTTACCATTGATGCACACTGAAAAACTTTTTGTCTCTGATTTCAGGTGTGGGCTTACGAGGTGTTTGGCTGTTATGCCTGGACTGTGCCTGAGAGGATTGCGACTAATTTGTTCCCTGCTATTCGCCGTTGGACTTTTGGAGTGAGGGAGAGTCGGAGAGTGGACGGGGTGAAGCCCCGGAAGACGGCCTGCTACCATGACACCATGATTGCTTTGAGGGGTACCCCTGTTGGGTTGAGACTGTTCCCTTGGCATGGTAGGTATGGCGAGGATATGGTTAGTGATGCTGCCCTGGTGACCAGGACGAGGAGGCTTCTGATTGGCCTGGAGGGAGATGCCCTGTACTTGGGGGAGAGAGTCTGCAGACAGCATGGTTATGGCACTGCCGCCCGCGTTCCTCATGATCCTCCTGTGGGGATTTGGCACATTCGGGCCTTGCCTGACTTGGAGCGGTTACGGACTGGTATTGATGCTGCCGAGCTGTCTGATGATGGGGATTATGCCCAGTTTGTCTTCACCCGATTGGTGACTCCTCGGAGTTATGGCCGCGGTGAGGGCAGGGGATGCATACCGGCGCCTCCCAGATTTTTTTTTTTGAGTATGAGAAATTTGCAGGGTGTCATTCGCCGCTCCTCATTTGATATGTCCGAGACTCATCCTCATCTCGCGGCTTCCCACGGACTACTTCTGTGAGCAATCTTTCTTTTCTGATTCGTTCAAGCTTTTTACTGCTTTACTGTTTACATTGATTGCTTCTGACTGCCTCTTTTGTCTTCATTGAACAGGTCCCAACCAAGACCTTCAAGGTGGTGGCCAAGGCGCTCACCAGTGCTGTGAAGATGCTGCACCAGTTTCAGAGGAGCGCAGAGCATTGGAAGGGGAGATGCAGCTCCCAGCCCGGTAACGTTGTGCCTCCGAAGAAGAGGCCTAGGCTGACTTTGGCTCCTTCTGGCTCACAGGCGGGCGGGTCGAGTCAGCAGCCCCAGCCCGATGATGATGATGGCGAGGACGACCCTTATCAGCCCCCCTTTACCATGGTGCCTGAGTGGCATGGGTATTATGTCGAGCCCCAGCCTTGGGCCCAGTATGAGGATGATGGTGATTCGGATGGCGAGATCCATGAGGCGCCGGAGGGTGGCGACGATGGCCAGGAGCAGAGCGGCTCCGAGGAGGAGGTGGGCAGCGTCCAGGATGACAACAGCTCTGAGGAGGGTGAGGAGGACTCTGAGCAAGATTGATCGCTGCGATCCCCTTTTGCCATGCTTTAGACTCTTTTAGGGAGAGAGAAGAAATGCATGCATTGTTTTTGTTCTTTTGGATTGTAAAAATAAATATTTTGTTGCTTTTTTGTATTTTGACAACTAAAGTATTTGTTTATTTGTATTTGGTAGCTCATATGCACGAGTTCGTCCCAAGAAAGGCACAAAATGGTGGCTTTTGATGTGATTGGGTATTTTTGCGGTTTTTGTATGCATTGGGTGATGTTTATGCGTCTGCGGGCGTGTTGGATGTGCCGGGTCTTCTCCCGTGGGCTTGATGAGCGAGGGGGAGTGTTTATGTATGATTTTCTGGTGTTTTGGACAGGTTTGGGTAGGTTTTTGAGCAAGCATTGGGCTGCTAGGGATTGCTGCAGTTGCAGCTGCTGGTGTTCCTGATGGAACTCTCCATGTCGTCCGACACATGACTTCATGGAGCCTCCATGTCGTCCGCCAGGGAGAGTCTGGGGGACAGATTTCTTAATCAGCAAGCCCCAACACTTTAAAAGGAGGCAGACTCGTAAAAAACAGATTCCAGCAGTCACAGCAGACTCTAAACTGGTTTTCCACCCCGAAATTAGCCCCAAGATTCGACCTTTGACCCGGAATAGAGCATTATGACGACAGATCTAAGATTAAAGAACGTCAATTTCATTCCGATCTCATAGATCTAACCCGCCACCACCGTAGCAACAATAGGAGTGTTATCGACCAACGATATGGGTTGAGATGCATTAGGGCATTAAAGGAGTGGGCGATAGATTGGAATCTTCTCCGGGCCGCATCCAGATACTGGGACTGTGAGAGGCATGTCTTTACCCTCTCGTATAATGATCTTACACCCACCATTGAAGAGTTCCGGGCACTGATTGGGGGAGCTGAGCTCAGAGATGCGGTCTTTCCCCGAGATCCACGACCCTTGACTGAGCAGTTGGCCGATTTCTTGGGATTTCACACCGAGCAGATGACTGATCTGATTCTCGACCTGTCCTTTGTTGACCTGGCCCAGATAGCCCGATTAGGTCAGACGCATCCGGAGTCAAGTTTGACCCATCCACAGCCATGGACATCTTTATGCTGATTATGATCTCCCTATACTGCTTTTGTGAGTACGACGGGGTATGCTCTGGTTTACTGCTGGGAGTTGTTAGACAGATGTGGGGTTCTCGAGGCACCACATTGGCTGAGATCCGACCTGGGCAGGGAGAGAGAGACATGGTTCCCCTTTTGTTGGCGGAGACTTATCATGGGATGGACCGACTGGCTAGAGGGTCATTGCACATGGGACGTGGCAGCCCCAGTCTTTTATCATTGTGGCTCTTTGAGCGGTTGAGACTTATCTCTCCATTACCCGCAGATGCATCGCAGCACCACGGGTTACACAGCAGAGGCGAGTGGCTCTGGAGGCTTCACAGGAGATCTGGCAGAGGCGATTGGCCAGGTATACCACCAGGAACATTCAGTACTAGGTTCCTGGATGGAGGCTTGAGACCATGAGCGACAGGCAGGATGATTCTGCTGTAGTGAGGCTGTCGGGGTTACACTTCTCATCATTTAGCATCCCCTTGCTTGTTGAGAGGCAGTATGGATACCCACAGCAGGCTGTTGATGGGTTCAGAGAGCAGATGGCCCGGGATACCGTTCTTCTTGACATGACTGATGTCCGGACTCTCAGGTTCTTTGCCAGGGCCTTTTTGGGAGCAGCTTTTCCTGCTCACACACTGATACGGAAGATACGGGGACTCACATATCTGTCCACCTTGTATCTTATTTGGTATGGGGAGCAGATGGGACCAGTTCAGTACGCCATTGAAGCATATTGCCGAGGGATCCGAGGAGGAGACCAAACTAGCCGGGAGCTACGCGATGCTGAGGCACAGGCTGACCCAGACAACGTGACCGACGATCCGGCAGCGGACTTTGAGAGATTCATAGAGAGGAGAGCCAAGATGAGGGATGACCCTGAAGTTATGGCTCGGAGGATAGCTTTGAGAGAGGAGAGGGCTGCCCAGGCGGCGCTGAGAGCTGCCGAATTGGTTGACTCGCCGACTCGCATTTTTCCTGAGCCGGAGTGACGGGAGACAGAACTGTTTGAGATAGCTAAGCCAAAGACCTCCCGAGGATCGAGGAAGAGGAAGCAGAAGAATGCTAGTTCGGGAGTGGGAACGAGCGACTAGAATTAGATGACCGGTCATTGTATCCCTTGCTGCCGACACAGACAATTTAGATGTTCTTTTTAAAAGATATTATTTCTGCTAATGTTAATGAGTCGAGAGTAGACCGTGCTTGAACTCATCAATGAATGTATTAATGTGATGAAAGTTGAAATTACTTCAGAACTTAATCAAGACACATTTTGGTAATCACAAATACAACTGTTGACAGGATTTGGTGATTTTTATGATTTTTTAGACCGAACCGCGAACGGCTGCCTACGTTCCCCTTTTACAGATTGGACTAAGGGGCTCAGGTCTCCGTAGTTCAACCCAATTAACTTTGTGTTTAAGAAAGGATAGATAGAAGGGGGACAAGTGGTGCAACCCTGTTTTTTACCTAGACCGCCCGTTTTTAGGGTTTTCAGCCTAGTTGGGTATATTCTTTAGCACCGAGCGCGCCCTTTGTTTTGCACGGACTGCCTTTTGAGAGGTTTTCGCCTCGTCTGCAGGTACATTATTTTCGCGCTTTGTTTTTTTTTTTTTTTTTATATATTTTTCTCTTTTTTATATATAGGGGAAGACTCGATTCAGATGTAATAGCGGCGTAATTTGTCGCCGTTCACCGGGTGCATGAAGGGGTTACCATCCAAATCTGCCAACTTCATTGCTCCGCCAGAGAGGATCTCCTTTACCAAATACGGGCCTACCCAGACTGGCGCCCACTTGCCCAGAGGACTGAATTGATTCAGTGGCTTCTCTTTTAGGACCAAATCACCCACTTTAATGTTGCGGGGATGCACCTTCTTGTCAAAGGCCCTAGCCATGCGCTTCTGATAAGCCCGGATGTGCTCCATCGCCTTAAGCCTTCGTTCATCCAGAAGAGCTAACTCGTCATGTCGACTCTGAAGCCAGTCTATCTCGTTGACTTCATTCTCAAGCAGAACCCGGAGAGAAGGTACCTCTAATTCAATGGGAAAAACGGCATCCATTCCATATGTCAAAGCGAACGGGGTTTCACCGGTGGCTGTTCTTACTGAAGTACGGTAGCCCCATAGTGCCAAATGAAGCTTCTCAGGCCAATCCCGGCTCCTTTCGGCCATTTTCCGGATGATCCTTTCTAGGTTCTTGTTCGCGGCCTCGACGGCACCATTGGTTTGAGGGAGATAAGGGGAGGACTTGTGTCGCTTGATTCGGAATTCTGCGAGCAATTCGTCGGTATGTCCCTCGAAGTGTGACCCATTGTCTGAGATATTATCATTTGGAACTCCGTATAGGCACAGAATGTTTTCCTTTATGAAACGGGCCACCTTTTTGGAGTTGAGGACTTTGTAGGACGCTGCTTCAACCCACTTGGTGAAGTAATCCACATCGACCAACACGAATTCGTGCCCGTTGCTACCGGCAGGAGTTATCTTCCCAATAACATCAATCCCCCAAGTTGCGAATGGCCAGGGAGTGCTCATACAGTAGAGATCATGGGGAGGCATATGGTTGAGATTGGAGAACCGCTGACATTTATCGCAGGTCCGCACGAACTGAATGCAGTCAGTCTCCATGGAGATCCAATAATAGCCCATCCTGAGTATGCTGAACATCAAGGCTCGGGCGTTCATATGTTGTCCACATGCGCCACCATGGACTTCTTCCATGACCTTTCTGGCTTTAGACTTGCTGATGCAGAGTAGAAGTGGGCCTCGGTGCCTTTTCTTCCATAAGTCATCCCCCAGAATAACGTACTGTGCAGACAACCTTTTGAAAGCTTGTAAACTTTTTGCGCGGAGACCTTCTTTTAGCCTACCATCCTCTTCTGTTGGGAACGAGGCTTCGCCATGCTTAAGGTACCGAAAGATTCTCGTCGTACCATAGGTCACCGACCTTTTCTAGCTCGATCTGACAACAGTAGGCAGGGTTCTCGCGCCTCCCCACTCTGAATGGCTTTACTGACTTTCCCTCCGGAATTTCTACCAAGGAGGCTAAAGTGGCCAGGGCATCCGCGAACCTGTTCTTGTCCCTGGGTAGGTAGTAAAACGTGACCTCCTTGAATTGGTCGATCAGGTCCTCCATGTAAGCATAGTACATTTGCAAGTACTGGTCCACGGTTCTCCACTTATTGGATACCTGATTGATGATTAGCTGAGAGTCTCCGTACACCTCCAGCTTTTCGAAGTTTCGCTCCAAAGCTGCCTCGAGGCCGGCTATACAAGCTTCGTATTTCGCGGCGTTGTTAGTAGCCGGGAAATTCAACTTGATAGCGATGGGGGTGTGCACATCCTTTGGATCAACCAACACCATGCCGATACCATTGCCCCTTTTGTTGGCGGCACCATCAAAGAACAACTGCCAACGGTCTGTACCTTCTATCATGAAAATTCCATCGTCTGGAAATTGGGGTTCGCACTCGGGCGCTTCTGAGCTCAGAAAATCTGCCAAGTGATCTGACAGAGCTTGGCCTTTGATGGCCTTGCGGGTTACGAACTTGATATCAAATTCGGCTAGGAAGAATGACAATTTCGCAAGCCTTGATGACAGAAAGGACTTACCAAACAGGCACTTGATGGGATCCATCTTTGATACTAGGTGTACTGTATGTGCCAAGAGGTAGTGTCTATATTTGCTTACCACCCATACCAAAGCTGCACAGGTTTTCTCTAAAGCTGAGTTGTTCAATTCGCTACCCTGAAGTTTCCGGCTGACGAAGTATATGGCATTTTCCACTTTTGAATCTGGCTTTTCTTGTGCGGGCATGGCTCCGACAGCCGTATCTGTAACTGTCAAATATAGCAACAAGGGCTTGTCCTTATACGGAGGACACAGGATTGGGGGATGGACCAAGTAGGCCTTGACCGTCTCGAAGGCGGTTTGACACTGTTCGTTCCATTCAACCTTCTGATTCTTCCGGAGCAGCTTGAAGATCGGCTCACAGATAGAGGTTAGCTGGTGGATGAATCGGCTGATATATTGGAGACGGCCCATGAAAGCCTTCACCTGCGTGGCGTTGTCGCGGCTTCATCTCCATGATGGCTTTGATCTTTCTTGGATCGGCTTCAATTCCCCGTTACGTGCACCATGTATCCCAGAACCTTTCCTCGGACTACGCCAAAAGTGCACTTTCTTTGGGTTCAACCTCATCTCATGCTCCCGCAGGTTGAAGAACTTCCTTAGGTCGATCAAGTGTTGACCATCCGATCCTTTGGAATGAATAATCATATCGTCAACATAGACCTCGATCTCCTTATGGATCATGTCATGAAAAAGTGCGATGGCCTTTCATTTGGTAAGTGGCGCCGACATTCTTCGGACCAAAAGGCATAACCGTGTAACGAAGGTTCCCCAGGGCTGGTGAAGGCAGTCTTTTCCTGATCTTCCTTGGCGACTTTGATCTGATTGTAACCCGCGAATCCGTCCACGAATGACTTGACTTCGTAGCTGGCAGTATTGTCTACCAACAGATCGATGTTGGGCAAGGGAAAGTCATCCTTTGGGCTAGCTTTGTTTAGGTCTCTGAAGTCCACACAAACCCTGACTTTGCCATTTGAATTGGTAACCATCACTATGTTGGCCAACCACTTGGGGTATTCGACCACTCTAATGAAACCCAGTCTGAGCAGCTTCTCTATTTCTTCTTTAACCTGGAGAGACCATTCTGGCTTGATCCGGCGAAGTTTACGCTTGGCGGCTGGCTTCGAGTCCAGGGTATTCGGTGCTCAACAGTTGAAGTGTCCAATCCGGGCATGTCTTTGTAGGACCAGGCAAATACGTCCACGTACTCCTTGAGCAAATCAATGAGGGCTTCCTGTTCTTCCCCGGTGAAGAAACTGCCAATCTGTGTCTCTTTGGGTTCTTCGCAGTTCCCAAATTCACTGTAGTTAATACCTCATCGACAGCTTGGGCCCGATTGTCGTCTCGGTCAAAAACCTGCTTTATATTATCATTTAAAAAGTTTTCATCTAAAAAGTCTGTGTCCTCTTCAAATGAATCATTATTAACCACTTTCAAGTCATTAAGATTTGTCTTCGTTAACTTATCATTTGTTAAGGTGGCAATTAAGGGATACGCAGAAAGGTCAACCATTTCATTTAATGCAAAAGGGAAGACAGAGTTAAAGACACGGCGATGATCGTCAGCCGTGAGAGTATTTGACCTATCTAGAGACTCGAACTCGATAACAAAAGACTCTGAGGACTGACTCAGGATTACAGGGATAGATTTAGACTCAGACACACCAGGACGAGGGGTCAGCCCGAGCTTTTCCATCATAACTTCCCGACTGGCGATCGGTCCCTTGAAGGAAGTCCAATTCCGGAGTGGCATCTCTGAAGTGCTGACGAAGGTGCGCGGGTCAATCTCTTTGTCCCCATCAAACTCGATCACTGATACGTAATCTTTTCTAGTCGAAAGATCTGTCACAGGTACATAATCATCCCCGGTCAGAAGGTCAACCATGCTGAAAGGATCTTTAGTAACAGCCCCGGCCATTGGTGGCGTCTTTTCACACAAATCAATCAACGGTGCTTCCATCAGTGGATCAGCCCCAGCTATTTCTGATAAATCTGCTTCCTCGAATAAAGCTGCGACATCATTTGCTAGTTTTGCTGCAGTTCGAATATCATCCCAAGACAACATATAGCAGAAATGAGTATTCAATTCATCATCAACATTGATTACATCATTGTTCGTGGGCACGATAGCCTCAAATTTACTCACACCCTCGTTGGGACTAGCCTCACCAAACTCTATGACATTGACAAACTCGATCATGTTGACCCTGTTGTTGTTGTTGGGGAGAGGATTGGTGACGATGTTCGGCTTCTCAATCTTGCGCTGGTTAATCAGACTCTGAACGATTCTCCTCAGTGTGAAGCAACTGTTGGTAGTATGCCCCGAATTCTGGTGGTATCGGCACTTCAGGCTGCGATCCAGTCCCGGGGTGTCAGGAGTAGGGTAGTTCTCCAAAGGTTTGATCATTCCTGTCCTCATCAAACCATCAAATACCTCTTCGAGCGGCATCCCCAAATCATCATATTTCGATTTCTGAGGCCGTCCTCCACTGCGGCCGGGTGGCTGACTATTCTCCCCTTGAATGTAGTTGACGGTGTTAGAGACCGCGGTTTCCTTGTCTTTCGAAGCAACAGGGGCAGAGCTTGGAACTCGATAACGGGGAGCTGGAGTATTACCGGGAGCAGGAGTTGGAACGATGGAGTAGGTAGCATTCTCACTTTCGGCCCCTGCGCTCACCATTTCTCGCAGATTTGGGTAGTATCCCCGGCCAATAGCTTCCCTGATAGATGGTTTGACACATGAAAGGAAGATGGACTTTTCGTCAGAGAGGGGAATTGGGTGGTCCAACTCGTTAAGCTTCTTGTTCCACCTCTTATAAAAGTCTGTCACGGACTCATCGTGCCTCTGAATGGTGCCGATCAAGTCACTACGAGTGGTGTACCACTTGACACTTCCTTTGTATTTGTCCAAAAAAGCATCACTGATCTGGGACCACGTAGCCCTTGCCTCCGGTTTAAGGCCTAGGAACCATCTCAAAGGAGAGTCATCGAGGGATAAGTGAAAGTAAAGGGCTAGCATCTCTTCGGTGGCCCCTTTGGCACCCATTGACATGATGTAACTGTTCACGTGAGTTTTAGGGCATGTGGAGCCTTCAAACTTGGTTATGGGGGGCATCTTAAAGTTCTTTGGGAGAGCCTTGGAGTCTTTGAGCTCTACGGAGCTGACCATGCTGGATCCAAAAATCATCTTGTGTAATTGTTCTTTCACATACTTCAGTTCTTCTTTCAAACTTGAAACCTCGGAGGATGGGGGTCGTCCCATAGTCGAAGCTACTGTTGAGGATGGCACTGGAAACTCTGGCGTGGACCTGATTGGCAAGGCAGCCGGAGGAAGACCAAGAGTGCTGGGTATGCTAACATTGTTGTCCACTAAGCCAGCTGGGCTGGGGATCTTGTTCTCGTACATGTCATAACCATTGAATTGGACACCGGGATTCTGGGGCCCGAACTGTACCGATTGACTGCCGACCTGACCGTGGGCAGGGGACCTGATACTTGTTGTAAGTACCCCAATCTGGATCACCCCCTTTCAAGCACCCGGGAAACACCGCAGACTCATCAACGCAGTCTCGGAGACCTCTGGCACTCAAAACCCTCTCAAAACCCTCTCAAACCCCCAACCAAACCAAGGGAGGAGCTTTTCTGGGATAAAAAGGGACAAAAGGACCTTTTGGGAATTTTCAGGAAATCAGAAAAGCAATTAAGGTCCGTACGGACCTTTTTGTTTCAATGATTACTAAATCCCCTTAAAGTCCACAATATTCCCTCAAATCCCGGGGAAAATGATTACTTCCTGCAGAGTTGGTCCGTACGGACCTCTTTGCATGCAAGATGGTCCGTACGGACCTTATTGCTCAGGGAACACCATCATTCCAGAATATTCACCATCATTGCAGATTCCCTCACATCGAGGAAATCCAAAATTCAGGATAACCAAGAAGGTCCGTACGGACCTCTTTGCTCCGAAATTTTTACTATAAATAGAGGGCTCCCCCGCCTCATTTTCACACACCTCCCTCTTCTCTCTTCCTCCCTTAGCCTTGGCTCCCCTCTAAGTCCTCTTGAGGCACTCCCGGCCCCTTTCGGATCCTTCCGAGGCCTTCCGAGCTCCCTTGTGGTGCTCGAAGCCTCCCGAGCGCTCCCGAGACGCTCCCGCGCTGCCCCGAGGCACTCTCGAGGTACTCGAGGCCCCTCGTGGTACTCCGAGGCCTTGCACAGTCTTTCCACGGTGTCCCGGCTCTTTCCGAGTCAAACCGACGATCCCAAACCACGCCGAAACTGCCCGAGTGACTCCACCGCCACCACAACGCACGCCGAACCTGCCCCGAGTGATCCCGACGATCCCCACGCACGCCGAACCTGCGCCCGAACGCAGCACAGCCTCAACTCAAGCCGAAACTCTGTCCGCGGACAACCGGCATCTCCCGAAGCAATCCCGATCCGTACCGGAACGCTACTCCGACCTCAAATACTATTCCCCAGCGGAAGACAGACACGAACCAACATTGGTAAGGCTTCCTTCCTACACTATTTCAATACATTTCCATACATAGCATACAATGTAGACATCCGATACAGCATGCATTTTTAAAAGCACACACACACACACACAACATTTAAAGGATATTAGGGGTATCCGAAAGACTCGTTTTACGAGGCTACTCGGGTGAGCTCTAATATTCTAATATTCTCTTCCCGGGGAGTCATCTGACCTCCGAACTCAAAATCTCATCACACAAAAAACAGTTTAAAAATTATCTTTAAGCGATGCCCTTTTTCAATGTTTTGGGCTTAATAAAAACGGCGTGGCGACTCTACAAATGCGAAAACAAACGGCGAGACACCTCCAACCTGAAAACGCTGCAAAGCGGGGAAATGCCAGATGCCGGGGCCGCGAGGCCTGCTCGGATCCGGGTAATTTCAGTTGGCGACTCCGCTGGGGACATTTTGTTTTAAAAAACTTTTAAACAAAACAAAAGATTTTTAAAACGATGATGAGGGTCAAACTTTCATTTTACCCCTTCCTTTAACTGTTGTGTGTGTGTGCACGTGCTTCGTTTTTATTTTACAAAAAAAAATAAAAATACAAAAAAAAAAATGCATCAATATACATCTGTGCATACATTTAAAATTCTTCAAAAACTTCTGTTTTACTCGAGAAAAAGAATTTTAGAGACCGCACACTACGCGCTTCTTTGCCTCGGTTACACCGCACTCTACTCACTGCTTTGCCTCGGTTACACCGCACACTACGCGCCTTGCCTCGGATACACCGCACACTACAACCCTTAACCCGGAGTGGTCTCGGTTGCGATCCGTTTGGTCTTCCTAGGCCTCTTGGGCGCGCACGGGATCATTCCAAACATCCCATCCCTAGCAGCGTCAACCACACGTTTGAGTCTTGAGTCACACTCTGTCCGGACTCGGTTGGTTTTACCCGGTCCGTGTCATACGGCTGGATACATATACCATGCGGCCATTTTACGAGTCAAGGCTCGGAACTCAAGATCCCTTGCGCAAGCAGCGATGAAAGGTCATGCTAAAATCTTGACACGATCTTGATTTCGAAGCTACACCCGAGACGATGTTCCGTCCGGATATACATCCATGCTCGCATGACACCATGTCATCACGCCTTGATACGTCGGCCATGACAATATGACCCGGCCAACGCCTAACGTCACGAGATCCCTTGCGAAAGCAAGGTAAAGAGAAGGTCATGCCGAACTCTTGGCTGATCTTGACTCGGTGGCGGCTCGGTTCACTATTCACATGGCTAACGCATCAAAACGAACATGACAGGCTCGGTCCTTAGGTTCGATTTTTCTTTTAGGCCGGTGGAAACCGCTTGCACTATAGGACCCTCGCACAGGGTACATCCGCTACAGGATGTCGAAATACGGGTGCAAAACGAGGGGCTTATAGCCGCACGAGATGGTCTCCGACCCGGGATCTAGCATAGTTGCGAAAAAGAAGAGCAATCTTTTCCAACCTACCTAGGATTACGAGAAAACATGTTTTAAGTAAATTAAAACAACAAAAAAATAAATCATAAATAAAAGAAGCGTAAACCGCATGCCACGTGAGCTTTCCCCTTTTATCCCGTTAGGCCATTCCCGTGTCTAAACCTTGCCCGTCACCCCCTCCGGCCAACGAGAGAGTGGTCGAGAGTACCCGGGAACCCGTCTCCCGAGTGTCAAAACGGCAAGGTCCTACCTCCTTCCCACTCTATCACCGGGACGGTCAGTCAATTCCCATGGCCAAATCGGTGGATAACAACGATGAAAACGGGACCTTACCCCCAAGAAATTTCCCAACATTGGAAGAAGTTTGGCGGGTCCTCATGGCTATTGAGAAACGTCAAGGTGAGCAACAAGCCTGGATCGAAGGTGCCATGCACCACTTCGGAACATTAGCCACCCAATTACACAGGGCTTCCCAAGTCATGGCGCTCCTACAACCTCTAACATCTCTCATTGTCTCCCGAGAAGTCAACTGTTACCCTCGTACGAGCCATGCGGTTATGACGTAAGACCACAAGACCTTCCGAGAGGAAAGCACGCCCATCCGGCCTCACGAGGTCCCGGTACCACCGCCGAACAACGAACACATCCTGGTGGGACGTCTGCGATTGCGGTGCTTGTGCGGAAATGGAATTCCGGGATGCGATGAATGAGGGCCGTCCTCGACGAAAGAAGAAGCTATCTTCTCAACAAAAGCTGAAAAAGAGGTATGAATACTGGTGATCCCACGGTCGGAACCCTTGGAGAACCCTCGGGAAAGTTTGACTACTACGTCATCTACTCCGACCAAATCTCCCGGCCTAGTTACGCACAAGGCCACGGAAATGTTTGCTCCATGATCGAGTGGGACGAGCTTCGCACCGCCACCGAAGGCCCGAAGGTCCGAGATAATCCAACCCTGTCTTGGGAAGATCTCAAAGACACTATTGATGCTTCGATAAAAGCCATGACGGTGAACGAATTGAAATGCGCGGTGCGGCCTTACGCCCAATCGAGGCTCCTCCCGCTCCCGAAATAGCGGGAGAGACAAGCAAAACCGTAAGTCCGAGGTGAATGTTCGACACGTTCGGTCAAATCCCAGTGAATCCTCCACGGACGGACAAAAGGCCGGCCATGCACGAGCCACGGGCGAAAAGGGACCCTACGCCAGAAAGCGAAACCTTGGACCCCGAGGTTGAAGATCTGTCTTGACACGGCTCAAGCGCACTCGGGCTAACATCTCGCTCTGGTCCTTACTCACTTCATCTTACCCGCACAAGCTCAAGTTGGAAGAAAGCACTGGCCGAGACCATGGTTCCCATCACGGTGACACTGATGAAGCGGTTCGAGATGATTGGCAAGCGTCAATTACGGCAATATCATCACCTTGCGAGCTCGATCTTCCAAAATTTGGGGCGACCACAGCGAGCCTCTCTGCATAACAGTTCAGCGGACGAGCGCCGTCTCCCTCGGGTGTTGGTAGATGGGGATCATCCATGAACGTCCTTCCGGCCAAAATGATGGATTTGCTAGGGATCAAAGCAGCGATCTAAAACCCTCGACTCGAGGCAATCAAGGCATACGACTCAACATCCCGCCCGAGTCTTGGGAATAGCCACCTTGAACTTGTGGTTCGGAAAACAAATGGTCCCAGACAGACTTCCAAGTCATCGACATCCCGATCACCTTCACTGCCATTTTGGGACGCCCTTGGCTACATCGGATCAATGGGGTGGCATCCACTCTCCATCGGTGCGTAAAGTTCATCAGGAGCAGATCGACCATCATCTACGGCGACGGCATAGTCACTGAAAGGACCGAAACCAACGGCGTCCGGTTTTAGAGATCAAACCACGATGATGACGGCATGATGCTCACGGGGTTCACCATCGAGCCCAGGCCCAGTGTGCCACATAGACACACTTGCCTTTGATTTGGGACAAGATTCCTCCCCGATGAAAATGATGAAGCACATGAACTACATCCGGGGCTCGGTTTGGGAAACGCCATCGGGGCACTCAACGGATCATCAATATCAAAGAACAGAATACCTTGCATGGCACAGGATACTCTCCTACTCCCGAACACATTGCGGAGGACAAGCGAGCTGCACGTAAACGCTCACGAGATAACAAAAGAGGCTTGCACGCAATCTCAGATCTTCGTCCTTACGGCTTCGACATGACCAAGTACTTCACAAGGAAGGCCGGCAACTTGGAAGAAGATCCGAGGAAAAGGAACAGAGGGCGATCGGCGCCAAACAAAGGCGGCCGACAACCATGGACAAGCTCCGGCGAGAACGGCAAGATTCGGAGGCCTCGAAGCCAAATCTGTCCAGAAGAGCATTCCTCGACACACCGCCCTGCCGGGATCCACAACCACCACTATTCACGGCGAATTTTGGTTCGGGAAAACCCCCTCTTTGGCGGAAGAATTCGAAAAACTCTCTGTCAACAATCACACTTCAACAAGCGGGACGAGTGCATTCGAGCTAGTAATGCCCAAGACAAAAGCAAAAGACTCCGCGAGACGATGCTTGGGACGAGCCGGCTGCTCCACACTGCTCTTCAAAGAAGAAATCGAGATGCCGGATCTAATCGATTTTGTTTACGATAACTCTGTGATAGCAATGATCGGGAACGGTGACATAAAGCCTTTCAAGCCCCGTCTCCTATCAAGCTCATTTGCCGCTCAATAAGCTGGGCCACCTTCTCAGGACCTACTCCCGGCCAAAAAGGACATGATCGAACAACTTGGTCGACCCTCGAGTCCTAGAGTCTAGTGTCAAAACTCATCCTGAGTCCATTAGCTTTGAATTTGAGTCTCTCGAGTCATCGATGGCCTCACGCCGAAGATTACGAACTCATTTCCAATAATGTATTCCGTATGCTCTTAATGAATGCTTCGATCTTTCGAGTATCCTCTCATTGCATCTTTAACAGCGATAAATTAACTAACACACAAACAGGTTAATAACGATTCACTTGATAAAGAAAGCGAGACACATTAAATGAACAATACATTAAGCACATCTTTAAGCATGTTGTCAAACGAGAGAAAAATCGGGCCCAAGTGCCGAGAAGGTTTTAATCACAACGATTTGCAAGATTCTTTGAAGAGCGAAAGAGACGCAAGTCAGACGCCATTTCCGGCATAAACCAAGATTTTCCAATACCTCAAGAGCGGGAAACCACCTTCATGAACAAGGAAGACCCACACACGAAGGGGTCAAAACCAAGAGCATCATGGCCCTAAAACGCCTCGCCTCTCACTTCGTCATCCTCGGGGACATGCTATACAAGAAACGCTACCATGGGCCACTCCTACGCTGCATCGGTCAAGAAGAAGCAAGCCGGTTCATGAACAGAAGTCCACAATGGGGCTTGCGGTCCCCACATGAATGCCGAGCCACGATGCAAATCATTCTCGGGATGGGCTACTCTTGGATCTCCATGGAGCGGATTGCATCCACTTTGTCGAAGGCTGCGACAAGTGCCAGCGGTTCTCCAACCTCAATCATCTACCGCCCCACGATCTCTCTTGCATGACTACACCTTGGCCCTTTGCCACTTGGGGAATTGACGTCATCGGGAAAATCGCTCCGCCCGAGCGGCAACGGTCACGAGTTCATCTTAGTAGCCATCGACTACTTCACCCAAATGGGTCGAAGCCAAGTCCTACAAGGTACTCACCTCCAAGAAGGTCGCGCATTTCCTCAAGGAAAACATCATATGCCGATACGGCATCCCAAATGAGGTCATATCGGACAACGGCTCACACTTCGAAGGGAATTCGACGGACTGCTGGCTGAATTCAAGATCACACGTCACAAATCTTCTCCCTACCGGCCACAAACAAACGGCGCCGTGGAAGCGGCAAACAAAACCCTCGAACGGATCATCAGAAAAATGACCACCAGGGGACGAGATTGGCCCGAGAAGCTGCACCTTGCACTTTGGGGCTACCGCACATCGGTCGGAAACGACCACGGGAGAAACCCCATTTGCCACGACCGTACGGGATGGAAGCGAGTCCTTCCCGTCGAGCTAGAAATTCCCTCACTCCGAGTCTTTCTTGGAAAATGACATCAACGAAGTTGAATGGCTCAGAAGCCGACATGACGAATTGGCTCACGCTAGATGAGCGACGACTAAAGGCCATGGAACACGTCAGGAGCCTATCAAAGCGGGATGGCTAGAGCTTTCGACAAGAAAGTCAAATCCCGAGACATCGGGGAAGGTGACCTTGTACTCGAAGAAAAGCCTCCCGCTCGAACCAACCCAGCTGGGAAAATGGGAACCCACATGGATCGGCCACTTTCGTGGTTCAAAAGATCTTCTCCGGAGCGCCATGAAGGCGACGGACCTAGACGGCAATCCCTTCATGAATCCGGTCAACGGAAGCAAACTTCGCGAGATACTTCGCCTGAAGAAGAACAAGCTGTGCATCTCTTGGCACTCCATGTAGTGTCGAACTACGCGAGACTGAGCCCTCTAGTCAGGAGGCGTAGGCAACCTTAATTGGTCCGGTCTAAAAATACACAAAAAAGTCAAAAGTTTGAATGTCAATCAAGACCTCCATCAAGCTACGCACTTTTCAAGAACACGCCCCAACGGTCACCTTGACCAAGTCAAACGACGGCGGCAACATCAAAGGACATCAGGGTCACTCGGCATCAAGCGGCCGGCTCATGTTTGCTTAGAGCCGGGGGCTTGTCTTCGCCCTCACGCGCTTCAAAAAAAAAAAAAAAAAGGAAAAGAGCTCGAGCAAGGGCTCACAAAAAAAAAATATATAAAAAAAAGAGAGCTCGAGCAAGGGCTCACAAAAAAAAGAGCTCGACGAGGGCTCACAAAAAAAAAAACAATAAATAAAAGAAGCTCAAGCGAAGGCTGCGAAAGAGGTCAAGAGCCCGACGCCAACAAGAGGCAAGGAAGCTACGAAAAGACCGTCGAACGACTTGTCGAGGAGCATTCAACCTCTCGGCCAAGCCTGAAAGCCTCGGCAAAGGGATTGCCGTCGGGGCCCAGGCGCTTCGGCCCGCGAATGCAACGAAAAGTCAGATGGACGCCGACAAAGTGCACAACGAAGCAAAGGCAAACAAAAGATCTTGCGTCTCGATAAAGCTTTAAAAGTAAATCACAAATCACTAACTTGGTTACAACATTTCTTGATGAGTTCAAGCACGGTCTACTCTCGAGTTCACAACATGCTAAAAGACTGACTTAATACATTTAACTAATAATGTGTTTGCAATGCAATGAATGGATACTTAGGAGGTCATTCCGCGCCATCTGCGCTTGTCCCCTCGCCATTCTTTCCTTTCTTCCCTCGTCCCCGGCGAGTCTTCTTTCGCTTCACGTGAACCAACTCTGCGTCTCTCGGTCAGAGATGCAGGGTCCTCCCGTAGAGTCAAACAATCCGGTAGCTCTCGGGGCTTCATTCGCCGTGCTTCGGCTCGGATCTCCTCCTGCGAGTGCAGCAAAGAGGACCTCTCCACTGTCGGTCGGTCAACTCTAGTCTCGTAGTCAAACAAAGCGTCTCCGTCACATCGAAGGGTCGAGACCGGGCTTCGGAACTCCTAAGGCAATAGCTGCTACGGCAACCGGGTCCCAGAATCGCTGCGCTGCTCTCCCAAGACCACTTGGGGCCCTTGACACTGTTGCTCATACCGGGCCGGATGCGAGTCGTCAATACAACGCTCCCAGAGCGTCTAAGGAGTACCGCGGGAGGGAAAGCGGAATACTTCCATACCCTCGAGACAATACAAGAAGGCACTGGAGGCGCCATACAAGAGGAACTACCTCCGCATAGCAAGGTCATCCCGGCCAACAAAGGCTCTGCTTCATCCCAAGCTGCCGGGAAACAAGCGACGGAATATAGAAGGAGGACCAAGACAAACTGGAACTACGACAACGTAGGACCCTTCTGCCAAGATCCTCCTGGTCTCAATCCTCCGGTCACGGAACCCACCGGCGGATCGATGCGTACCAAGGCTGTGCCATCCATCTCTCCCGGGCGGGTGATCCATATCCGACACAAGAGGTCGGCGAGCAAATGACCACGGGCTAAACGACGTCGGAGCCTCGGGACATGGCTGAAGTCTCTCTCGCGGCCACAAGGTGAGCAAAGCGGGGCTTCCCCCTCTCATAAAACGATCCCCGGTCGCCGGACGATCGATACCATGAAGAGTCTCCCCCGGCACCAACGGGACAATATCCTCTCCGGCTCTGCGGTGCCCTACCACATCTAGCAAAGCGCCATCACAAATGCCAAGGGAACTAACCGGAAAAAGCGTCGCCATCACGCACAAGGCAAATACATCCCGAGACGTCACTCTCATCATCGACCATGAACCGCTCGGCGGCTCGAAATGTCGATATGACCCGAATCAAGGATCATGCCACTGCACTTCTTCCAACGAAGCACGAAGAAAGTCTGCAAGCTTCACGCTCGCGGCGGCACCAATCAAAGGAAGCGAGATGGCCTCCACCTCCGGTCCTCCAATCAAAGCCCGAAAATCCTCAAAAGTGGGCACCATTTCATTGTAGGAGAAACGATACACGTGCCTCCTAACATCCCGAGAACTTCGCGGCGGCCCGCAACAAATCCCAATCGGGAACTGACTCCTTAAAAGACCCAAACCGAGCAAAGGACGAAACCTTACCTCGAAAGCCCGTCTACGATGCCTCATACGGCGCCGCATCCACGTTTTCAAGCGCTCGAGGAAGTGTGCTTGCCTCTCCTGCGAAAGCCTCGGCAAAATTCTAGGGACGTACGAAGAATCCAAGGCAAAAATGGAGATTCCTAGAGAAAATGGGGAAGAAAGCTCGAAAATGGTGCAAATGGGGAAATGAGGAAGAACCGGACCTTTGGAAAGCATTTATGTCCTTCCCAAAGCAAGGTTGGTCCGTACGGACCTCTTTGCATGCTAAGTATGTCCGTACGGACCTCCTTGCAAACAGAACTCATTTCCCCGACAAACGGTACAAAAGCCATTTGTCCTCGGCAAAACCTTGCTCCAAAGCGCCCAAACAACGGCCAAAGCCATTCTAGGCAAACAACACTACCCACAAATGCACTCTCAGCTCACGTGGCATGCACAAAATAAAAAATAATAATAGCAACAATTTCTAGGACAATTCCCGGGAATCACAAAAATGACATTAAATCTTAAAATAAAATGTTGTTTGCCATGCAAATACATGTGTTTTATTACAGGTACCAATAAATGTCTGTTGCTAAACAAAAAAAAAAAACAAGGAGGGATATGAAAAGAGGGAAAGCAAATGAATACTAATCAGACTCCTCAGCATCATCATCCTCGCCGAGGTCCTCCAAAGAAAAGTCGGGCATCCCAGCGAACTCGCCGTCACATCCTCGTCGTCGAATACCGAGCACCCGCCTGAGGCTCCCACGAAAAGTACTCGGAAAGGATCAAATCCGGCGAAAGGATCAAAGAAAGAAGGCTCACGAGGAACCCTCGCCTGTGCGCCATGCGGAGGCATGAGCGATAAAAGGGCTGCTCCCTCGAAGGCCACTGCGGCTCAGAAGATGTCCGGCATCCATGCTATGCCGCCCCCTCAAAGGTCCCTCCTGCTGCGGCTCAGGCTCGGCTCTAGGCGGAGGAACGTCTACGAGTGCCTCGAAGGCATAGGCTCGTGCGGCGACACGCGTCGCGAGACCGACAAGATATCTTCGAAGCCATCTTCTTCGCAACGACCTCGTCGCCACGTAACGGCGAGTCAACATATCATAGGCTCTCCCGGGACTGCACCAACAAGCGGCCAAGGAAACGCTCGGCAATACGGTTATACTCGACAACAAAAGAGAAAAATACGAAAAGAGTGCCAAGATGGAAATCACCGATCTATCGGGGTCCGCTCTGTATGCGGCGGGGAGCTGCTCGAGGAGGCAGTGCAGACACCTCCTCCTCGATCCGTCCCCGCGGACGTACGTGAAATCCGGTCCCGGCATCGGAACCTGCAGGGGAGCTGCGGGCCGGCCTCTCTCTCCGCGCCGGTACTGCGGCGTCCTCGGCTTCCTCCTCACGAAGGCCCCGTACTCCTCTCCATACAAGATGAACTCCTCGGCGCCACCGCGAGGTACCTCTCGAAATCAAGCACGTCCATGTCCCGGAATCAAGCATCCCAAAGGGAGGGTCCCTCGGAGCCACGGGAAGCACACGGGGCCATCTTTGCCCGGAAGACCCGCTCCCCAGGTACATGACATCACAAGTCAAGCCCCGCGGCATCTTCCGCGCGCGTCACCTCGGGAGCCCCCTCAAACTCATCCCCCTCATACAGGAGCCACGGGAACAAAACGAACCCCTCACGGGCTATCTCCGCTCCCGGACGCTCCTGCACATCCCGTAGGCGATGGTGAGCTTCCCCCTGGTCCTCCTCTCCTCCTTACCGTACGAGCCCGGCCCGGCATAGCGGGTGCGCGGCCAGCCCCAGGATCCCTATCCCACGGGAAGCACTGGAAAACCTCATAAAACCACACCTGTGACAAAAACGAGAGAAGGCTCGGTGCAAAAGACAATGGAGAAATGACAGGCTTGCTAAATCAAAAAACAGCAATAAACTCATACCTCCGAGCAAAGTCAATCCCGGCCATCAACGTAAGACCGGTCCTCGCCCTTCACGGCAATTGACCACCGCGGCGTCGGCGTAAGACCGGTCCTCGCCAGCTTAGCGGCAACTCAATCCGGCCGTCGGCGTAAGACCGATCCTCGCCCGCTCAACGGCAATTCAACCGCGGCCGTCGGCGTAAGACCGGTCCTCGCCCACTTCAACGGCAATTCAACCCCGGCCGTCAACGTAAGACCGGTCCTCGCCCACTTCAACGGCAATTCAATCCCCGGCCGTCAGCGTAAGACCGGTCCTCGCCCACTCAACGGCAATTCAACCACGGCCGTCAGCGTAAGACCGGTCCTCGCGCACTCCAACGACAATTCAACCACCGGCCGTCAGCGTAAGACCGGTCCTCGCCCACTCAGCGGCAATTCAACCACGGCCGTCAAGCGTAAGACCGGACCTCGCCCCACTTCAACGGCAATTCAACCACGGCCGTCTGCGTAAGACCGGTCCTCGCCCACTCCAGCGGCAATTTAACCACCGGCCGTCAGCGTAAGACCGGTCCTCGCCCACTCCACGGCAATTCAACCACCGGCGTCGGCGTAAGACCGGACCTCGCCCACTTCAACGGCAATTCAACCACGGCCGTCAGCGTAAGACCGGTCCTCGCCCACTTCAACGGCAATTCAACCACCGGCCGTCAAGCGTAAGACCGGTCCTCGCCCACTCCAACGGCAATTCAACCACCGGCCATCAAGCGTAAGACCGGTCCTCGCCCACTTCAACGGCAATTAAATCCCCGGCCGTCAAGCATAAGACCGGACCTCGCCCACTTCAACGGCAATTCAATCCCCGGCCGTCAAGCGTAAGACCGGACCTCGCCCACTTCAACGGCAATTCAATCACCGGCCGTCAGCGTAAGACCGGTCCTCGCCCACTCCAACGGCAATTCAACCACCGGCCATCAAGCATAAGACCGGTCCTCGCCCACTCCAACGGCAATTCAACCACCGCCCGCTCAACGGCAATTCAAGAAGGAGCCAACACCTCCCAGCACGAATCCCAAGGCACGAGACGCCTCCAAAACACCCGACGGCAATTCAAGAAGGAGCCAACACCTCCCAGCACGAATCCCAAGGCACGAGACGCCTCCAAAACGCCCGACGGCAATTCAGAAGAACTGACACCTCCCGGCCACGAATCCCGAGGCACAAGACGCCTCCAAACGCTCAACGACAACTCGGCCACGGCCCTCAAAGGAGGTCCGAAGTCATCTTCCCGACGGAAAAGGGCCCTACAAGGTCACGCATCCCCGACAATTCAAGCAGCGGTCGGATGTAAGCCCGAACTTCGCCCACTTCAACGGCAGCGCAAGCACCGGCCATCAACGTAAGCCCGAGCTCCTCCCCCCAACAAGTCGAAAGGGAAGTCATACAAGGCTGCATATCCCCAGCACCGGCCATCATCCTTGCCCACTCAACGGCAAAACAAGCACAAGAAGGAGCCAACACCTCCGAGTACAAGTCCCAAGGCACGAAGCGCCTCCCAAAATGCCAAATGGGAAGCCAATCACCGGCCGTCATCCTCGCCCAGCTTCAACGGCAACGCAAGCCTTGGCACGGTCGTCGTAAGTCCAATCTTCTACTCAACATGCAAAAACACAAAGGCATCTACGCCTCTCGAAGCACAAGGCAGCCACGCCTCCACAACTGCGGCTAGAAGACGATTCAAAGTCCTCGCGCATCACATCAATCGCCGCCAGATGACGATTCAAAGTCCTCCAGCGTGGCACCAACCGCCGCCAGAAGACGATTCAAAGTCCTCCAGCGTGGCACCAGCCGCCGCCAGATGACGATTCAAAGTCCTCCCGGCGTGGCACCAGCCGCAACGAGAAGACGATTCAAAGTCCTCCCGGCGTGGCACCAACCGCCGCCGGATGACGATTCAAAGTCCTCCCGGCGTGGCACCAACCGCCGCCGATGACGATTCAAAGTCCTCCCAGCGTGGCACCAACCGCCGCCCGAGATGACGATTCAAAGTCCTCCCGGCTTGGCACCCGGCCGCCGCCGGATGACGATTCAAAGTCCTCCGGCGTGGCACCAACCGCAATCGAGAAGACGATTCGAGTCCTCACTCTATCTCCGGCCGGAAGGCCTTAAACCACCCGATTAGGAAAATCGTAAAATTTCCATCCCGGGACACCACCACGTCCTCACAATTGACCTCGGCGGTCACCACATCTTAGGACACCACCCGTCCTTACCCGCCGACCTCGGCGGTCACACGACACTTCGGGGCACCACCACGCCCACATACGCTCACAAATTGCGACCTCGAACTACGGCCGAGGCTTGATTCCCGCCGAGGGATACGTAGGAATCCTATCACGGGGTCCGGCCATTCGACCTATACGGTCACCTAGGACACCACTACGTCCTTCCCCTCGACCTATGCGGTCACCCGGGACACCACCACGTCCTACCCGCGGCCTCGGCGGTCACACAATACTCGAGGGCACCACCACGCCCGCATTTACAAAACACTCACCCCACACCCGAACTACGACCGGGCTTGATTCCCGCCGGGGATACGTAGGAATCCTATCACGGGGTCCGGCCTATTGACCTAAACGGTCACACAAAAGGACACCACCACGTCCTCACATTGACCCTCACGGTCACTTCCTCTCCCAGACGCGATCCAGTTAGGACCCTTATCTTATCGGCGACCCCACTTCTTTCATAAGTGACGTCGTCGAGGGATTACTGTAAGTACCCCAATCTGGATCACCCCCTTTCAAGCACAGGAAACACCGCGGACTCATCACGCGAGTCTCGGAGACCTCGGCACTCAAAACCCTCTCAAAACCCTCTCAAACCCCCAATCAAACCAAGGGAGGAGCCTTTACAGGATAAAAAGGGACAAAAGGACCTTTTGGGAATTTTCGGGAAATCGGAAAAGCAATTAAGGTCCGTACGGACCTCTTTGTTTCAATGATTACTAAATCCCCTTAAAGTCCACAATATTCCCTCAAATCCGGGGAAAATGATTACTTCCTGCAGAGTTGGTCCGTACGGACCTCTTTGCATGCAAGATGGTCCGTACGGACCTTATTGCTCGGGGAACACCATCATTCCAGAATATTCACCATCATTGCGGATTCCCTCAAATCGAGGAAATCCAAAATTACGGATAACCAAGAAGGTCCGTACGGACCTCTTTGCTCGAAATTTTTACTATAAATAGAGGGCTCCCCCTCCTCATTTTCACACACCTCCCTCTTCTCTCTTCCTCCCTTAGCCTTCGGCTCCCCTCTAAGTCCTCTTGAGGCACTCCCGGCCCCTTTCGGATCCTTAGAGGCCTTCCGAGCTCCCTTGTGGTGCTCAGAAGCCTCCCGAGCGCTCCCGAGACGCTCCCGCGCTGCCGAGGCACTCTCGAGGTACTCTGAGGCCCCTCGTGGTACTCGAGGCCTTGCACAGTCTTTCCACGGTGTCCGGCTCTTTCAGGAGTCAAACCGACGATCCCAAACCACGCCGAAACTGCTGCCCGAGTGACTCCTGCCACCACAACGCACGCCGAACCTGCGCCGAGTGATCCCGACGATCCCCACGCACGCCGAACCTCGCCCGAACGCGGCTCGCAACCTCAACTCACGCCGAAACTGCGTCCGCGGACAACCGGCATCTCCGAAGCAATCCCGATCCGTGCAGGAACGCTACTCAGACCTCAAATACTATTCCCCGGCGGAAGACGGACACGAACCAACATTGGTAAGGCTTCCTTCCTACACTATTTCAATACATTTCCATACATAGCATACAATGTAGACATCCGATCTGACATGCATTTTTAAAAGCACACACACACACACAACATTTAAAGGATATTAGGGGTATCAGAAAGACTCGTTTACGAGGCTACTCGGGTGAGCTCTAATATTCTAATATTCTCTTCCCGGGGAGTCATCTGACCTCCGAACTCAAAATCTCATCACACAAAAAACAGTTTAAAAATTATCTTTAAACTGATGCCCTTTTTCAATGTTTTGGGCTTAATAAAAACGGCGTGGCGACTCTACAAATGCGAAAACAAATGGCGAGACACCTCCAACCTGAAAACGCTGCAAAGCGGGAAAAATGCCAGATGCCGGGGCCGCGAGGCCTGCTCGGATCCGGGTAATTTCACTTGTGCACGGAGCTGAATACGGGGTGGAACCGTACAGATGCTGGGTGAGAGGAGAACAAACCGCAGACTGAGGGATGTTTCTTTGGAATTGGGGTTGTGGGTATTGTGGGATCTGATCCTGGCAAATCTGGCTTCCTGACATGCGATACCCACTCTGCTGCTGATTGGACTGATCATGAGGAGCAATAAACTGACCACCAAAGGTTGGGTTGGACGGATGACTCGTGCTGTTATACGGACTTTGACCCTGAGTCCCAAACTGATTCTGAATATACCCAAACTCCTCTTGGTTGACACCAGCTGAGGCCGCGACCACCTGCCCAAGGCGGTGCAGGGATAAAACATAAACTGGTCCTGAGCACTGCCTTTGGGAAGGAGCTTGATTCGCCCCTCAGCCCGTATTGTCTACCATAAGTAGATACTGGGATGGGGGGAGGTCTTGACATTCCCCCATGAGTCGGCATCGAGAGGGAGCTAGGCACACCATAGTAGACTGGTGGGGGCACATTGTGAAGGCCTTGCCTAGGCGAGGATGGGGGAACAAAACCAGTGCCGGTGATAGTAACATCGGGCTCTTCCCTGATTTCTTCATACGACCCATTGGAGTGACGGATTACGGCGACGCCTTGCATGCGCATTACTTCGACATAGCGAGCCCAACCGGCTTCCTCACGGGCACGAGAGGCTTCGAGATCAGCACAGAGAGAAGCTTCTTGAGAGAAGTTTAAACCTGGGTGAGGGTTAACAAACGGACTTCCCGGGGGGTCATGTGAGGACCCATGCCATAACCACTGCTAGGAGAGGCATTCAGAGCTACGTTCGGTCCTGTATTCTGACCTTGATCTGGCCCTACACCCTGACTGGTATTCTGATTCTGAGCTGGATCAATATTCGCATTCAGACCCGAACCCGCTGAGACTTGTGAATCTGCCATTTCTGAGACTGCTGGAAGCGAACCCCTGACTGGAGAGAAACTGATTAACCGACCGCCCGGAACTCTGACCCAATACTTGCTCGCTGAAAGGGGAGAGAACGGCTTTAGGTAGGGGAGAGGATAGGCTCAGGACGGACTCATGCATATGCTCTTTTTTTTGTATTTTTATATTTTATAAAAATGATTTTATTAATCCTAGGAATGGTTGGAAAAGGGGGACACCTTCTTTTTCGCATTCTACGCTATTCCTGGATCAGTGGATTCCATCACTACGTCTATATACCCCCTGTATTCCACCTGTATTGCACCTCCGGGATGGACAATCCCGGCAGAGGTCCTATAGGGCACGTGGAACCCACCAATTGAAGGGGAGAACGAACCTATGGGCATACGAGCCAAAACAAGTCAAACTCGGGGTTTTCAAAACCAAGTCCAAGTCATCGTCTAGACTCGGGAGGAGAGAGGATCGAAAGTACGTTTGAATATACAAGACCGCAATTTGCAGGTAAGATCCTGGCAGAATTGGGCATGACCTCTCCTCTTTTCGAGTTGAAAATCTGGCATGTCCTCTCGTCACTTAGTGGCGAAATTTCGGCATAACTCTTGTTAGTATGCGTCAAGAATTTGACATGGTCCCGCGCTGACACATGTCGAGAACGCGTCATGACTTCTTGAGAAGCCAAGTCGAGAAATCGACACGTACCTACATTGGGATATGTCAAGATCTTAACGTGTACTCACGTTGAGTTATGTCATAATCCTGACATGAAGAGGGAGAGTATGCCAAGATTTTGGAGACGGAGTACGACTCGGACTTTGTGAGAAAATTTTGAAAACTGAGTTTGAAAGTGTTTTGAAAAGTATTGGCCAAAAACCAACCGGTCACGGTAGAAAGTGTGTCACGGACAAGTGTTGGCTGACTCACAGGCTAGGAGGACTTTAGGCGCTCAAGCGTTAGCGAAACACGTCACTTTCCGCGATGTCGTCCGTACACTCCCGGGTTCTAACTCTATGTGCTGGTAGCGTGCGAGTAGTGTGAAGGTATTTCTCTAGGAAAAATAATTTTTTGCTTTTTTGTAAAAGATATTTTTTTTTTTTTATGCAATATGCAAAGGAAAAAACAAGAGAATGAGTCAAAGCATGACAAAAGGGGGACCGCCCAAATGTCGAATTTACCGGTGGCGTAGTCCGGCGTCATCCTACCTGTTCGATCGGCGGAACAAGCAAATAGCAAAGGGGAAGCTCCGGTTCCCAAAAATGCCACATACCAAAGCATAGAAGCATAGAAGCATGGCAAGGCCCATATGAGCACACGAAATGACACAATGCACACACAAGGAGAATGTAGAAATTGTCCAAGTTGATTTAAAGAAAGTTAGACCCTCTTTTGAAAAACTTTTCTTTTTTTATTCAAAAACAGAAGAATGATACTGGTACGTGGGATTGTTAGACCACCGTTTCTCCCAAGCCCCGGGTTAGGGAGCGATACAGGAAGGTTAATGATTTCCACCTATATACCAAGTATAGTCTTCATTTTTTTTTTAAAGTTTTTCAATGTAGATCCCCAAATGAGTCGCCACCGAATGAACGCTCGCCCGAAAATTATTGTGGATAGTAATGATAAGTTTTGGAAATTTCGGTTTTTGGGAGTCGCCACGCCGTTTTTAAAGGAAAACATTGAAAAACCCTATTTTTAAGAGTTTTTTGGGTTCGGAAGTCTGGTTACGTGTTTGGGAAGAACTAGAGAGTTCACCCAACACGCCTCTTTCGAGACTTTCAATCAACATTGGACAATTATGGACATTCAAAGTGTGTGTGCAATATGTGTCGATGAGCAAGGCATGCAAATTTGGCATTTCATTGATGATGTAAAGACTGGATATAACTTGTGAGCCATGACAGGGGGCCACACCCTTTACATATTATGATTTTCATAACAAGGCAGAAGGTTAAGACAATCTGCTCAGGAAGCTCTGATGTCGTCCGACACAGGACTTCCCAGGAAGGGGATGTCGAACGACATAATACCTCATGGTTAGATTGTCTTTTACAATGAACAAGCTATTCTGGAACTGGAATAACATTATTTCACCCATTGAAGACAATATATGGTGCTCTAAGTTCAGTTTGGGGGTTAATAGGAGTGAGCAAAGTCATGATTGACTTTTAATGATACGGATGTCATATGACATAGAACATCCGAAGTCGTCTATGTCATATGGCAAACTGCCTCCGTCAAATAGATCGCACCCAAACAGACCTTAGGCACATCCAAATAGTGGCTTATGAGCCAAAAATACTAAGGTAAGTTTTGAGTTACGAAGGGGTTAAATCTGACAGATCTGAAGTCCAAGAAAGGCTTTATAGCCTTCTGGGAGCTATATGTCGTATGACACAGGATCTCCAGAGAGTCCTGTGTCGTCCGACAAGAGTGGCCTATTTCAGTGCCCTTCAGTCTGTTTGATTTCCCCTTTGTTTTCAAAGCAAACCAAGTAATTTTATTAACTATAAGCAGTAATATAGTACTATTATGTGAGTATTATGGGAGGATCACATGGCTTTAGTTGCCAAATGTGATAAATCACATGTTTATGGCCACTTTTATGTAGCCATCACCTCCTAACTCGAAGGAAACAAGCAAAGATCTAAACTTTATTGATGCTAATGTCACCAAATGTCCAGATCTAGGGTGGGGAGAAGTGAATATTGAAGATCCACTTCTCCACCACCTTTATCATGCAAAAACCCCAATATCTTACATAATATTAAAGCAAGTAAGCATGCAAGGTAATATGAGTGTATGGAGGAGTTATTTAAAGAGAGAAAAGGGTTTAGTGGCTACCTATTGTAGTCCACAAGGTAAGATCACCAGTAGTATGGTGTCTACCCCTTCAACATACCAACAAGGAGGGTTTCTATGAATCTTGGCCTTGGTGTATGTGTGTGTGTGAGGAGGGAGGTGAGTGTGTGTGTACGAGAGAGAGAGAGACTTTATTTGTACAGAGTTTCCCCTATTATACTGATATCCTCCCAATACTCTCCAAAATCCCCTTAAAAATATCAGCCATGCCTTGTATTTATAGGCAGGCTGATGGGAAGACTTATGTCGTCCGACAGAGGCAGTTAAACCGCCTTAGTGTCATCCTATGTCGGACGACAGCGTACATCATTTTGGCACAGTTGGGCCGAATGGATGGCAGGCCCAATGGGTTGAATGGGCAGTGGGATAATTGGACTCAATTTGCTTCTTTAGCAATTACATGAGCCCAAATATCAATTAAAGTGGACCCAAAACATGAGTTCGGGTCGGGGTACTCACACGCCCTAGTAATGATTTCGGTCTGTCGAATTAGGGGATGATTGCGATTTATCGATTTCCTCGTGTTGTGTGTCGAAATCGAAGTGATAGCGTTTTAGGTGCCTCAAACCTTAATGATGGCATTTTAGGTGCCTCGAACCTTGATGATGGCATTTTAGGTGCCTCAAACCTTAATGATGGCGTTTTAGGTGGCCTTGAACCTTGATGATGGCGTTTTAGGTGCCTCGAACCTTGACAAATGGTGATCGGGAGGTATCAACTTGTTTTGAAACAATTTCCTTCGATGTTCGTATCCTTTCGTTGGGGACGGACTCTGAGGGGATAGACAGTCTTTTGGTGGACTTCATTTGAAGGGATCGGTCTTACGTTTGCTGCCGGAGGTGAAAACGAGGAAAGAGACGGGATTCCGTTGACTTTCGTCAGGGATGAACCTAAGTTGAGGTTTAGTTCCGAAGTATGAACCTAAATGAGGACTCAGTTCAGGAGTATGAACCTAAGTTGGGATTTAGTTCAGGAGTATGAACCTAAATGGGGACTTAGTTCAGGAGTATGAACCTAAGTTGGGGTTTAGTTCAGGAGTATGAACCTAAATGGGGACTTAGTTCAGGAGTATGAACCTAAGTTGGGGTTTGGTTCAGGAGTATGAACCTAAATGGGGATTTAGTTCAGGAGTATGAACCTAAGTTGGGGTTTGGTTCAGGAGTATGAACCTAAATGGGGACTTAGTTCAGGAGTATGAACCTAAGTGGGGACCTAAATGGGAACCTGGTTCAGGAGCATGAACCTAAGCTGAGGTTTTGTAACTGAGGGAGACTATTTGAAGGTGTTCTTGCTGGGGAAGATTCGGGCTTACGAGAACTATCGGGGAAAAGGGTGACCATGTTGGTCAAGTGGCTGGACCTATGGTAGGCTACCTACGTATCCGAATGGGAATCAAGCCTGTACATAGTTCGTCAAAGAGGTGGCGATAACGAGAGGCCACGGGTTTTGTACCCAAGATTGACTGTTCTTAGGGGAGTCACCCCAGGTTTGACTGCATTTTGGGAGTCACCCGAGGTTTTGACTGTTATCTGGGAGTCACCCGAGGTTTGACTGTATTCGGGAGTCACCCGAGGTTTTGACTATTTTTGGGAGTCACCCAAAGTTTGGTGTTGTTTTTTTTTTTGTGTTTTTGGAGTCATCCTAGGTTTTGACTATTTTTTTGGGAGTCACCCGAGGTTTTGACTGTTATCTGGGAGTCACCCGAGGTTTGACTGTATTTGGGAGTCACCCGAGGTTTGATGGTAATGTTCTTTAGAAAAGTAGTTGACTAAGATATGCTTTTATACCTGTGTTGTGCTTACCTGTAGCTGCCGGAAGGACTGAGGCTACGGCTTGATGGTGATGAAGAGTTGTTGGATTGCCGTTCGCGGGGCGGTCTTTGTTGGCGATTTGCTGCATTTGTTAGTAGAGAGGAAGATGCATATATGACATTTATGATGACAGATGCATGCATAGGACCAAAATGATTATGAGAGTATCACTGCATATGTTCGCGAGATGATGCATTTACTTGCTTTTGGAGATGCACTTAGCCTAAGCTTTTGGCAAGGAAATTATGATTTATGATCTTCAATCACTTAGGATTGTTCCTATTGATTCAAGTTTTGCGCATGCTACATGAGCCACAGGGAGATTTTTGTGGGGATGCATGGTGATGAGAGGGGATGTATTGGGATGTATGTGTCTGGAAACTGTTTGGAACAGATTTTGAGCAAGTGGGGGGGGGTGAGAGCCCTTGATCGCGATTTAAACAGCGGTCGTTAACGAGGTTTTGTTAACAGTATCACATGGACCTCCATTTTGATGAGATTGGATTCGGATCCCAGGTCTTGGTTGAAATTTTCCCTCTCAATCTTGGTCATTTGAAGCTGATGCCGACAAGCTCTAGAGTACGTCGATATGAGTGAAACTTCTTTCATTTGGGTGAGCTGTGACTTTGGCCGAAACCTTATTCGGAGAATGAAATTGCTAATGCCGGGAGAAACCCAGATCTTAAATTCCGATGCTACGGGAAGCTGCTATGTACCAAGTTCTGAAGCTGAAAATCTAGTTGTTGATGTGACTAGACCTTTCTTGTGACTTGATAAAATTCGGGTCCAAAGGACCAGCTTGGCAAAGTCCAGATTTTGAAGAAGACACTTGGCGAAGCCCCAATCTTATAACCTTGTTGTGATTCCGACATAATTAGCAGAGTTCCAATCTGATTGGTAATGCAAAGCGATCCTGAAAATAATCTGATAAAGATCGAATCTATCCCGTAGTGAAGAACCCAATGTGGACCCAAAGAAGCCCTGCTGAAGGCCGATACAGAGAACCCGGGAGATCCGCTTAGCAAAGCCCCGCCGTGGAAGAAATTCGGTGAGCCGTCTTATTGCAGACAGAGTCATTATGTGGCCGAGGAGGCACCCATCTTTTCAGACCTTAGTCAATCAGTCACTGGACAAGACTCGGAAATGTTTACGTGCAGGGGCATATCTTTTGAAAGGTGGGAATGTCTCCCGAACTTGTGTATGACGCTCTCGCTTTTGGGTTTGACTCTTTTGAGAGAGTATACGCGTCACAAGGTGTGGAAAAGTGTATGAAAGCCCCTGCTGACAGAAAGACAGTGTTTGGCTCTATTCCCTATGATGGAGAGAGAGAAGACTTGTCGAGACACTTGAAAACTTGTCTTATTCATGATGATCACAAGGCTGCTTAAAACCCTTTATTGATGTTCGGGTTATTCAAGCACTAAATCTGATATGAACAAATATTTTGATTAATCACAAGGAGAAAACCAACTGATATCGAGAATCAAGCTTGGAAGGATGGAAATAGGAACGGTCCTTGATGAGACCGGATTTTTTTTTTGAGATTTGTTTGTGATTTCGACCGGACCAATTATGGTTGTCTACGTTCCCTCCATTATGAAGAGCTCAGGTCGCCGTAGTTCGGGCTTATCCCGATTGAAAAGAGAACGAATGTTGAAATTTCGAGATTTTAAGGACCTTTGAGGATTTTGAGAATTGGAGAATTGAAGATCATGTCCCCTTGGAATGTCCATGAAAGACACGGGCGCGAAGCCCCAGTGGGACATCCGCGGCAAGTGTTTGTGGAAGAGAAATGAAATATGCTCACATGAAATTCCAAATGAATGGATTGAATTTGCACAATCTTAGATTGATGACATTGAACCGAGATGGATTTGATTCCAACTTAAGCAAGGAACGAAGCATTAATTTGATTTAGATCTCGAAGATATTAGAATGAAATTACTATCCAGTAGGAACTATAGCTGGGTCTCCGGGCTTCGATCGGTCATCGGGTAATTTGGAAAAATGTGACCTCTTAATATGAGAGGTCGACTGGGCCTTTTACTGGCTGAACCTCTAAAGATGAGAGGTTGGCTTGTAGGGATGTGTTTGGGATTTCTAAGTTAAGGAAACTGATTTGCCTCTAAGAATGAGATGTCAGATTTTGACTTTGGCCAAAGGCAAATGGTAATGGGAATATCCTCTAAAAGCGAGAGGATGGCTTGGGATTGATTAAGGTAATGGTGAGAGAAAGTCCAAGCTATCGAGAACTTTTGCGAACTTGCGAGAATTCGGGATCCTTTTTGATCATTGGAGAGCTTCTTGAGGAGTCGGGGACTTTTCACTGAATTGTGAGGATCAACAGTCCCTTTTTTTTTTAAGCTTCTTACTTGAGCTCTCTTTTTTTCTCTTTTTTTTTTTGAGCTGGAAAGCCTCCTGAGGAGTTGAGGATTATCTTTGTCCTTCCTTCATGGCTTGAGATATTTTGCGCATCGCCGACTCTCGAAGTTAACTTCTTGGCCTTGCTTGGACTTCTCTCAGTAAGGAGCAAAAATGATGGCTAAACGGGGTTTCAAAACACGCCGATCTTGAAATGAAAGGGTATTGTTTGGTGAGGGTGAGGTAAAGGTTTTCCCTATGGCTTCAACCGCAATCCCTACCGGATGACCTAAACGAAATTAAGTCTTCATTGCTTGCTTAAGCTTTAAATGAGAAAATATTCATACAAATTCATCGAGCAACGAAATGATGAGGATGAGGAAAGGGATGTGAGCATATGAGATGCAAGATGGGGGGTTGGTAAGCCCCATTTTGAGAAGGATATCAATTGATTTTCTCACTCCGATTAATTTAAATTTTAATCATTCCAAAGAATTAGTGGTTGAGCAGCATAAGTGATCATCTAGGATAAAACCGTTTCAATTAAGTGTAACGTGGGTGTGCAAGTGATGTCTCGAGTCTAGAAAGAAAAGAAAAAAACTTATATAAAAGTTAGACATTTAATTACTATGTCCAAATGGACTAAAACGACAAATGTCCAGGAAGGACTTAGGTGAAGTAGAAAAATACTAGAACCTACAAGGGTTGACTAAAAGACTATTCATTGAGTTTAATTTAAAGATAGGTAGCCCCTAGTCTAGTCGCTCTTTGCTGTTGGACCATGCATCTACTCTTCGACGCTGGAGATGGGAGCTATTGCAGATCTTTCCATCAGGATTTCTTTGGCAATCTCTTGCTTAATCCAACCATTTTCATCGCCTGCGATGGCTGGTTCACCTACCTCACAAAGGGGCGGGTCAAATTCCATTATTCCCACAAGGCTTGAATCACCAAACTCGACCATGTTGACCCTCATGTTGTTATTTCTAGGGAACGGGTTACTGATGGTATTGGGCCGTTCAGGCACCTCTAACTTCCCTTGCTCAATCAAACTTTGGATGGCCCTTTTCAAGGGGACACAATCATCTGTCAGGTGCCCATGGTACTGATGAAAGGCACAATGCTTGGAGGTATCCAAAGGAGCATTGGGGTTTCTTGGCTGATAATTATCTAAAGGCCGGAGCAAACCTTCTTTTACCAAACCTCTGAAGATATCACTCAAAGGCATCCCAAAGCTTCCCAAGCCTTGGAGCCGGGATCTGGATGCATCAGGTTTCTTGGGAACAAAGGGAGTGGCATTGTTATAGTCCGGGCCCGAATAGGGCTGGGCAGGAGTCGTGTTGGAGGTGGAAGAAGCCCGATATTTGTAAGCAGGTGCAACAACTTGCTGCTGATTGTAAGCCCTCTCAAATTTAGCCCCGGAATTAACCATTGCCCGCAGATCCGGATAGGGGAAATTGCTAAGTGAGGCCCTTAAATGCGGCTTCAAGCATGACTGGAAGATGTCTAACTGCTCCTCGTCAGAGGGAGGGATGGCCATTTCACTGAGCTTCAAGTTCCACCTTTTATAAAAATCCCCAATATTCTCATCTGGGCGCTGCATCGTCGTCTGCAGTCGACTCTGTTTGTCTCCCATTCCAAGTTGGCTTTATACTTATACGTGAAAGTATCTTGTGTAATCTGTTCCCAAGTCGCCCTAGTTTCAGGCTTTAATCGAAAGAACCATTTCAAAGCTCCTGACTTCAAAGAGAAATAGTCGGCCAATTACTGGTTTGTGCATCCCTTAGCTTTCATTGCCAAAGTGTATGTGTCCAAGTGAGTTTTAGGGCACGCACTTCCATCAAACAAGTCAAGATTGGGCATCACGAACTTGTGAGGCAGGGGTACAATGGAGTCCGGATCTGTAGGCCGAAGGGCAGCTTTCTTAGCAGTCAATTTAGCAATTTGTGCTTTCATCTCCTTGTGTTGTTCCATGAACCAGGCCAGGTGAGGGTCTGTAGTGGAGCCATAGCGTTCAAACCCGGTCAATGGAGCCGAGAGGAGTTACCACTGGCGGCACACTGGTGGAAGGGATACCATATCCTGGGGCATAGGTGAAAACCTGTCCTTGGTCCAAATTACCCTGGGGAGTGTAGGTAGGAGCTTGGGCAAAGGGATAAAACCCAGCGGCTTGATGTTGGCTTCCCATTGGCAGAGAAGGTGGAGGCAGACCTGAGGTAGCCGGATAGCTCGGGTTTCCAGAGTGAGGCTTAAATGCGGGTTGCTGTCCCTGGTTGTTGAACTACATGCCCGGGAGGCGAGGGTGTATAACCGGGAGAATGCTGCGGTCTGGTGATTCCGATGAGATTGGGACAGGGGCTTGTTGGCCCATTGAACCCTGAGTGAGAAATGGGTTTGTGTAAGCCGGTGAGGTGTTAGGGGAAGCTGGACCAACATCACTTAGAAGAGGGGCACCTGACTGTTGCCCTAACCTGAACTGTGGTGGCGGCATTCCAAATTGTTGCCGTGGCACTCTGAACTGTTGTTGCGAAGGTCCGGATTGATCGGTCCCAAACTGAGGCGGGATCCCAACTTGCTGTGGCATTCCGAGGTACCCCCAACCATGGGAAGACATTCCGTACTGATTTTGTCCCCACTGAGGAACTGCGAACTGGCTTGTCCCGTCGGTGCATGGGTCCGATGGTACGTAGTTGGGGAGCTGGCTGACCCATAGATCGAGAAGCATGGGCTTCGGTAGTAGCATCATAAGAGGTTGGTGGTGGCATCCTGGATTAGTCAGGGCGACCAAGATTAGGATTGGGGTCCTCCTCTTCTTCTACGGTGAAGGTGCCATCGGGATTGAGACTGGCGGCCAAACCATGGCTCCTAATAGCCTCCAGAAGGCTATTCATCTGTGCTTCCTGTCGCAATTTCATCTGTTCGGCTAACTGATTCCACTTTCTTTGTTGTTTGGGAGTCCCAGGAGGCGGAGTGGCGTTGTCCCCATCGTAACCAGCTGATGCAGACATTCTGAAACTCGGAGTCGAAGCAAATGGTGAGGCTGATGATGCACTTGATTCTTCCCAACTGATCAGACGGTGACCCGGCGCCCGACACCAAGCTTTGTGAGGAGCTGCGGGGGAAAGACATGAGGGTTCAGATACTTGGGAATGAAGGAGGGTAGGTGTTTGGGCTCCGGGCTCATGCAACATGCGATTATTTGTTCTTGTTTACTTAAAACGTTTTTTATTAAACCTAAGCGGTTGGAGAAGATTGCTCTTCTTTTCGCAAATTACTCTGAATCCTGGATCAGTGGGCCCTATCACTACGCCTGCGGACCCTCAACCTGTAACCTCGAACAAGGATTCCGTAGGGCAAGCAGGTCCCACCGACCGAAAAGAAAACGATCCTAAAGTCTGGCGGGTAGTCTAGTCTTATTGAGCGTTCGATGTAAATTACGGACAAAGCTGACGTCAAGGGTCAAGATCATGTCCGAGGGCTCGACGAAAAGTCGGCATGGTTTTGACTGATAAATTTCCATAACTGATCTTGACCCATCGTCAGTTAAGTCGTAATTAGACATGGAATAATCATTAATCCTTGATGACTCAGTGTTATGCCGGGAGTCGGTGCATAAGTTGTGCCAGTCAAAGTCAAAGCGCCAATCAATATCTGGTCAAAGTTCGCGGCGGAAAACCGGCATGACTTCGACTGATTAGGGTCCCCGAAAGATATTGACTTGGTATGCCGACTGAGGCTCGACAGGAAAGGTGTATACACAGACCGGGCACGACACGGACCAGACTAAAAACCAACCGGGTCTCGGACAAAGTGTGTCACGGACAAGTGCATGGTCGACAAGAGGCTCCAAGGGATGTTTTGGTAGTCCCGTGCTTGCACCGAGAGGCGTAATAAGGCCAAACGGGCTGCTACTGGGATTTCCCCGGGTTAAGGACGTAGTGTGCAGTGTAAGGCCAAGTGCGCGTTGTGTGCAAGCAGTCTATCTTCTTTTTCTGAGTAAAATAGAAATTGTCACAGGTGTCTTAAAGAGTATGATGCATGCAAAAATTTTGAAAATGATTTTTTTTTTTTTATTTGATTTTTTTTTTAAATTTTTTTTGAAATTTTTTTTTTTTTTTGATTTTTTTTTTGAAATTTGTTTTGAAAGCAAATAAACACATAAGCACAAAAAATTCAAATAATTTAAGGAAACGGGTCCAACGAGTCAAAGATATCGATTCTTACGGGACGGTCGAAACAACACGAAATGTGCAAAACCAACATACACACACAATACAAATGGTTTCAAATGCCGGGACGGAAGTTTGACCCAAAAAGCTTTTCTCTCTCTTTTTTTTTAAAAAAAACAATGATACCGGTACGTGGCTTTGTTAGACCATAATTTATCCCAAGCCCTGGGTTAGGGAGCGGTACAGGAAATTTAATGGTTTCCACCTATATACCAAATACCATTTTTTTTATATATTTTTTTTAAAAAAGATAAAGCTCATTTTTCCCCAGCGGAGTCGCCACTGTGATGTACCCGATTTTCAATTTTGAAAAATCAAACGGAGTCGCCACGCCGTTTTTAGTTTAAGGGCCAAAACTTTGAAAAATGCTCGAAAAGAGACAAAGGGGTTCGGAGGTCACGTTACATTCCGGGAAGAACGTTAGGGTTCACCCGGAATGCCTCGTAAAACGAGTCTTCCTAATTTAAAACCATTTGTGTGTGTGTGTGTGTTTTTGGTTAAAATAAATGCAAACTGAGAAAACTAAAAATTGAGAACTCTTTGTAAGACATTAAACAAGTCCCATGATTTTTGGTATGATTTTAGGGTTGAGTTTTGGTACTCAAAAGACTCCTTGAAGTTTGAAGACCAAATCTGCCAGAATGAAGAAGGCAGTGTACATCTGATTTTGAAATGGATTTAAGAGCTTAAAAATGTCAGAATCTGGAGAAAGTCAGAGAATTAAAGTTGTTCAAAACACCTTAAATATGGTCACTGTAAAAAACTTTTCCAATTGGACTTGATTTGAAGGGCAAAAACCCTCTGGAAATCACAGGTATGTAATCTGGATTTCCAGAGAATGAAAAATTGACCTTTAGAAAATAAATTGAACGAGGGACTTGTACTTGGAGGAAAAATAAAGTAAAAATATTTGGAATCCTCTGAATGTTGGCTATAAAAAGTGTTTTATAGTCATTGCCAAATTCCAAGTTTCTGTATGTCCAAAAAATTAGACAATGGACAGAGGTCTTAGAGAAATGCTACTGGACAGCAACATTCTCAAGAAGGAAAATGTGATTTTTGGGGGATTTGCATCTATGTTCACCCCATTTTCATCCCTAGACTTGATTCCACTACTTTGTGTCAAGTGGTTATCATATCAAGTCATCCTTGGGGGATTTATGGGGTTTAAAACATTTCCTTTGCAAATGGGAAGGGGGATTTTGTAAAGATGAAATTAAAGAGAAAAATTAACTAGAAATTTAAAGTGTGGACCATTTGAGATGGTCATTCATGGAGATGAACTCCAAAATGACCATATTAGGTCAAAACTTAAGTTAAACTAGACATAAAGTAAATTAAGGTAAGAAAAACAAGATTAACTAGGCAAGTAAAGTAAAGATGTAAATTGATCAAGATGAACAAGAAATTAAAAGAGAGTTTTAGGGTTTAAAGAAGGAGGGTTTACCAATGATGGTTTAACCCTATCTTCTTGTGTTTGTGTTTGAATGGATTCAAGGCTTAAGAGTGTTTAGTGTTTGTTAATAGAGTTGGTCAAAGAGAAAACAAGTAGATAACACTTAAGTCCTCTATGTTTTCTCTCTAATCCTCCTCTTTAGTGTTGATTTAAGCTTGAGCTTATGTGCTTAAGAGATGTTTTGAGGGTGTGTGGTGAGTGAGATTTGGGAAAATGATTAAGAGAAAAAGGTGGCAATTAAGAAATTCCCACTGTTTTCTCTAATATTTTCACCAATCTTTGTTGTGAGTGAATTGTGTTGCTGAAAATGGAGCTGAAGGGGTCTATTTATAGGGGACTGGAGGAAGCAATCCTGTCCGCGCGGATGAAAATCCTGTCCGCACGGATCCAAATGCCAGCGTGCACTGTTCATTTAATGCAGTGCAGGCTTTGGACAGGGGGAATAATTTTCCCCTACAAGCAAGCTAGGCTGCCAGGTTCCAGCTTCCGGTTAGGAAATTCACCATTTGTGAGATTCCTTCACTTGTCCATCCTCAAATAGTAATCCCCAAAATACCCTTAACTAGTTAGAAAAGTTAGGGTTTGGTGGAGTTTGTGGAGGCTTTTTGTTAGTTTTCTAACGAAAATACTAACGGCTCAAATTGGAGCACTTACACTTATTTGAAAAATAGGAGAACAAAACATGTTTTTGATTTTAGAAACTAAGTGAGTAAATTTATCAAAAGTTTCATATTTTTCTCTTAAGAAATAGACTCATGAAAACCTAGAAAAATCATCAACTATAACATAAACATACTTCTTACCTCCCAAGCTTTCTACCTCAATAGGACCCATCAAGTCCATATGTAAAAGCTGAAAACAATGTGTTGTTCCTGAGTGTCGCTCATTGTGTTGTCCAACACTGTGAGCAACACGAGTCTGCTTACCCTTTTGGCAGTCACCACACATCATGGTGTCTTTGAGGTTTAATTTAGGAACACCTTTGACGGCATTGAGTTTGATAATCTTCTCAAGATTCCTATAATGAGAATGACCTAACTTTTGATGCCATAACCTTATGTCATCAAGTTTTGTCAAATTGCACACTTGCTTATTACCAACAAGGTAGCAATTATCACTTGATCTTATTCCAGTCATGACACAAAAGTTAGTATTATCAAACACTTCACATGTATTTTTATTGAATTTTACCTCCAAATTATCATCACATAATTGGCTAATTATAATTAAATTAGCAAGTAGACCATCTACATGCAAGACATTTTTTAATGGAGGAAACCCAACAATATCAAGTGTTCCTTTTCCTATTATTTCACTCTTGCCTCCACCTCCATAGGTTACTGAGCCACCTTGAATAGGTTGGTACTCCATTAGGAATGATCTTGTTCCCGTCATATGACGTGAACAACCACTATCAAAGTACCAAGCACCTGAAACGTTAGTCCTTAAAGCAGTGTACACAATATAGCATTTCAGTTTTTCTTTGGGTAACCAAGCCCTTTTAGAAAATCTGAATTTCTATCCACCAGTATTGTCTTGAGTGTTGCCTTGAGAATTTGGAAACGCTTGAGGCAACACTTGCAGACTGGACATTTTCTTTTGAAGAATAAAGCAATCTGATTTTTATGTCCAGGTCTGTGACAGTATTCACACTCAATGGACTGATCTGAAGTATCACTAGAAGTACTACCCTTTTCCTTGACTAGTTCTTTTACAAAACGATTTTTAGTTTCAACATCAAACAAGGAAGAGGTAATATTTTCTAGTGATTCTTGGAACCCAAGACCAGCTTTAAGAGGCTTACTTAAGTTGAGTATCTCATCCAATTTGGATGAACTCGTGTTGAGTTTTTTGAAGGTGGATTCAGCTAGGTTGAGTTTGGCCTTGAGTTTATCAAGATCCAAATCTCTCCTACTGAGTTGAACCTCTAGCCGAGTCAAGGAGTTTTTAAGATCATGATTTTCCTTTTTCAAGAAAACCACCATCTTGTTCTCCTTTTTCCATTCTACGAGAAGAGACTTATAGAGATTTTTTAATTCATGAATGAGCTCATCTTTATCAAGTTCATCCTCTATAGACTCCTCTGAATTTAAACCAACGAGAACCATGCAAGCAAATATCATTTAAAGAATCATATCTACTGAGTGCTATGTCAAGTGTTGCCATTTCATGGACAAAACTTGAGGCAACACTTTCTGAAGAAGTCACAAGTGTAGTGTCAGGTGTTGTCATTTCTGGGACAACACTTGAGGTAACACTTTCTGTCGAAGGCAGCTCCTCTACCTTGGCCATCATGACCACTTGCTCGGCCTTTTCATCTTTCTCCGTTCCTTCCTCCTCTCCATCACTAAGAGATACCCACATATTTTGCCCGCCTTTCTTAATGTATTAGCACATTCATTGGCATAGTGACCCCAACCGGAACAAGCGTGACATTGAATAGATTCAATGTACTTAGGATTGGACCGGGACTTTTCCGAGGATGCACGTCTAGGTGAGGTGTCTTTTGGGTTCGGAGGAGGAACTCTTCTTGGAACAAAACTTGACGTTTCGAATTGTTGGTCCTTAGCTTTCACCTGCACACTGTTAAATTTCCAAAGCATCGAATTATATTTCTTTGCAAGTAAAGATACACTAGTATTTTCATCTAATTCCTCGAAGGCTTCATCTTCATCATCCACACATGTGTCCGAAGATTCGATTTTTAAAGAATTTTTTTTGCCTTTTGAAGCCTTGGTTTGCTCATTCAAATTTAATTCGAAATTCTTTAAAATACTCATCAAGGAATTAATGTCCATAGTTGAAAAATTATGAGCCTCTTCAATGGCTGAAACTTTGATATTAAAACGTTCGGGAAGAGTACGAATGACTTTTGAAATAAGTTGTTTATTAGTAAAAGGTTCTCCTAATACTTGACAAGCATTTGATAATACTTGACAAGCATTTGAAATATCAATCAACTTTTTAAAATAAGACGAAATGTCTTCGTTTTCACCCATTCTTAATCTTTCAAATTTACTAGTGAGACCCCTAAGCTTTGTTTCTCGGATACTACCATCTCATTCACAAAATCTTTGTAAAATATCTCAAGCATCTTTTGCAGAGGGACTATTTTGAATGAGTTTGAACATATGCATGTCATCCCATTCATAGATAGCATTTAGTGCCTTTTCATTGAAACTAGCAAGATTATTTTCTTCAATTGTCCATTCAGATTCAGGTTTGACTTGAACGTCACCATCTTCATCTGGAAGGAGTAATGGAAGAGAATAACCATTTAAAATAGATCGCCAAGCTCGAAGATCAATTGATTTGATATGCGAGCGAAGGCGAATCTTTCAATAAGCATAATTTGATCCATCTAAAACCGATAATCTCTTTTGATTAGGGTTGGCAGGATCATAAGACATGACAAAAGGATCAAGACACTTAGTATATCAAGTGCTAGGCTCTGATACCAATTGAAATTGTCTATGGCTTAGCAAAGTGAGATGAAACTCACAAAGTGAGACGAAACTCACAAGTGTTGTCCTTAGTGTTGACAACACTAACAACAACACACACCAATTCGAAAACAACAAATAAATAGAAATAAATCTAATTTACAGCGGAAGTAAATAACAATACACAAAAAATATATTTTTATCAAGTTATATAAATATATAACTTGATGGGTGCCAGGAGGACAAGACCTTTCTATATATAATATGAATTCAATAAAAGGTCAAAAAAGTTCCCTTAATGATAAATAATCATTAACTCAAGGAACAATAAATAAATAAATAAATCTCTCTGAATACAATCACTCAAAACCTCACGAAAATATAAAAATATATGTGAAACTCTCGAGTGTCGGACAGAGTGTTGCCAACACTGAATGGCAATACTTGAAGAGCAGAATTCTTTTCTTGTTCAGATTTGCGTTTTCTGAATTGGATGATCACTAAGCTGATCGACTTTACTATTTATAGGCCTCCAAAACTTGGAGCCTACTCAAAATAACCAGCTAATAGCCTTGAAGTTTGTTTCCCCATTTTTAGCTCCATTCACCTCAATTGTAGAAGACTTAGTCTTCATGGCTTCTTTTGCTTGTACACCTCTGATGTAGACACCTTGTACTCTTATCCTAATCTCCTCCTGGATAGCTGAATAATATCTCTTTTAATTGGTCATTAATTAATCATATAAACAACATGTTTATATGTTAATTTCTTCATCTCCTCGTAAATCACGCTTGGGCACTTTCTGTTGACCTATTCAAGATCACAAATAGCAGACTAACAAATGATATTTAAACATTAATTTACACATTATTATTTGTGAAAAATACAGTAACTATTCTGGTGTTGACAAATCCAAATGGCAACACTTGTGGCAACACCAGTGGCAACACTGGTTTGCAACACTAGGGACAACATTCATGGAAACATATGATCTAACATTAACAGTCAATGCCATGCCATCTTGGTCCCCAAGTTGTTCTTCCTCAACACGATCTACATCATGCTCCCCCACTTTAAAAGGATTCGGCCCCGAATCCAAATCATCATAAAGAGGCTCATCCGGGTAAAAAGCAACTAAATCCGCCACATTGAAATTAGGAGAGATGTTCCACCCAGTCGGTAAATCCACCACATAAGCGTTGTCATTGATTTTCCGAACAATTTTGCAAGGGCCAAGTTTCTTTTGATGTAGCTTACTATACGTACCTTGAGGGAAT
The DNA here is from genome assembly GCA_022495995.1 of Adenophora triphylla var. japonica. NCBI lineage: Eukaryota > Viridiplantae > Streptophyta > Magnoliopsida > Asterales > Campanulaceae > Adenophora > Adenophora triphylla. The sequence continues at coordinate 296,726 of JAFEMH010001175.1, forward strand.
CTCTCCTTGCGCAAATGGACCATCACCAAGTCATCAACAACGAAGACTTTTAAATGACGTCGCTTGTCAGAATGCTCCTTGTATTTTGCATTAGACTCCACAATATTTCTCCTTACCTCCGTTTGAACCGACTCAATCATTTCTGCCATATGCTCAGCAGCAATACTGTAACCCGGAACCTTTGGAAAAGGTATTAAATCAAGAGTATATGTAGGAGGCTTCTGATAAACTATCTCGAAAGGTGTCTTTTTCATAGTCCGATTCAACATGTTGTTAAAAGAAAACTCAGCTATGGCTAATGCTAAATCTCACTTTTTAGGAAAATTACCGCATAGACAATGAATCATCGAACCCAATGTCCAATTCACCACCTCTGTTTGACCATCCGTCTGAGGGTGAAAAGAACTACTATATTGTAACGAAGTCTGAAATATATGCCATAGAGTTCGCCAAAAGCGACTTAGAAATTTAGTATCCCGATCTGAAGTGATTGACTTAGGCACCCCATGTAGGCGAACCACCTCCCTGAAGAACAAACCCGCTATATGTGCAGCATCCGATGTTTTTCGACAAGGAATGAAGTGAGCCATTTTAGAAAAACGGTCAACCACCACAAAAATTGAATCATTACTTCTCTGCGTCCTAGGAAGCCCCAAAACGAAATCCATAGAAATGTCTTCCCAAGGACCATCCGGAATAGGTAAAGGAGAGTATAATCCAGTATTCTGTGACTGTCCTTTGTTGCGTTGACAAATCATACACTTCCGAACAAAAGTGTGCGTATCTTTTGTGGCCAAAAATAATTCCGAGCAACAAGTTCAACCATTTTGTCCCGACCAAGGTGACCATCTTTATGTAATTTTGCAATAAGGCTCTCGCGAATGGAACCGTGAGGGATGCACAACTTGTCACGATAAAATAAAAACCCATCATGTAACAAATATAAGCCGACCAGACCCCCATCTCTACACTTAGTCCATATATCCGCAAAATCATCATCTGTCTCATACAAACCCTTCAAACAATCAAATCCCACAATTGAAGTGCTCATAGTTACCAACAAACTAGCTCGGCGACTCAAAGCATCCGCCACTTTATTAAGTTGTCCACTTTTGTGTTGATGACAAAAGAAAACTGTTGTAAATATGAAATCCAACGGGCATGCATGTGATTAAGTGTCGTCTTACCATTCAAGTATTTCAAGGCCTCATGATCAGTATGGAGAACAAACTCACGATGTAGCAAATATTGTTCCCAATGTTTAATAGCCTGTACCACAGCATATAACTCAAGTTCATACGTAGTCCACTTTCGTTTCGCCTCCTCCAATTTTTGACTCATAAAAGCAATCGGCCTCTTCCTTTGCATTAAAACAGCCCCAATGCCAACTACCGAAGCATCTATTTCCAACTCGAATGGTATGGAAAAATCAGGTATCACAAGGAGCGGAGTATTAGTCAACTTGTCTTTAATCAACACAAAACTTGCTGCGGCCTCATCACCCCAAAAAAATCTTCCTTTTTTCATACAATTAGTTATCGGGGCCATAATAGTGCTAAAATTTTGTATGAAACGCCGGTAAAAAGTAGCAAGCCCATGAAAACTCCATACTTCACTAACTGTCTTGGGAGTTCGCCATTCACGAATAGCACAGACCTTTTCCTCATCCACTTGAATGCCATCCGCTGAAACAATATAACCCAAAAATAACAATTTATCCAACATGAAACTGCACTTCTTCAAGTTAACATATAACTCGTTTTCCTGCAGAGCCCTCAAAACATTTTGGACATGCCCGATATGCTCCTCCTTGGTTTTTCTATAAATCAAAATATCATCAAAATACACCACAAGAAATTTCCCATTAAACTGCTTGAGAACTTGGTGCATTAGACGCATGAACGTACTCGGTGCATTGGTCAAACCGAATGGCATCACTAACCACTCATATAACCCTTCCTTGGTTTTGAAAGTTGTTTTCCACTCATCGCCTTGTCTAATCCGAACTTGATGGTATCCGCTCTTTAAATCAATCTTGGAAAATACTTTGGAACCCCGAAGCATATCCAACATATCATCCAATCGAGGAATTGGGAACCTATACTTAATTGTAATTTTGTTGATCGCTCTACTATCAATGCACATACACCACGTACCATCTTTCTTAGGCACAAGTAAAGTCGGGACTGCATATGGGCTTAGACTCTCCTGTATATACCCCTTTTTCAGTAGCTCTTCCACCTGTTCTTTCAAAATCTCATGCTCAGCGGGACTCATACGATAATGAAGGAGATTAGGCAACGAAGCACCGGGAACAAAATCAATGTTATGCTGAATATCTCGCAAGGGTGGCAACCTCGGAGGGAGATCATCAGAAATAATATCATGAAACTCATCCAAAACTGACTGTAACGATTTTGGAACCAAACTAACTTGTCCCAAAATTTCTTTCTGCACAACAGCGTATATAATAGATGCGTCGGCTAAATCCCCAACAAATTCTTGAGCCGTACACAAAGAAACAATAGATTTAGATTTCTTATTACCAGGAGCACCTATATCAAGTGACGAATGTAATTGATAACGAAACCCATCCTTTGTAAAAAGCATAGAATTCTCTCGCCCATTATATACCACATTCACGTCATATTGCCACTGTCTTCCCAACAATATATGGCATGCATTCATATCGACAATATCGCATAAAATTTCATCCTTATAACTTCCAATAGAGAAAGGAATAATGCACTGTTCATGTACCTTTATATTATCGACAGAGTTAATCCAACCAACCGTGTAAGGGGACGGGTGCTTGTGAATCTCCAGCTTTAACGAATCCACGAAACTACGAGCCACCAAATTCTCACTACTACCACTATCCATAATAACTGTAACATCAATATTACTAACCTTCCCCTTCGTTCGAAATATATTGTGTCGTTCTGGATCATCATCTTCACAAGGGGTTGTCAACAAAAGCCGTCGAACCAAAAAAGACTCATGGTTATTTGGCTATTCCATCTCCTCATTAAGATCTATCACACCGTCATCACCATCTACTTCATCATCCCGGTCTACCATGTTGATTCCTCGTCGCATAGGGCATTGACTAGCCATGTGCCCTTGTTGCAAACACCGAAAACACTTGTCACTAAAAACTTTAGCATAGGGGTTCTGATTTTGTTGACCAGGATTAGTCGTGTTGGTGTTACGCCAAACCGGGGGATTCTGAACATCAGTGGGGGCCAACTGCTTCCCTTCATTTCTACCTGTTTCCACTCCTTGTGTTTTCTCTGAACCCATCACCACACTAGATCCGGTCACTTGATTCTTAGAACTCGAAGAAGGTGTAGTAGGAAAACTTCTGTATGACGTCTGAGGATGATAAGTAGAGGACTGCTGCTTTTTGACCTTCTTGGCACGAGTAATAAATTCACTCACCGACCGATTTGTAAACAATTCTACTTGATTCTTAATGCCAACCCAAAGACCACTAACGAATCTTGCAACCTCCTGTGCCTTTGTTTCATCCAAATCTGCATGCGCCGATTGGGCGTGAAAGTCGTGGGCATAGTCTTCAACTGTACAAGCGCCCTATTTTAGGTCCAAAAAGGATTGATATGTCACATGTTCATAATCATCTGCCAAAAAGTGAGATCGTAGTTCCCTCTTCATCTTAGCCCAAGAATGAATAGGAGCTTTGTTTTTACGATGTCGCTTCTTACACAATTGTTCCCACCATGCTGATGCTCCGCTATGTAGTTTAGATGCTACATAAGTGTTGGGGACGGATTTTTCACTATATGTATATGGTTGGCATCTTAAGCAGGTCAACATGTCAAGACGCCTCAGTATCCTGACCTCTACAACTTGACCTCCACAACTTGGTCTACAACTTGGTCCACAAGTTGAATTTTTACATGTTGACTTTACATGTTGAGTTCACATCTTGGACCGACATCTTGGCTCGACGTCTTCATCAACATCTTGAAGCCGGACCAACTTGGGAGCAGTTTTGCGGTTGCTATTTTTTAGGAGCCATATGCGCATACCAGTTCAACCACGACTCTCCACCAACTGCCGAGTTTCTCTCAACAAATAACAACCTTACCGAAATCTTAGGGATTGATCTTATCTTGTATTTAGCCTTTGTAGAGGTATAAAAGGGAGATCAGCACATGTAATTCACACACGGTCTTCACGAGTCTCACTCTCCCTCGCATATGCTCATTATTTTTGTAAGCTACCTACGAATCTTAGTAAACTTTTTGGTCAAGGTGGGTCTTCCAAAACCTCCCGAGGTTTTATGCCGGCGAACGAGTTGTTCAAGGGCTTTCCTCGTCAAAATCCTTTGTCATTTTCATTTTGATTACACACAAATCTATATTCCAATTCACCCAATTCTTTCCTTGAAATATTTGGTTATTTACAATCACTTGTCGAAATTTGACCAAAACAATTTGGCGCCGTTTGTGGGAACTTTGATTTTTTAGATTTGTTTAGAACATCAAAATGATCAATCCAACTTCCGGTCAGGTAACCTCAGTAACCTCCGCGGCTGAGGGCAAGGCGACTGGGGGGCAGCAAGATGCACCTCGAGAGACGACCGCGTCTGAAATCAATTTGGGTTTCGTGACTAATATGGCAACAATGTTGAATGAACTGAATAAGCGAATGGATGCTCAGCAGGATACCAATACTATGATTTTCAATGCAATTGAGAGTCTGCGAAAAGGGAATCAAGTTGAGCCTCAAGTTGTAACTCCATTATCACCTTTATTTCCTAGAACTCTTTTTGGTGTAGGTACTGGGGGCAATCTTGGAGACATCCCCATGGCGAGTGCAGTACAGACTGATAGTACAACTGTGACAACTAGTCAAGTTGCCCAACATGGTCACACCTTCGCATTCACCAACCCGTGCCAACATCTTGCTATACTTATGCCACTCCGTCTTTAGGACAAACAGGAGTTTTTATAATGCATTTGATCACTCTTCTTCTCAATTTTGTGCTAACACTTTTGCGAAAGTCAAGTTGCTAGAGAGTTGCAGCGGATCAAAGAGATGATTAGGAATGTGCCCGGAGTTACCTTGCCTTATCATCAAGCTTCTCCAACTTGTTATAATGAGTCTCGCTTTGTTCCAAATAGCCAACATGGAGATCCCGAAGAGATTTGGCAAAGTGCCCCACATGAAGAAGTACGACGGGAGCACGGATCCAGTAGCATGTGTTGCTATACCAAGAATTAATGGACATTATCAAGCATTCCTTCAATCTTCAAAGAAGCCTGTCTTTGTAGGGCTTTGGTTCCACCTTGTCTCGGACCAAACTTTGAAATGGCTAACCGGCCTATCCCTAAACTCTATATCATCTTATTCTCAATTAGTCAATATGTTTGTGAATCAATTTTCATGTAATAGAGCTTTTGAGAAACTAACTAGTGACCTCTACAGTGGTGGTGTAACAACCTCGACGAAAGCTTGAAAGACTATTTGAACAGTTCAACAAAGAGGTAGTGACTATCCCCAACTTGAACATGTCCACACCACCGAGGCATTCAGATTGGGCTTGAAGAAGGGATCACCTTATTATGACGAATTGGTTATGACTCCATGCAAGAGACTTGAAGATGTCAGACGAGAGCCGTTAAATTCATCGATCGAAGAAGATAAGCTCATAGTCCTAAAATAACCACAATGAGGCCGACAAAATGAGAAAAGATGACCACCTATCTTCAACATGTCAAAATGTTAGCAAAACAAGACCTCAAGTTGTACTCCATGTAAGTTGTCATTTTTTCATAAAAGCAAACTCCAAAACAGGTATGTTTTAAATTTTGCCAAGTCATTTATTTATGTTTGTCAATTCTTATGTTATGCTAAAAAGTCTTACCGACTTAAGCATCGGAGGGGTAAAGCTAACACCCAATCCTAACATGAATTTGTTTTGCAAGGTATACAACTTGAACAAACAGCTTAGGCTCAACATGTTGACACGCCGCACGGCCGATACATGTTGAGACCTAAGGCCGGAGCGAGCTCAACATGTTGACACGCCAAGCACGGGCCGATACATGTTGAGACCTAAGCCGGGAGCAGTGCTCAACATGTTGACACGCCGCACGGCCGATACATGTTGAGACCTAGGCTGAGCAGTCAAACATGTTGGACACGCCAGACGGCCGATACATGTTTGGACTCGAAGAAGAATTTCAACATGTTGACACGCCGCACGGGCCGATACATGTTGAAACTTTAGCCGGAGAGGGATAGAACATGTTGACACGCCAGACGGCCGATACTTGTTCTATTTCTTCAAACGAATTAAGGTTTCGACACCTTCGCCTGGGCGCACGTTTTCACACTTATTCAAGTTGTGAACTATTGGTTGTAACATTAACATGTTACCAAACGAATTAAGGTTTCGACACCTTCGCCTGGGCGCACGTTTTCACACTTATTCAAGTTGTGAACTATTGGTTGTAACATTTTCATGTTACCTACGGTTTATAACATTTACATGTTATCTAAAGAACAAACAAAGTGTCTCTCAAAGACATGCCAAATCAAATGTAAAAATTTTTGAGGACCAACCCTCATCTAACATTCCAAATTTCAAACACCTTAAACTAATGTTTCTTAAAGCTTTATCTTGGTTTCTATCAAGGACTTAGAAGCATCATTCAAGGCGTTCGACAACTCTTTGGCGTAATCAACCGCTTCCTTAATGTCGATGGGGAGAGTAGCAGTTTTAAAATTCCTTGAATCTCCAAGTTTTCTCTGATTCAAGAAATTTTGGGGGCAATTGTTGGGGACAGATTTTTCACTATATGTATATGGTTGGCATCTTAAGCAGGTCAACATGTCAAGACGCCTCAGTATCCTGACCTCTACAACTTGACCTCCATAACTTGGTCTACAACTTGGTCCACAAGTTGACTTTTTACATGTTGACTTTACATGTTGAGTTCACATCTTGGACCGACATCTTGGCTCGACGTCTTCATCAACATCTTGAAGCCGGACCAACTTGGGAGCAGTTTTGCGGTTGCTATTTTTTAGGAGCCATATGCGCATACCAGTTCAACCACGACTCTCCACCAACTGCCGAGTTTCTCTCAACAAACAACAACCTTACCGAAATCTTAGGGATTGATCTTATCTTGTATTTAGCCTTTGTAGAGGTATAAAAGGGAGATCAGCACATGTAATTCACACACGGTCTTCACGAGTCTCACTCTCCCTCGCATATGCTCATTATTTTTGTAAGCTACCTACGAATCTTAGTAAACTTTTTGGTCAAGGTAGGTCTTCCAAAACCTCCCGAGGTTTTATGCCGGCGAACGAGTTGTTCAAGGGCTTTCCTCGTCAAAATCCTTTGTCATTTTCATTTTGATTACACACAAATCTATATTCCAATTCACCCAATTCTTTCCTTGAAATATTTGGTTATTTACAATCACTTGTCGAAATTTGACCAAAACAATAAGGCACCTTCCAATCATCTTCAACTTGCATTAAATCGAATAATTTCTCCACCTCTGCAAGCCAATCCACGAATTCATTCATCTTCAAATTTCTAGAAAAGGACGGAATACACACCCTAATTTTAGGACGTTGATCATACCAAGGTGCTTCCATGTCCTCATCTTCTTCCTGATCATCAGAATCTTCCTCTACAACCGGTTCACCACGGTTGAGATTATTTCCCCGACGATTCGCCCGATTTTGTGGGTTGACATCACCACCTACCTACATCTGAACCAAAGTTGCCAATAATTTTGCATGTTGATGATCACTACGCTCTCTGGCTACTTGTTCTTGCTGTGCCATGAGCTCCAGAATTGCTGGGATGTCGCCGTTGTTTCCTCCATTATTAGTCATCTTCTCGTCGAAGAACCCTAGGGTCGACCAATTTCTGATACCAACTGATGTGAACGCAGCGGAATATAATAGCAAGGATCGCCTAAATGAATCCCAAACAAGACTTCCTAAGAGAAATCTCAAAAACCAAAGCCAAACTTGACTTAGATTTAAAACCGAATAAGGGACAATAATTGCAAAGCAATAATTTGATTATGATAAAACTTAGTTTAAAAACAATGAAAGACTAAAGTGTTTATATTACTTACAATAGGGACAAACCTATTTACAAATGTATTCGACGAAAAGACACGAAAACAATCAGGCATGTCTTTTGACGAAGAGACACGAAAATATTCAGACATGCCCTTCCAGGAACCCCTCGGCCGAGGCGGCCATGCTACTCAGCCGAGCATAACAACTGCCGAAAACCATAGTTTATGTCCCCTTTCCCTCGGCTGCGTCAAGAAGTAGCTCGGCCGAGCACCTTTGCCCAAACTTGCTTGTCTTTAAAACATCAAAAATTTCCAATGCCATGCCATCTTGGTCCCCAAGTTGTTCTTCCTCAACACAATCTACATCAGTAACAATATAACAAGTTGAGAAAATTTGAAGGTAAAGATGCTACAATAAACTGGCACACATAACTAACTGTGTTTCATGCAGCTTCAGAAACAGAAACAAGCTTAACAAAATTCAAGCAGACCCCCTTTCTGTATCATATATAAATCTGATATAAAATGGAGAGAAAGTCTCAATCATTGATGCTCGAATACTTTATTTTACCTCTTCGTACCCGTGTCGAACACTCGTATTTTAGTCTTATCGACACGAGTCCGGCGGGGTAAACCAAAGGTCCGAGCACCTTAGGTCTCAATTATATTGACACTATAAGATGAACACACACACACACACACACACACACACTGACACACACCTAAATAAATCTTATACAAGCACAATGCTTACCTAGGAATCAAATCTTTGCCTAGGAATTCAAGGGTTCTTCATTTTAATCCTCAACTTTCTTGCAACTTGAGCAGTTCTAGGATGCACCGGCCTCTTCGTAGGGTCACTGTGTTCCACTTTAACCCAATTAATAACCTTCAATATAAGTGACTGAGCTATTTTCCCACCATCTCCTTCCCTATTATTATTCCCTTTTGTTAATGATTTCTTCATACCCTTTCCCAAAGCTTTCTCAAGAAACTCCATGAACCAATTTCCAGCCTCGTTTTCAATCTGCTTCCCTAGTTTGATAGTATTGCATAAACTGCTTGATCCTGGTTTCTTGTTCTCATCGTTTTCACTGGACCCCACCTTTACCTTCTGGTTTAAAGCAGAAGACCTCACGTGCTTCGCCAAGATTGTTTTTTGAACACTTCTTTCTGGAAATGATGCAACCATTTTGTACAAAGTTGTTCTTCTCTTGGAGGAGGCATTTGAATAATCAGCATTTCTGGTATCGTCTATTGCATTGTGTGGGATTTCGTTTAAGATCGAGTTTTCGTCCACATTATTACTTCCATTAGTGTGATATACCTGATTTCTCTTTTGCGAAAAATCAACGGAGTCGCCACGCCGTTTTTAGTTTAAGGGCCAAAACTTTGAAAAATGCCTAAAATTAGAGAAAATAAGTACGGAGGTCACGTTACACTCCGGAATGGACGTTTTGACGTGCACCGGGAATGCCTCGTATGACAAGTCTTCCTCACTTGAAACTTTGTGTGTGTGTGTGTGTGTATTTTGAAAAAAGACTTTTAAAAAAAGGGTTTTCTGGAAATAACTGAAATTCTAGGGACTGAACTGAAAAACAGTTTAAAAAAAGTGATTAAACTGAAAATAACAGAAAACTGGAAAACTGTTTGCACATGACAATGTCATCCGTGTGGATGAGACTGTAGTGCAATCTTATCCGCGCGGAAGGGCCTGCAGTGTCAATATTTTTTTACAGTTTCCAATTTAGTCACTGTAATTTCCAGAAACTTAACTGGATTTACAGGACATAACTGGAAATGTAACTGAAAGCATAAAATGAAGGAATTGTTTGAATTTTTGGCATCCATGTTTTGTCCTCTCTTTCCCTAGACTTTGATTAGTGGTCATAAGTGATGAATCCACTTAACCAAACCATCCCGAGGGTACATTAGGACTTTGAAAACATGTCATTTGCTAGGGACCAGGGGGATTTTGACATGAAAAGTAAGTTGACAAGAGAGTTAGGTCAAGATGTATCAACTTTAGAGGAAGATCTCTAAGGTGGTCATAAGAATACCATCCTTGAGACCTATACTCAAGTGTATCTTATACATCTTGTGTGACCTAAATTGTGAGTCTAGATGATTTTCATCCAAGGAAAGGGTTCCAAGGTGAGCATCTTAGACATAGGGAGGGGGATTTACAAGGAAGTAAATAATATGGACCTTTTAAAGTGGTCATCTATGGAGATGGACTCCAAGATGACCATACTTTAGGTCAAAAAAGCATGTACCAAGTGAAAGCTAGTTAATATAAAAAGGGGACATAGGGAATTTGCATAATGAAAAATATGGACCCTTGTAGAGAATTATCCATGGAGATGAACTCCATGGAGATCCTCTTGGATCCTTGGGACAAAGGGAAAAGGGTGGTGAACAATAAGTAATAAGTAAGACTACATCATTTACACATGAAATGTGTGCATGAATGAGAGAGATATGAGTAAAGGGAGTGAGGGTTTACCAATCTTTCTTGGGTTTGTGTTTAGGGTTTGAGGGATTTCAAGGCTTAGAAGTGGTTTTGGAGTGGATTTGAGGTTGGATTTGGTGTGGAATTTGAGTTGTGGGAATGTAAATGGCTGTTTGAAGGTGAATTTTGACAGAGTAACAGTAGGTTTTTGGATTTTTTGGCTTGTTAAAACTGAGGGAGAAGTGCTGATTTATAGGTTGGCTGGATGACAATCTTATCCGCATGGATGAGATTGTAGGCACAATCTCATCCGCGTGGATGGGATCAACAACATGCCTGGTTGTTGCAGAAAGCAGTTTTGGCTGTTTGCAAATGGTCAATATTCCTTTTTTATTGGGAATGACATATTTTCAGCGAGGTCCTATGCCACTTTTTTATTCCTAAGAGGTCCTTCCTCATTCAAATTGTCAAAATAATGTCCAAAATGCCCCTAAATGATTATAAATCATTAATTTGGGCTGATGGAACATTAACGACCCAGATTGGGGCACTTACAGTAGCCCCTCGGCGACAGTACTTCCAGGGGAAGTGAGGTCGTCGACAAAGTGAGGATCCCAATCTGGCAAACTTTTACCTAGATGGGTGAGGAGGTGACCGAGGCGGTCGGATGGCTGGATCCTTAACAAAAGGATTCCTATGTATCCCAGGTGGGAATCAAGCCGGTCGTAGTTCAGATTTTGCGGGGGAAATAAGTGGTCAAACGAATGGACCTCCCACCGCATGTTCGTTGCCGAAGATAGTTCGACTAACGGAGGTGGGGACGGTTCCGAAGATAACTCGACTAACGGAGGCGTTGCCGAAGATAAACTCGACTAACGGAGGCGGGGATGTTACCGAAGATAACCCGACTAACGGAGACGGGGACGTTGCCGAAGGTAGGCTCGACTAACGGAGGCATTGCCAAAGATAACTCGACTAACGGAGGCGGGGACGTTGTCGAAGATAACTCGACTAATGGAGGCGTTGCCGAATGTAGACTCGACTAACGGAGGCGTTGCCGAATGTAGACTCGACTAACGGAGGCGTTGTCGAAGGTAGACTCGACTAACGGAGGTGGGGACGTTGCCAAAGATAACTCGACTAACGGAGGCATTGTCGAAGGTAGACTCGACTAACGGAGGCATTGCCGAAGATAGACTCGACTAACAGAGGCGTTGCCGAAAATAGACTCGACTAACGTAGGCGTTGCTGAAGATAACTCGACTAACGGAGTCGAGGATATTGCCGAAGATAACTCGACTAACGGAGGCATTGCCGAAGGTAGAATTGACTAACGGAGGTGGGGACATTGTCGAAGATAACTCGACTAACGGAGGCGTTGCCGAAGGTAGACTCGACTAACGGAGGCGGGGATGTTGTCAAAGATAACTCGACTAACGGAGGCATTGCCGAAGGTAGACTCGACTAACGGAGGCATTGCCGAAGGTAGACTCAACTAACGGAGGCGTTGCCGAAGATAACTCAACTAACGGAGGCGGGGACGTTGCCAAAGATAACTTGACTAACGGAGGCGTTGCCGAAGGTAGACTCGACTAACGGAGGCGTTACCAAAGATAGACTCGACTAACGGAGGCATTGCCGAAAATAGACTTGACTAATGAAGGCGTTGCCGAAGGTAGACTCGACTAACGGAGGCGTTGCCGAAGATAACTCGACTAACGGAGGCGTTGCCGAAGGTAGACTCGACTAACAGAGGCGGGGACGTTGCCGAAGATAACTCAACTAACGGAGGCGCTGCTGTAAGTACGCCAATCCAATTCGCAACCTTTTAGATGCATTTTAATGTAATAAAACTGCATAAAAGGGTGTTTTGGTAAATTCCCGACCGATCCCGAGACTTCCGGAAACATTTCATAAGTTTCCCGCGAAGGAAGTACCTTTTGGTACCTTACTCATGCCCAGGGACTCGTTGGGAATAAATCTTTTTGGACCTTTTAGGTATTTAGGCCTGAATGTTCCAAAAACTGGTTTTGGCGCCAAAAGCGGTTGAGGTCACCTTGTGTCACGCGACAAGTCGAGGCATGGAAAGTGGTTACATATAGTCGTGCGACACAAGGTGACCACTAACTGCAGCCTATAAATAAGACCCTACCCCTCTCAGAAATGGATTCCAACTTTAACCTACTGTTACTTTGCAGAAATTGCATCGTAACAAATACCCCCAAACACAATTCTCTCTCTCTCCCACCTTCAACCTACCCAATCCCCCCAATCCAAACCTCCCTCTCAAACCAAGCCATTTGAACCCCTTTGCACCAACTCTCTCAGGATCTCAAGACCAGTAGCTGTGAATTGAAGGGTTCTGTATCTAACTTGATACAGGATTCATGGAAGCAACAAGGGTAACAAAATCCAAACTCCCTCTCCTCTCTTCCTTCTTATTCAATTATTCATAATTTCATTGTCTACTTCTATTAGGATTCAGTAATCAGACTCCATCTGTCTAGATTACTGAATCCCAATTGCAATCTCTCTGTTTAAGTCATTTGATCTGTGTAATTGAATTGCTCTTGTTGAATACTTGCTTGAATTTGGTGTTCAAACCCCAAGGGGGTGTGGATCTACCCATATCCACACTCCCGGGGTCGATTTATTGTTATTTCTGTATTTCGTATATAATTTGGTTAATCAATTGGATCTGTATTAGTTGTTGTTGATTCTGGTGTTCATTGTGTAAGTTTCTGCAGATGGTCCCTGTATGTCACGCGACACATTGTTCCAAGGTGATCCTGTGTCACGCGACATATGTGGTCACTGGAATCATGTGTCATGCGACATATCGTGACCTATTTGCAGAAACCTTTTTCAGTTGTAATTTGTTTTAGATTGTTGTAGCAGGGATGTGGCCTCCCTAAATAATGGGTTCACGAGTTGTAAATCTCGATTCATATTAATAAGCTGCATGTTTACCACACTTGTTCATTGTCAACACTTGCACACACTTTGGATTTTGCTTGGATGTTTAATTGAAAGACTCGTCTACGGACGAGGCGTGTTGGGTGAACTCTCGGTTCTTCCCAACACGTAACCTGACCCCCGAACCCGTGTTTTCTCTCTAAAAAGGTTTTCAATGTTTCCTCTCAAAAATGGCATGGCGACTCCTTTACTTTCATCATTTCGAAATTACCAAAAATTTCGGGCGAGCGCACATTCAGTGGCGACTCCGCTGGGGAAAAGTGACTTTGAAAACCTGTTTTTCAAATGTTAAGTGGGTCAAGCTTTCATTAAATTAGACATCCAATACATCCATTTTGTGTGCATCTTTGACAATCATTTGTGGTTCATGCATTTTGTTGAATATGAGACTTGTGAACCCCGTGTGCTTTGTATTCCTTGTGTTGTGCATTAGTTGTTTTTGCTTTGTTCTTGCCATGGAGATACAGGGGCTGATTTGATGGTTGCAGAGTGTTGGTTCAGTGACCATCCAGGTCGTGCGACACCTTTGTCTATTGATGTCCTGTGTCACGCGACAAAGGGTGGCCAATGAACAGATACTCGTAAGTCCGGGTTTCGAGGGCGCCCTTCGATCGAATGTGGCTCGCTTGATTGTTGTTCCCCGTATTCCCGTGAGGGTGTGTGTGTGTTTTCTTTTCTTTTTCAAAAAAATAAAAAAAATAAAAAAAAAATCTTGTTTTTTGTAAATAAAAGAATATAGTCATCCGCACACTACATCACTTAGACTTAGAACCCTCAGGTGCGATTGACGGCATCGCGGACGGCCATGAAATTCGCCTACGCTTGAGCGCCTGAAATCAAACCTAACCCCCTAGTGCGTTATAGGTGGCGCCACACATTTAACCTTACCCACGGTTGGTTTTCGATACAATGTTTTTATTACAACAAAATGAATTGTTTTGAAACATATCGTAGGTACTTATACCTTCCCCCAAAACCTCGCATCTTGTGGGCATGTTGCCAATTGCAACATGATTTCACGTGGGGACATGTCACTCCCGTGGCGTGTTCTAAACGAGAGATCATGCCGCATTGTCAACGTGCACCGACGAGAGGTCATGCCGGATTTTTCTTCGAAATTCTTCGAAAAGACCTGTTATGCTGCCCAAATTTCCCTAGAAATTTGGACAATCTCTCTGTTCCATAACGATGTTAGGATTTGGTTAGGTATCATTACCTATTATATATTTCAAAGCAAGGCATTTAGTGTAATTTGAACGTTGCGTCCCTAGGCTTCCCCAAGGTATAGTTAGCATGAATAAAGGCTTCCCCTTTTCCAACTGTACTTAGGATTTAAAACACTAATTTATACTTGAAGATGAATAAGATTGTTTGTGCGAGTCTGTCCCGTTCCTTTCCCTCTCCTGTTCCTCAAAATTTCCCTTCAATACCTTATAAACCCGTCTCTACCCCTGCAGCTACGGCGAGTTGGACCCATTCATCTGTCCCAGGAGCTCGTTTGGTTCGTGTTCAAGCAGTTTCAGTGGGTGTGGAATCAGAAATGGCCGGGAACGGAGATGTATTTTCTGCTCAGTCCGCTGGAGGCTCAGTGACAATGGGACAGCCAAGTTTGAATGATATGACCACAGAAGAATTGAGGGTGACGTTGGAAGCTGCTCTAGCCCGAGAACGTGAGGCTTGTCTATTGGCTCATAATGCCAAGGCCCGTGAAGAAGAAGCTCATAACCGCTTTGTAGAGGCGATGAGAGCCAAAGGGATTGCAGTGCTTCATCGGGAGGACGGTTCCTATGAGGAGATCACAGAAGATAGTCACAACGAGATTGGATCTGCTTCACCTGCTCAGCCTATCCAGCCCAGTTACAATGCGATGCCTCCTCCAGTAAGCTATGCCCCGCGACCCAATCAAGTGTCATCTACGAGAATGCTTGTGAGTGACCAAGGAAGGTTCATTCCCCCATCTTCTCAAGGATATAGCCAGGTTATTCCACAAGGTGCTAGCAAGAATGGTGGTCAAGCATCAAATTTCTTTGATCTCACTGCCTCTCCAACTCCCAATGTCCCAACATCACAGCTTTCGCATGGATCTCGGGGCCAAGCGTGTTATCCCCAACCCCACCCGCAGCATATCCCGACGCTTTTCGAATGGTCAATATTCTGGCTTTCAGTGGAAACAAATTTGTCAAGACAAAGGTTTCAAGATATCGCCAGCTGTTCTGCACTCCAAGGCAATGGTCCTCACCCGCAAAGGTGTTCTCCCCTTACTCATCATTTATACGGTTCCACTCCATACTCCGCCCCATGCATCAGTACAGGATTCTCTACTCTTGGTCAATTCAAGTCACCAATGCAAGCATCCCCGTAACCCCAAAGTGCGCTTAACGGATATGATATGTATGGGAACAGGATCCCTAGTTCGGTCAGCTTGTTGGACAGTAATATTGGAATCCCCATTACCTTTGGTCTCCCATCAGCAGCTTTGCCCATTGGACCTAATTCAGATTTCCCAGTGCCGTCATCAACAGTGGCTCCCGCTATACCCCAGATCTCAGGTTTGACTCCGGAAGTGACAGCTTTGTTGAAGCAAATGCAACAGCAGATCGATAAATTGACCGCGGGTTCTAGTGGTCTTAAGGTTGTGGATCCTGCCCAAGTAACTCCTTTGCCGCACAAGTTCAAAATGCCCAAAATGGACTTCAATGGCACTGCTTTCCCGAAAACTCATATAGATACTTATGTTATGACATTGGGAGCAATGGGCTATACACCCGAGTTTATGGCATCCCACTTCCATCTGACTTTGAAGGGATCAGCGCTTACATGGTTTCTGGCTTTGAAACAGGAGTGTTGCTCTACATGGAACCAGATAACAGAAACTTTTTTGGAGAAATACAAAGGTAATTTGGAGTGGCGTACCACCCGGGACGATTTAGTGGGGACTATCCAAAAGGCCGATGAGTCAATTACAGAATTCTACAAGCGGTGGAACGCCAAGCTTAATGAGTTATCAGAGCCGATACCCCTCCAGGACCAAAAGGACATCTTCTTGTCGTGTGTTAAGCCAGTGCTCAGGGAAGCCATCGGAAAAGGTTGGTACCCAGATCTGCGAGAGATGGTAGGAATGGGAGCTAGAAGTGAAAACATATTGTTTAATCAAACCCCTAATGCAAATGCCGGTGGTGGCAGCGGTAGTGGAGGTTACCGATATCGAGCACCCAACCCTGTTTCAGCAATGGCGCCGAGAGGAAGAGAAGTGGCCAAAGACAACAGTATCAACAATCTACAGAGAGGAGGTAATAATGTGCAGAATGCAGTGAGGTTTCAGCCTAAGCCGCAGCCGAGATTTGATGATTTGGGCATGTCTACAGAGGAAGTTTTCAACGGATTGCTTCGTACCGGTATGATCAAGCCATTGGAGAATTATAGTCCTGCTCGTCCTAATCCCCATATGGATGCCAGCAAGTACTGTCGGTTTCACCAGTTCCCAGGGCACACCACAAATTCCTGCATAACCCTTAAAAAGATAATCCAAGGTTTGGTGGATGACAAGAAGATTGAGAAATCTCCTCGCCCGAATGTGGTCAGCAATCCTCTGCCAAGTAACAACGTGAATCTTATCGACTTCGGGCAAGACTATTTTGTTAATGTAATAGAGTTTGGGAAGTCAATAGATGAAAGTGATAGTGCTGGTTGTAACAAGATTTTGACTGATGTAATCCCATTTTCTGATGAAATGAAAGATAATTTTTGCTATGTTTTGTATCTTGATGATCTGTATGGTTTGAATAATACTGCTGATTATGACGATTATGAAGAGCATGTGGTTGCCAACACTATATCATCCATGGTTCCTAGGAATTCCCCAATCTCCTTGGAGGAACTCAGGATAGCGGCTAATGCAGAGGCGCCTTTGTCCATAAATGAAATAAGGCAGGCGGCGTGGCCATACAGCACTCGTCCTGTTCCGATTACGCTAGCAGAGCTCAAAGAGGCCAGTAAAGGTTTTGTGGTTGAGAAAGATCAAGAAGTTAATCTGTTGACTCGTTCAGGGAGAATGTTGGGAGTGAATAATTCAGATCCGTCCGGGAAAGGTAAGGCAGTTGCGGTCTCTAACCCTCAGTCCTCTCAGAATCCTTACAGATCGGCGGGAAGCGAAGAAGTCCAGGAAGACCCTATCCTAACGCAGTTAAAGATAACACAAGCCAATATCTCCTTATGGTCTTTACTCACATCCTCCTACCTTCACAAATTAAAGTTGGAAGAAGCTTTGTCCAAAACGAAAGTGTCTGTCAATGCCACCCCAGACGAAGCCTGTCAGCTGATTGGGACTGCACAGTATGGGAACATCATTACTTTTACAGATCTTGACCTACCTGCTTATGGTGCGAAGCATAATGAGTCCCTACACATCACGGTGCCCTTGGAAGGATGGCGAATTCCCCATGTATTGGTAGATAATGGGTCAGCTATGAATGTGCTCCCTGCTAAAATGATGAGTATGTTAGACATCAATGCGCAGAATCTTAAACCATCCAACCAAACCATAAAGGCCTATGATTCGACATCTAGGGCGGTGTTGGGGATAGTCTCTCTTAATTTGATGTTTGGAGGCAAGGAGATGATGGTAGAATTTCAAGTTATCGACATTCCGGTCACATTCTCGGCATTACTGGGCAGACCCTGGATTCACGAGATTGGAGCGGTAGCCTCCACTCTTCATCAGTGCTTAAAATTTGTGCAAGAAGGAGTGCTGATGACCATTTATGGTGATAGTATTACGATTGGGGAAACCAGCACCAACACCTTGCCAGTGATGGAAATCAAGCTCGACCAGGAAAATCCGATGCTCAGTGGATTCACAATAGAGAAACCTAAAGGGCAGGTCTGCACCATAGATTTGACGACATCTTCAGACAAGATTCCCCCTGTGTTGAAAATACTGAGAGGTATGAGCTATATCCCTGGTCTGGGGCTGGGAAAACGCCAACAGGGACCGTGTAGGCTTGTGTTGCCAGAAGCCAAGAGAAACAAGCAAGACCTGGGGTATGCCGTGACTAGAGAAGATAAGGCGTATGACAAGACTGAAGCTTTCAAAGAAAAGATGACATCAGCGGCTGGTAAGAGGAACAAGAGGCCCGAGATGCGCCTATACAGTTGGTCTTTGAACAAGCATTTCGTCAGAGAGGATGGAGACATGTTTGTTTGTCCAGAACCAAGACTGAGTCAAATGGAAGAAAGAATGAGAACAATCTGGAGGTTCGCTAGCAGCCAAAGTCCGGTGAAGGAAATGTTTGATAGCTTGCCCAAAAGGCCAGATGTGACCGCCACTAACGAGAACGGCTACCATTTAAGGGGCACGATCGGGTGAAACAGTTTGAAAAGCTTGCTTTGGATGAACCCATAATATGCAAAATCCGCGGTGCCGACCACTGTGGATATTGATGGTGATTTAGCGAGATTTGTTTAAAGAGCGAGGATGTCGAGCACAGGGATGATATGCTTTTGACAGAAGTACCTACAGGAGGGGTGGTTGTTGTTAAAGAGCCGAGTGATTTGATTGACTTTTCCTCTGATAGCGAGGTGGTGGCTATGTTAGAATTCAAGAAGGAGTCAGTTGTGGAGCTAAACATGTTGGAGACGGTTGCAGAGAGACCTTTACAGAATTGGACTTCGTTTCGAGGACCGGTCGCCGACTGGGAGACTATGATTGAAAAGCTTGGGCTCAAGCCTCGTCCTTGTCCCTCCGAGTCTAAATTTGTTCCTCGTGTCTTGAGTCGATCTCCTGAATCTCTTGTTATTGAATTCGAGTCTTCCGACCGGTCTAATGTCCTCACGACGTAAGACCGTCTTTGAGTTGTAAACACTTGTCTTTCCCTATGCTTTGAATAAAATGGTTGACCTTTCTGAGTATCCTGTGATTGCAAATCTAACAATTGAATGCTTAACAAAAAATAATCATCAAGATTTAAAAATAATTAAGCCTAATTCAATTGAAGATAATGCAGACTTAATAGACGAGCAAATTTTAGAAAATGATTCAAAGCAGGTTTGCGATCAAAAGGAAAGCCGGGCCCAAGCTGTCGATGAGGTATTGACAACGGTGAACACAGGAACAGTAGAAGAACCCAAAGAAACACAGATTGGTAGCTTCTTCTCCGGAGATGAACGGGTTGCCCTGGTTGAATTGCTTAAAGAATATATGGACGTCTTTGCTTGGTCTTACAAAGATATGCCTGGGCTGGATACTTCTATCGTAGAGCACCGGATTCCTCTAGATCCAGAAATTAAGCCGATCAAGCAGAAGTTGAGGCGGATAAAACCGGAGTGGTCCTTACAGGTGAAAGAAGAAATTGAAAAAACTCCTACGGGTGGGCTTCATCAAAGTGATTGAATATCCGACTTGGTTGGCCAACATTGTAACAGTCACAAAAGCTAACGGAAAGGTTCGGGTCTGCGTAGATTTCCGAGATCTCAATAAGGCTATCCCCAAAGATGACTTCCCTTTGCCCAACATTGATATGCAAGTAGATGCAACCGCAAACTTTGAGGTCAAGTCCTTCGTTGATGGTTTCGCGGGTTACAATCAAATCAAAATGGCTGAGGAAGATCAGGACAAGAAAGCGTTTACAACTCCGTGGAGTACTTATTGTTACACAGTAATGTCGTTTGGTCTGAAGAATGCTGGGGCTACCTATCAGAGAGCCGTCACTACCCTCTTTCACGACATGATCCACAAGGAGATTGAAGTGTATGTAGATGATATGATTATTCACTCGAAAGGGTCAGATGGACAGCATTTCATTGACTTGAGGAAATTCTTCAACAGACCCCGAGAGCACTCCATGAGACTAAATCCAGCCAAGTGCACCTTTGGGGTTGTTCGAGGTAAAGTCCTGGGGTATATGGTCACAGAACGCGGCATCGAAGTAGATCCCAGAAAGGTTAAAGCAATCATCAAGATGAAGCCGCCCAGAACTGTCTCTGAGGTAAAAGGATTCATGGGTCGATTACAGTACATCAGCAGATTCGTCAACCAGCTGACCTCCATGTGTGAGCCGATCTTCAAGCTACTCAAGAAGAATCAGGAAGTGGTTTGGAACGAGGAATGCCAACTGGCCTTCGAGAGGATCAAAGCTTACCTTGTCAATCCTCCCATTCTTTATCCGCCTCACGGGAACAAGCCTTTACTGCTATACCTGACGGTCACAGACACAGCCACTGGGGCTATGCTATCACAAGAGAAGAAGGATTCAAAGATTGAGAATGCCATTTATTTCGTTAGCCGCAAATTCCAAGGTAGTGAGTTGAATTACTCTGCCCTCGAGAAGACATGCGCAGCACTGGTCTGGGTGGTCGGAAAGCTAAAGCACTATATGCTATCCCACACTGTATACTTGGTCTCCAAGATGGACCCGATCAGATACCTGTTCCAGGGTGACAGAGGTAACATCTCCACCAGATTGGCGAAATGGACCTTCTTTTTAGCTGAGTTTGATATCAAATATGTGATCCGGAAATCAATCAAAGGACAGGCTTTAGCGGATCAGTTGGCTGACTTCCCCAGTACAGAAACCCGAGGACCAGATCTCCAGTTTCCAGACGAGGGGATTCTTTCTATAGAAAATGGCAACCGGTGGAAGTTATTCTTTGATGGAGCAGCAAACAAAAGAGGTAATGGCATCGGGATGGTACTAGTAGACCCGAATGATATGCATACCCCCATAGCTATCAAGCTGAATTTCTCGGTTACTAATAATGCGGCCGAATATGAAGCTTGCATAGCTGGTCTAGAGGCTGCCCTCGAGCGACATGTGGAAGAGTTAGAAGTGTTCGGTGATTCCCAATTGATAATCAATCAGGCCGCCAACAAATGGAAAATTATAGATCCGTGTCCCCAGAAGTACCATGCTTACATTGCAGAACTCATTGGTCAATTCAAGGAAGTGTCATTCCAGTTCCTGCCACGAGACAAGAACAGATTTGCCGATGCCCTAGCTACTCTGGCCTCTTTGGTAGAAATCCTGAAAGGAAAATCGATCAAACCGTTCAGGGTCGGTAGGCGAGAAAATCCTGCATACTGCTGTGAAATAGAGATTGAAACCGTCAATGAGCCGTGGTACAACCAGATCTTTCAATATCTCAAGCATGGTGAAGCATCCTTCCCTGTTGACAAAGAAGGAGACTTAAAATGTGCCCACGCCAAAAGCTTGCAAACTCTAAAGAGATTATCAGCACAGTACATCATACTTGGCAATGAGCTATGGAAGAAAAGGGAAGGTTGCCCACTCCTACTCTGTATCAGCAAAGAAAAGGCCCAAAGAGTAATGGAAGATGTTCATAACGGTGCCTACGGACCTCATATGAACGCTCGGTCTCTCATGCATAGCATCATCAGACTGGGTTACTTCTGGATTACTATAGAGACGGATTGCATTCAGTTTGTGCGGACTTGTGATAAATGCCAGCGATTCTCCAATCTGAACCACATTCCTCCTCATGACCTATACTGCATGACAACGCCGTGGCCCTTCGCAACATGGGATATTGATGTCATTGGGAAAATAACTCCGCCCGGAAGCAATGGACATTCGTTTGTATTAGTTGCAGTAGATTACTTCACAAAGTGGATAGAAGCTGCGTCTTACAAAGTGCTCACAGCCAAGAAGGTCGCTCGCTTCATAAAAGAACAGATCTTCTGCTGCTACGGAGTCCCAAATGAGATTATTTCTGACAATGGAACCCATTTCGAAGGAGAAACTGATCGATTACTCACTGAATACAGGGTCAAGCGCCACAAATCTTCACCCTACAGACCGCAGACGAACGGTGCTGTTGTGGCTGCCAATAAGAACTTGGAAAGAATCATAAAGAAAATGGCCGAGCGAGGACGAGACTGGCCAGAGAAGCTACATTTAGCATTATGGGGCTACCGCACTTCAATTCGAACTGTCACCGGTGCAACCCCATACGCTCTGACTTACGGTATGGAGGTTGTCATGCCCATTGAATTAGAGATTCCATCCCTCAGGGTTCTGCTCGAGAATGAGGTGAATGAGATTGAATGGCTCCAAAGTCGATACAATGAATTGGCTCTGTTAGACGAATGCAGACTAAAAGCCATGGAGCATAACCGAACGTACCAGAGAAGAATGGCCCGTGCCTTTGACAAGAAAGTGAAATCCAGGGACATCAAGGTTGGTGATCTGGTCCTTAAGATGAAGCCTTCGAATCAGAGCAGTGCATTGGGCAAATGGGCACCTGTTTGGGTCGGACCGTTCTTAGTAAAGAAGACATTCTCTAGAGGAGCTATGCAGCTGACAGATTTGGATGGCAACCCATTTTTGCACCCCATCAACGGAGACAAGTTGCGGAGGAATTATGTATGATCAAGTCTTTTCCCCTCTAAAAAAAAAAAAAAAAAAAAAAAAAAAAATATATATATATATATATATATATATATATATATATATAAATAAATAAAAAAATATAATAATAAAAATAAAGGCGCAACAAAATTGTCCCAGATGAGACTGAAAACCTCTCAAAAGGCAGTCCATACAAAAATAAGGGACGCGCCCGGTGCTAAAGAATATACCCAGCTAGACCGAAAACCCTAAAAAGGGTGGTCTAGGTAAAAAAAAGGGTTGCACCATGTCCCCCTTCTATCTTCCCCTTTCTTAAACACAAAAGTCGATTGAGTCGAACTACGGAGACCTGAGCCCCTTGGTTCTCTTATAAAAGGGAAACGTAGGCAACCACTTGTGGTTCAGTCTAAAACTGCTGCAAAAATCTCTCCTCCTGCTAAAATGTGTTTTGATTACAGTTCCAAAGTTTTTCAAAAGGTTCATTTGGAGTTAATATTCTTGTTGATGAGTTCAAGCACGGCCTGCTTTTTGACTCAAAGAGCCTGCTGTGAATAAAAGGAATAAATTTTCAACATCTATTTCGTCTGCATTAAGTAATCAAAGGATACTCAGTTTCCATACAAATAATTCCTACTCTCAAAACTCAAAAAAAATATATATATATAGTAGTCTCCTATCTCTCAGAAAAGTGTCTAGAGACTCGTCCCCGCTCCCGAACTCGCTTCTCTGTCCTTCCTCTTCCTCGGTCCCCGGAAGGTCTTTGGTTTAGGAATGTCAAATAAATCGGTTTGAGCTCGTCCCAATTCAGGAGTAACACGCATCGGTGGCTCAATCAGACCAGTCTCCCTCAAGGCGGCCCTAGCAACCCTCTCTTGTCTCAATGCCTCTCTGCGAGCCATCACCTCTGGATCATCCCTCAAAGCAGCCCTCCGGATCTCTCGTCTCTTACGTATAGTCGTGCGACACAAGGTGACCACTAACTGCAGCCTATAAATAAGACCCTACCCCTCTCAGAAATGGATCCCAACTTTAGCCTATTGTTACTCTGCAGAAATTGCATCGTAACAAAGACCCCCAAACACAATTCTCTCTCTCTCCCACCTTCAACCTACCCAATTCCCCCCAATCCAAACCTCCCTCTCAAACCAAGCCATTTGAACCCCTTTGCACCAACTCTCTCAGGATCTCAAGACCAGTAGCTGTGAATTGAAGGGTTCTGTATCTAACTTGATACAGGAATCGTGGAAGCAACAAGGGTAACGAAATCCAAACTCCCTCTCCTCTCTTCCTTCTTATTCAATTCTTCATAATTTCATTGTCTACTTCTGTTAGGATTCAGTAATCAGACTCCATCTATCTAGATTACTGAATCCCAATCGCAATCTCTCTCTTTAAGTCGTTTGATCTGTGTAATTGAATTTCTCTTGTTGAATACTTGCTTGAATTTGGTGTTCAAACCCCAAGGGGGTGTGGATCTACCCATATCCACACTCCCGGGGTCGATTTATTGTTATTTCTGTATTTCGTATATAATTTGGTTAATCAATTGGATCTGTATTTGTTGTTGTTGATTCTGGTGTTCATTGTGTAAGTTTCTGCAGATGGTCCCTGTATGTCACGCGACACATTGTTCCAAGGTGATCCTGTGTTACGCGATATATGTGGTCACTGGAATCATGTGTCATGCGACATATCGTGACCTATTTGCAGAAACCTTTTTCAGTTGTAATCTGTTTTAGATTGTTGTAGCAGGGATGTGGCCTCCCTAAATAATGGGTTCACGAGTTGTAAATCTCGATTCATATTAATAAGATGCATGTTTACCACACTTGTTCATTGTCAACACTTGCACACACTTTGGATTTTGCTTGGATGTTTAATTGAAAGACTCGTCTACGGACGAGGCGTGTTGGGTGAACTCTCGGTTCTTCCCAACACGTAACCTGACCCCCAAACCCGTGTTTTCTCTCTAAAAAGGTTTTCAATGTTTCCTCTCAAAAGCGGCGTGGCGACTCCTTTACTTTCATCATTTCGAAATTACCAAAAATTTCGAGCGAGCGCACATTCAGCTGCCGAAGGTAGCTCAAATAACGGAGGCGTTGCCGAAGATAACCTGACTAACGGAGGCGCTGCCGAAGGTAGACTCGACTAACGGGGGTGTGCTTTGTTTGCTTAGCTGGGAAAAACTCGGGCTTGCAATGACTATCGGGGTTTATCTGCTGGGGGTATATATTCTTCGTACGGGCTCACGATGATGGTCGGGGTTGAAAATGAGGAAGGGAATGGGCTTCTGTTAAGTTTTGTTGAAGAGGTCGGGCTTACGTTGAAGGCCGGGGTTGAAAACGAGGAAGGAAATGGGCTTCCGTTAAGTTTTGGTGAAGAGGTCGGGGTTACGTTGACGGCCGGGGTTGAAAACAAGGAAGGAAATGGGCTTCTGTTAAGTTTTGGTGAAGAGGTTGGGCTTACATTGAAGGCCGGGGTTAAAAACAAGGAAGGAAATGGGCTTCCGTTAAGTTTTGGTGAAGGGGTCGGGCTTACGTTGAAGGTCGGGGTTGAAAACAAGGAAGGAAATGGACTTCCGTTAAGTTTTGGTGGAGGGGTTAACTTCCTGTTAACTATTGTTAAACTGGGGGTCTGGATGCAGAGGGCCAGGAATTAAAAGGGCAAAGCAGATCAGCAGGGCGACGGGTTTTAAAACAGAGGCGTCGTACCTGTCTTCTTCATTCTTCCAAACTGCAGCCGAGAGAAAGAGAGAAAAAGGAGAGAGAAAAATGCCATTGTTGACCAAAATCTCCGCGAAAACCTTCAAAATCGAGACTATGGAGCGAGACGGAGGAGCTAATGTAGTCCGCCGAGGTCGGGTGAGTAGGGAGGCCGCGGAGAAGAGGCTTGAATTGGTGAGGATGCACCGCCACTATACACTCTCGCAATCGATGAACGAGGAATTTTACCCTGATATGTGGCAACATTGGGCCACCGATGAGGACATTCGCATGGTATGACACTCAATTTTGTCTATTTTGTTGATTTTTTTCATCAAAATTGGTTCATGTTAGATTTAGGGCTTGAATGCCAAAATTTGGGGTTTTTTGTTTGTTTTGCCGTTGAAATATGAAATTGATGATGCATTTGTTTAATTGAGGACATGGGTAGAAGGGATATGCAATTTATTTGTAAAAAACATGGGTAGCTTGCATAATGTAAAAATAAAGTGGGTACAAATTTGCCGAATTTGGGACGGACTCTTGCATAAGAGATTTTGATGAAAATTTGTTTTGTAAAATGAATGATGGGTACAAATTTGCCGAATTTGGGACGGACTCTTGCATAAGAGATTTTGATGTAAACCCTTTTTGTAAATGTATGATGGATACAAATTTGCCGAATTTGGAACGGACTCTTGCATAAGAGATTTTGATGAAAACCTTTTTTGTAAATGTATGATGGATACAAATTTGTCGAATTTGGGATGGACTCTTACATAAGAGATTTTTTATGAAAAAATTCTTTTGTAAAGAAGGGTACAAATTTGCTGAATTTGAAACGGACTCTTACATAAGAGATTTTGATGAAAACCTTTTTTGTAAATGTATGATGGATACAAATTTACCGAATTTGGAACGGACTCTTGCATAAGAGATTTTGATGATGAAAATTTGTTTTTACAAATTTTCCGAATTTAGGACGGACTCTTGCATAAGAGATTTTTGATGAAAAATTCTTTTTTGTGAATGCATATTTGATAACATGATGCTTGAATGTGAGAAAAGATGCATGTAAAAAAAAAATGTGCCCGAAAATGGGACGGAGTTTATTTTATTTCTTTTCTGTTCTTGTTGTTTGTGTCATATTTGCAATTTTGATGACATACTTGCGCTGTGCTTACTTTCAGGGGAGAGCGGATGTCATCCAACGTAAGTTGGATAAGCTAAAGATGCGGGAGTCCGTGGAGGCAGTCGTCAGGCTCTGGGATGCCCTGCCCACAGCTGGTAGGGTGGGTCAGCGGAGTCCTCGCCATCTCGTGGTGACTTCTAACCTTTATGGTTTTGTTGAGTGCTTAAGAGGAGTGGCGGGTTTTCATAAGAGCAAGGTGTAACGATGTGTACCCGATTTTTTTTTTAAATCAAACGGAGTCGCCACGCCATTTTTGTTTTAAGGGCCAAAACTTTGAAAAATGCCCGAGATTAGAGATTTGGGTTCGGAGGTCACGTTACACGCCGGGAAGAACGTTAGTGTTCACCGGAATGCCTCGTAAACGCAGTCTTCCAAGCATTAAAAACCATTTGTGTGTGTGTGTGTGTGTGTATGTGTGTTTGGCCAAAATAAGTTGAAACTAAAAAGTAAAAATTGGGAACTCTTTATTAGACTTTGAAAAAATCCCATGATTTTTGATGTGATTTTTGGGTTGAGTTTTAGGACTCAAAAGATTTTTTGAAGTTGAAAACCAATTCTGCCAGAATGAAAAAGGCAGTGGACACTTTATTTTAAAATGGGTTTAAGGGCTTAAAATTCTCATAATATGGGGAAAGTACGAGAATGAAAGTTGTTCAAAACACCTTAAATAAGGTTTCTGTAAAAGAACTTTCCCATTTGGAGATGATTTGGTGGACCAAAACCTTCTGGAAATCTCAGATATGAAATCTGGATTTCCAGAGACTGAGGAACTGACCTTTAAAAGAAAATTTGAAAAATGGATTTTTACTCACGCAAAAAATAAAGTAAAAATATGTATGGAAATATATGGATGTTGGCTACAAAAAGTGTTTTGTAGTCAACACCAAATTCCAAGTTTCTGTATGTCCAAAAAATTAGACCATCGACAGAGGTCTTAGAGAAAGGCTACTGGACAGCAACTTCCTCTTGAAGAAAAATATGATTTTAAAGGGGGTTTGGCATCCATGCTTGTCCCCATTTCCCTAAGATTTGATTAGTGATCACTAAATATTTTAGTGGTGATCTACTATATCAAGCTATCCTTGGGGTACATTAGGACTTTAAGCATTTCATTTGCTTGGGAAGGGGAATTTTGTCCTTTGAAATCAAGATTTGATGTATGAAAATGATTTTTAGGGTTTTGAAAATGTGTTTGCAAGTAATTAAAGATACTTTGAAAAGAATGTTGATCCTTGTAGAGGATCATCCATGGAGATGAACTTCCATGGTGATCCTCTTGGATCTAGAGCAAGAAGATGAACAAACTACATTTTGGAGTTTGAAAATGCATGCATGGATGAGAGAATTTTAGAGTGAGGAGAAGGAGGTTATACCTATCTTCTTTGTGTTTTGTGTTTGAATGGATTCAATGCTTGAAAGTGTTTAGGGTTTGAATATGTTTAGGGTTTGAATGTGTTTAGGGTTTGTGATTAGAGTTGGTCAAAGAGAAAACAAGTAGATAACAATGAAGTCCTCTATGTTTTCTCTCTAATCCTCCTCCTAAGGGGTGATTTGAGCTTGGGTTAGTGTGTTTATGAGAGTGATTTGAAAGTGTTTTGAGTGAGTGGGATTTGGGAAAGATTCAAGAGAAAATGGTGGCAATTCAAGTGAATTCCCACTGTTTTCTCCCTATTTTTCGCCAAGGTGCAGTTGTAAAATGTGTTGTTCCTCCTTATTTCTGTGACTGAAGGGCTCAATTTATAGGCACTCTGAAATTACAATCATGTCCGCGCGGATGTATGTGTAAGCGTACACTGTTCATTAAATGTTGCTCCAGGCTTTGGACAGGAAGAATAAAATTCAAATTAAGCAACCAGAAAATGTTTCAGCCACTTCTATTTCGGGTTTTTGACCTTTCTTTTGCTTTTTTGATTCTTTTCCATGGTTTATCTTTAAATGGCAATCCCTAATCTACCCTCACTTTGTTAGAAATGTTAGGAATTGTTAGAAATGTTAGAAATGTTAAAACTTTCGTTAAGTTTCTAACAACTCAAATTGGAGCACTTACAGTAGCCCCTCGACGACGGCGCTTTCGAAGGAAGCGGGGTCGTCGATAAGAGTAAGGCTCCATATTTGGCAAGAGGTGACCAAAGTGGTCGAGTGGCTGAACCTAGCAGTAGGCTACCTACGTATCCCGAATGGGAATCAAGCCGGCCGTAGTTCGGGTCTTTGACCCTGGAATGACTGTTTTAGGATGTCAACCTGGTGAGCGAGTTCTGCAGTCGGTTGCTGAAAGAAACTCTGCTAGGGATGAGAGATGACCATTTTGGTCTGATGGCTGGAGTTGTATATCCACTCTGCTGGGGATAGGAATGACCATTTTTGGTCTGGTGGCTGAAATTGTATATCCGCTCTGCTGGGGATAAGAGATGACCATTTTGGTCTGATGGCTGGACCTAATGATAGGCTACCTACGTATCCTTAAGAGGAATCAAGCCAGTCGTAGTTCGGGTCATTGACCCTGGAATGACTATTTTGAGGCGTCAACCTGGTAATGATGGCGCTTTAGGTGCCTCAAACCTTGAAGATGATGGCGTTTTAGGTGCCTCGGACCTTGATGATGGCATTTTAGGTGCCTCGAACCTTGATGATGGCGTTTTAGGTGCCTCAAACCTTGATTTGAAATGTTTTCCCTATGGTGGACCTCATTCGTCTGCTGCCGAGGGAAAGAATGACCGTGCTGGTCGAGTGGCTGGACCTAATGATAGGCTACCTACGTATCCCTAGTAGGAATCAAGCCCTTACGTAGTTCGAAAGCTGCTCGGGATTTCGTTGGCTTTCGTTGGAGAAAAATCGGGCTTACGTTTTACGGCCGTTGATGATAATGATGAAAGAAACGGGATTCCGTTAACTTCGCAGGGGATTTTGTTAGCCTTTGCTGGAGAAGACGGGCTTACGTTTTACGGCCGTTGATGATAATGAGGAAAGAAACGGGATTCCGTTAGCTTTCTCGGAGAAATCGGACTTACGTTTTACTGTCGTTTGATGAAATTGATGAAAGAAACGGGATTTCGTTAGCTTTCTCGGAGAAATCGGACTTACGTTTTACTGCCGTTGACGATTTTGATGAAAGAAACGGGATTCCGTTATCTTTCTCGGAGAAATCGGACTTACGTTTGACTGCCGTGAGGGTTCCTTTGAAAGGGGGTTAACTTTGGTTACCCCTGTTAAGTTGAGGAATAAATTGCAGAGTCCTGAAATTTTAAAGGGCAAAATGGTCATTTTGACCCTTCAATTTGATCCGCGCGGATCAGAGTGCGACCTGGACAGATTTTTAAAAGGCCAAGGCCTTTTTCTCTTCTTCCTCATTGTTTGTTACAGTCTTCGAGAGAGAGACGAGAGAGAAGGACCAAAACCGCCATTATTGGCCTAAAAAGCTTCGAAATCTTCTGATTTCTTCGATTTTCGAGCAATGGAACACGCGGGAGTAGCCATTCAAGGCCAAGGACGTGGCCCGGTCGCGGAGAGGCGATTAGAACTCGTTCGAATGAGGAGGCATTACACACTTTCGCAATCGATTGCGGAGGAGCCCTACCCCGATGCGTGGCAACATTGGGCCACTGATCCGAGTCTCCGAACGGTATACTTCGAATCTCTTCACTTCCTTGGTTGATTTCTTGCTTGAAATTGTTTTTGTGATTGATTTTTTGATTTTGATTTTTTTTTTTGAATATCCGAAAATTGATGTTCTTGGCCTTGGATTTTGATTTTGATGCTTTGCATGTTGTAATGAGTATGTGGGTAATCAAAATATGCATTTTGTTTGAAAAAAGAATGGGTATTTTGCCAAAAAAAAAATAAAAAAATTTTAAGATCCGAAAATTGCAATGAAAATTCGAAAATTATGTTCTTGGCTTTGGACCTTGATTTTGATGATTGTAATGAGTAGATGGGTAATCCAAATATGCACTTTGTTTGAAAAATGATTGGCATTTTCGCCATTTTTTTTTTTAATTTCGAAAATTTGTAATTAAAAATCCGAGAATTGTGATTTGAAATTTGAAAATGATGTTCTTGACATTTGAGATTTGCATGTATGCATTGTGTTTGAAAAGAATGGACATTTTGCCAATTTTTTTTTGAAATATGAAATGATAAGGAATTCGCCCGAATCCGGGACGGACATGAATGTATGCATGTATGCCTCTTGTAGGATTATTTTTTTTGTAATGGGACGATGAGTGATATGAATGTATGTATGCATAGGATTTTATTTTTTTTGAAAAGTGAGACGGATTTTGCTTCCGTTGATTCTTTGTGAAAGATTGCTTTTTATGCAAAAATGGGACGGAGTTTTTACTTCCGTTGACTCGATATTATTGACATGCTTTCTGTATGAATGAATGGTATTTGCTTGAAAAAACCTTTTTTTTTTGTGCGAGAAAAATTGGGCTAGGTCCGTTGTATGCTGTTATGCTGCCCAATTTTCTGCAAAACTTTATGTTTATGATGCATGTGTATGCTTTTTTTTTTTTTTTGAATGCAAATGCCAAATGAATTTTTTTTTTTTTGACATTTTTGTTTCTCTCTTTTTTTTTTATTGCAGGGCGGAAACAATTTCGTGACGGAGCAGCTGAACAAGATGAAGACTCGGGGATCGGTGGAGTCTGTGATTTACTTGTGGGACCGGCTTCCGGTTTTGGGCAGAGGAGCGATGATGAGTCCTAGACAGATCGTCATTGAGACCGGATTGTACGAGTTCATCGAGTGCTTGAGGGGATTGGTCAAGTTCCCCAAGAGCAAGGGCCTGATCTTTGCTTTGGCACAACATTGGTGGGACGTGACCCACACATTTCATTTCTTCTGGGGCGAGGCCACGGTCACATCTTCTGACTACGCCGCGATTATGGGCCTGTCTTTTAAAGGACGGAGCATTGAGTGGAGAGACGGCTACAGTGATATGGATTTGCAGGCCCTTCTAGGATTTTCCCCTATTCCCAAAAAGGGGATGGGGATGGAGTACGCGGTGGTCCACGGGAAGATCGTGGAGAGTATTGGGAGCTACGAGGTGGGGATGAGAGGATAGGCGGCGAAGCGGATTGCTAGGGCTTTTTTATGGTTTGCTTTCTCGAGCACGCTTTTTGGACATGCCGAGGGGACGGCTATTTTTGCTTTGTTGAGGTCCTTGGAGGACGTGGGGATGGCTGGAGAGGTATCTTGGGGAGAGCGGGGGCGCGAGCTATATTTTGCTCGGATCGATATAGCCGGAAGGCTGTCAGCTCTTTGACGTGCTTCGAGTTCCCTCTGGAGGTACAAGCTTTCTTTTTTGCTTTCCCTCTTTTCTTTAAGCACGTATTCTTTTTCGCACTTAATTGATTGGACCTTTTCCTTTCGCAGGTATGGGCTCTAGAGTTCTTTCACGTCACGATGTGGCGGCAGCCGGCGGAGTACATCGGGGCGTATTCGGCCATGCTTTCTTGGTCCAAGTATGCCCGGGAGAAGAAAGGTTCGAGGGGGCGCATGACCCTCAAGTACTCGGATTGCCTGCCTTTGACGAGGGCTGAGACAGATGAGGGGATCATATTCTACCCCTGGGATCGCTTCGATGTGGAGCAGCTGAAGGGTGCCGAGAGATGGACCGTGGAGCAGAGGATCTTGAGAGGCTTGACCTGTGACGTGTATTACCTGGGAGAGAGAGTGACGCGCCAACATGGCGTAGGTGCACCTGCGATGGCTCTGGTGGAGCCTCCTGCTGACATGATGCATCCGAGTGAGAACTTGGAGACCTGGGACGATTATCGGGGTGGCCAGCACCACTCGAGGTTCGTGGCAATCGAGGAGTACTCGCGATTTGTATTATGGAGGCTGAAGACGCCTCAGGTTCTTGAGAGAGAGGGATTGGGGGTTGTGCGGTACCCTCGATCGAGCTTCTCGTATGTCCAGGACGGGGTCAGGCTGAGAGTACAGATCCCTGTCCCTGATCGGGTTCAACGAGCTTTCCGGCCTCGTCCGGATATGAAGGTATGGCTTCTCCTTCTCCTCTTTTTTTTGCTTCTGTCTTTTCCTTTCTTTCCTGTCATCATTTTTCGCCTTAATTATCTCTGACGCTTTTGTTTCCGTGCAGTTCCCGGCCAAGGTGGTGGAGAAGCTGACAAATCAGGTGATCGGGGCTAAGAGGTTCATCAAGAATATGGTTATTTGTGGGTCTTCTCAGGGCAGGAGGAGACGAGCACAGCCGGCGCCTGTCGAGAGGGAGACTTCCCTTATCCCTTCCGAGCCTTCTTCCGAGACTCCTCTTTCTCCTCTCATAGATCCCAGTGTGGAGTTGCCTTCGGACCACGTCATTCTCAGAGATCCGTATGGACAGGGACATGTCTGGCATCATGGTGGATCTTCTTCGCACGTCCGGGAATCCGACGCGTTTTCGTTCGGATACGACTTCTTTGGTGATCTTGGCTTGCCGTATCAGGGTGTGCCGGTTGGTCCAGACGAGCCTTCCTCCGGAGACGAGGATGATTCTGAGCCCGAGATATTCGTGGCTACTGAGGAGGCGGGCCCGAGCCGCAAGAGGGATCGGGGAAAGCGCCGGCCACCGGGACTACGGCGACGATCTTACGAGACTGATTTCTGAGACTGTACCTATTTATTTCTTTTTGACAGATACAGTTTTTTTTTATGCACACTTATTTTTTTTGGAATGTAATAAATTAGGATTTTATTTTATTTTATCTATCATGAATGCAATGTTGTATGAATGCACTGTTACATGAGCCCCGGTTTTTTGGCAAGGGTGTGAGTGTTTGGTATATGAACTGTTTGGGCAGGTTTTGCACAAGGTTCAAGCAGCCGGGATGAAAATATTCCTCCGTTGTGCAGCAGTTTAAACTGCAGCAAAAAAAATTTTTGGGTGACAATCCCATCCGCGCGGATGGGTTCGACATCTGACAGGGTTCATTTATTTCGGTGGTTGGATCTGGTTTGGTCCATAAATGCCATTGAAACTTCATCTTCTCCAGTTCAAAATTACTGGAAATTCGAGATAGAAGTCAAAAAAGCCATGGAAATGTCCAAATTTTCCCCAAAATTGTCCAAGGAAGAGCAAATGTTGTTCTTTGAGAAGTTCAAGGAGTGGTGTAGGGAGATTATGCACGAGAGGAGGTCATTTTTCGAAGAGAGGTACAAGGTGAAGTGTTTGTGGTCTCTCAAAGAGTTGGTTCCGGACTATGACCTCTTGAGAGCTTCTTCTTCATTTTGGGATACTAGAAGGCATGTCTTTTGCCTTTCTTACAATGAAGTGGTCCCGACCGTTGAAGAATTTCGGGCTTTACTTGGTGGCCCGGAGGTGGAAGAGATTGGGATTCCTTTGCCGGAGGAGGGCTTCTTTGTTGATAGGTTGTGTAACCTCCTTCACCTTTCTCCGGAGGAAGCGCAAGGTATGATTCGTAGTCCCGATCATTTTGACATTTCTGGTCTTCCTGATAGATTTAGGGGCTTAGGCTTGGTGGATGATGCCTATTGGAATGCTTTTGCACTTTGCATGTTTGGTACCTTGTTCATGGTTTATTCCTTTGGGATTTGTCATCGAGCCCTGTTGGATGTAGTTGTTCACTGTCGCTTGGGCAGAGATGTTGTACCTTTGATCTTGGGAGAGACTTTTCATGCTCTCGACAGGCTGGCTACCGGGAGGCGGTATATGCACGGGGGCAGCCCGTTTCTCTTGAATTTGTGGCTGATGGAGCGCCTGGGGGTTCTTCGGGAAACTTCTGATATGATCAAGCCTTGGACATTTGCCAGGAGAGGGGTTGACGAGTGTCGAAATGCGTCAAAAATAAATTCCAACTCAAACTACCTACAATTGATTTGTAGATAGGGTAAGTAGGGTCGAACCACCGAGACACGTATTTTAAAGTAGAAAATTATTGCTATGACAAAGATTTAATAAAAAAAACGAGGATTTTGTTGTTTTAAAACTAATGCTTTTGAATAAATAACTAAATTTATATATAAGAGATTTTAACAATAAAACGGAATGGAATTCCCGGGATTGGTTTCACAATTATGCTCAAATTTCAATAATCATCAATCAAAGTATACTTGGGGTTCGTTCTTACGAAATTATGATTGGGACACTTAGGCGGGTGATTTGCAATCAAGTGTTTCCAATTAATCTAATCCCTTGGCCCATTCATAGATTAATTGAAAACCCATTTAGAAAAGAAGAACATCAAGAACAACAATTCTTATGAATCTTTTGGCGGGGATTCAACAAATTGTTATTATCAAGCAAAGACTAATTACAATCGAGAATTTGGCGGTTCACAATTATAATTCAACAATATTCAAGAACACATATGGCATGCAACATACATATTCTAAAATTCCATTAAAAACTACTTGATAATCCCAAGTCTACAATGAAAATGATGAATATTAAAAACTTAAAACATAGAATTGTTACCTCCAATCCCAAGAATTAGATGCTTAGCTACCCATTACAATCAAGAACACCAAGAACAATTGAAAATGAAGAAGAAGCTATAT
This sequence comes from Adenophora triphylla var. japonica, assembly GCA_022495995.1. Classification (NCBI taxonomy): domain Eukaryota; kingdom Viridiplantae; phylum Streptophyta; class Magnoliopsida; order Asterales; family Campanulaceae; genus Adenophora; species Adenophora triphylla. The sequence continues at coordinate 332,008 of JAFEMH010001175.1, forward strand.
TAAAAGATGATAAGTGATAAAAAAACTGAAAGATAATAGTATATGAAAATGAGTATTAATGCCCCCTTCTTAAAATACCCACGGCTCTTTCAATAACTGTTGAAATCCTCCTTAAAACCTCAGCTGCCAAGGCATACCAACAGTCATGAAAGCCAGCCCAAAACAGGCCCAAACCAATTCCCTCATGCAGCCCACAGCCCACGCAATCCTACAGCCTGATTCTCCATTTGGCCGGCCACTTGATTTGGCCCAGGTACTTGCAATCCAGCCTTGGCCGTTGGCCTTGCAATGGCCCTTGCTGCTCTCTTTTTGGCCTGGCCATGCCTCGGCCATTTGATGCTCCTTCGAAATCCTTGGCCTTGTTTAGTTCCAAATTAGTATTCGGTTAGTTCCATAATTACACCGTCGCCTTTTTTCGCATTTTGGACATTATAAAAATTTCTGTTGCACCTTCCGACCTTGAACTTCTATTTTCGCTTTGCCCCTGAACTTTATTTGACCAATTTTTTCTCTCAATTTTCCAAATTTGCAATAAGGTCCCTGAACTTCCAAAAATTACAGTTTGGCCCTCAAACTTCCAAAGTGAGCACAAAATGCTTCTAATTTGCTCAATCTCCACTTGGACCCCTGAAAACTAGAAAAACACTAAAAACACACATTAAAACACACAAAAATCAAGGATTAAGCTAATAATAAGTTCATAAAGTATTAAATGGATGAGTGTAAAACTCACTCATCAGGGGTTTCTGTGGATTTTGATGATCAGGGCTCGTGGGAGCGTTGGATGGCTGGTCGCCAGACTGAAGATATCAGATGGTCGGTGCCTCATTGGCGAGTGGAGACTCGGAGAGTACTTCAGGATGGATCTCCCGTGGTTATGCTTCCGGGGCTTTCTCAGTCCAACTTTTACATTCCGGCTTTAGTTCTGAGACAGTTTGGCTTGGAGCAGGTTCCTTTGGAGGACTTTGATGATATAGCCACCAGGGTGGTGGCTTCTGCTTCTATGGATGATCCTTCGGTGTTTCCATTCCTTTCCCGAGTATGGAGGTATGACGTTTTTCCTCCTCGGGTTACTCTCAGGCGTCCGAGACCTGTTTTTCTGACCACTTGGTACCTGGATTGGTACGAGAGGCATTTTGGGGAGACTCAGATGGCTATTTTGAGACGGCGTGAGGCCATTGTGGGTGCGGAGGACTGGCAGGTTTTGGAGAGGAGGAGGGCCGAGGCGAGGGCGACCCTCACGACGGGAGCGGAGATGCGCGTGACCGATTATGAGGCTTATGTCAAGAGACAGGAGAGGAGGGCTCCTATGTTACCAGCTAGGCTACAGGAGATGAGAGATGATGCTAGGGCCACTAAGGCCCTGACAGAGGCTGGTTTGATAGATCCTGTTCCTATACCAGAGCTTGGTAGGAGGAAGACCGACATTTTTCCTGTTCAGAGGAAGAAGACCCGAAGGGGGAAGAAGAGAGGGGATGCCAGTACGAGCGGCTTAGAGTGACCTCGAGGTTTCTGAGTATCCCTTTCTTGCCGTAGCAGACACATTAGTTTGATTATACATTTTAGTTTCTTTTAGCAGGCTGCCAGTTGTAGGAATGAACCGAGCTTAGACTCATAAAAAAGGTTTTAACTGTAATGAATATGTGAATTGCTTTAGAGTTTTTCGAGACGCTTTCATGGTCTGATCAGTGTATTGATGTCAGAGTATGACTTTTATTTGTGGTTTAGACCGAACCGTTTCCGGCTGCCTACGTTCCCTTCGGACAAAAGGGCTCGGGTCTTCGTAGTTCGACCCGGTTTTTTTTTTGTTTTTTTTTTGTTTTTTGTTTGTTTTTTTTTTTTGTTTTTGTTTTTTTTTTGGTGCAACCCTGTTTTTTACCTAGGCCGCCCTTTTCGGGTTTTCAACCTAGTTGGGTATTACTCTTTTAGAACTCTTTTTTTTATATATATTTTTTTGTTTTTTTTTTTGACTCAGTGTTTCACGCGTAGTATCTGCGCAGCTTGTCACCATTTACTGGGTGTACAAAAGGATTTCTGTCGAGGTCTGCAAGTTGCATGGCTCCTCCGGAGAAGATTTTCTGGACAACATATGGCCCGACCCAGACAGGTTCCCATTTTCCAAGCGGGTTGATACGGACTGGGGGCTTCTCTTTCAAAACGAGATCACCTTCCCTAATCTCGCGATGCTTCACTTTCTTGTCGAAGGCTCTGGCCATTCTCCCTTGGTAAGCTCGGATATGTTCCATTGCTTTCAATCGTCGCTCATCTAGCAGGGCCAATTCATCATGGCGAGTTTGGAGCCATTCGACCTCGTTGATCTGGCTTTCCAACAGCACACGGAGTGAGGGGATTTCTAGCTCGATTGGGAGTACGGCTTCCATCCCGTAGGTGAGGGCAAATGGTGTCTCCCCCGTTGCGGTTCGGCGATGTTACGCCCCAGAGTGCCAGGTGTAGCTTCTCGGGCCAATCTCTGCCTCGGACAGCCATTTTCCGGATGATGTTTTCCAGAGTCTTGTTTGCTGCCTCAACGGCTCCGTTGGTTTGGGGCCTATAGCGGGATGACTTGTGACGGGTTATTCTGAATTCCGCCAGCAGCCTGTCGCATTCCCCTTCGAAGTGGGATCCATTATCTGAGATGATTTCGGCTGGCAACCCGTATCTGCATATGATGTTTTCTTTGATGAAGAGGGCTACTTTCCTTGAGTTGAGGACCTTGTAGGATTTTGTAGGGCATCCTTTTCAGTTCCTTCGAAGAAGCTACCAATCTGCGTCTCTTTAGGCTCTTCCGCAGTTCCCAGATTCACACTCGTCAAAATCTCTTCGGCAGCTTGGGCTCGATTTTCCTATTTCCGAACAACCTGCTTAAAGATTTTTGTTCTCTTCTTTTTTTTTATTTAATGTGTCTGCTTCTTTATCTAATGAATTATTATTAAATGTTTTTTTTTATTAATTAATTTATCATTAGTTAAAGTGGCAATCAAGGGATACTCAGAAAGGTTCGTCATTTCATTAAGAACGAAAGGAAGTACAGCATTTGCTACAGACTCGTAGTCTTCAGGCGTAAGGCCGTCGGACGACTCTAGAGACTTAATCTTGACCATGAGGGACTCGGAGGACTCTACCTAGATTGACACAAAGGGACGCGGGACAAATCCAAGCTTGGTGATCATTTCTTCTTTGGTCGCGGACGGGTCTGAGAGAGTTTCCCGATTCTTTAATGGCATCACTGTCAGTGGCCTCATGACTCGGGAATTGTACTGTTTCTGTCCTCCTTCCTCGATCATCGCTACCATCTCTTTGGCGAGGAAATCAATCGAGTCCGCTGGACCTCTTCCCCGAATAACTGCTGCATAATTGGACCATCCCAATCATCTGAAAAGACTTCTGTGGCTTTGGCTTTTGGCATTGTCAGCTCGAACTCAGGCTTCGGGCCTTCCTGGATAATCGGAATTGTGGTTGTGAGCTTCTCGAACTGTTCTACTAGGCTTGGCACGCCTTTGAAAGTGTACTCACTTTTCATGGTAGTGGTAGCCCCGGGTATCTTGGGTAGGTCCAGGAATACTCTACGGACCGGGTTAGCTTTGGCTCCCCTGAACTTGTTGAGGCTATCATGTAGCTTCAGCCACCCTTCTGTAGGAGTGGGCTCTGTGATGTTACCCGGTTGTGTGGGACCCTTTACAAAGTAGTCAGCCAAATTAGGACTGAAAGGGAGAGATTTAGGGTTGTTGACCGGGACCCTTCCTGTGATAGCTTCTTTCCTTTGTAGAGAAAATTCTTTTTCTTTTGCGGTGTCCACTGAGGTGGCCTCATATCCCAGGCCGTGGCGAGTTTTCTGTCCTTTTACCTCGATGAGTTTGTGAGTTCCTTGTTGGTGTTTCCCAGGGCAGGAGGCCGGGTAGATAGCTCATCTTTCTCATCATTTTCAAGGCGGAGGATTTTATCACGGTGATTGTCGGATCTATGTTGCAAACTTGGGCCTTAGGAGGCTCGGCCGTGAAGCCTTTGTTAGCATGAGACCTTCCTCATCATGTTTGATTTCAGAATAGGTATTCCACCGTATCAGGTGCCCTCCGAGGTGACTAAATCCCCGTAAATGGTTGTCAGGTCCCCATTCGAAACGAATTTCACACACTGGTGGAGGCTTGAGGCGACCCCCTTGACCTGATGCAGCCAAGGTCTTCCCAATAAGGCATTAAAAGTTATCGGGATGTCGATAACCTGGAATTCTACAGGTATCAATTTCTGGCCAAACCAGAGGTCCAAAGTAGCAACTCCAAGGACTGCTCGAGATGTCGAGTCGTAAGCTTTGACTGTGAGGGAGGAAGGCTTCAAGTCTGTAGTCTTGATATCAAGCAGGCTCATGATCTTTGCCGAAAGGATATTCATTCTGGACCCATTGTCGACCAGGACCCGAGGGAGGGGTCATTCATCCAATTAGACTGTGATGAAGAGAGGCTCGTTATGATCATCCCCAAATTGAGGGAGGTCGAGATCTGTGAAAGTGATTATGTTCCCACAGTGGATGTTTCCAGTCAGCTGTACCACGTCATCGGGAGTAGCATCAATAGGGACCAAGGTGCGGGCCAGGCTTTCTTCCAGTTTCAGCTTATAGGGATAGGATGAGGTGAGCAGGGACCATAGAGATGTTGGCTGTGTTTGCTTCAGCGGGTGAGCACGGGATCCTCCTTTCCGGGGTCAGGAGCTTCGGCTGTCTTAGCATAGGGGCGTCGGTTCTCCCAAGGTGCTTAATCAGTGGCCTTCTTATCTACCTTGGGATTCCCTTGGAAGATCTGCCCGGATCGGGTTAACAGGTTAACTTCCTCATCAGTTGCTTCTTGACTAGATTTCTTCAACGCTGCTAAGGTCAACGGGGGAGCCCTTTTGGCTATCGCCACTGGTTCTGACGGAGTCTAGCAACGGGGAGGGGCTGAGTTTGAGCTCTACTGGCTTCTTCCTGGGCGGCCCTTATAAGCGCTTCCCAAGTCACGAGGCTTTTGAGTCTGGGGTTGTGTTGTTGCCCCCCGGATGGCCCATAGAGCTAGGGCGTCCTCCGATTCGCTCCCATAGCCTGCCTTGCTCATAGTTATCATACAACAAGAGTCGCTATTGTCGGGGCTCAGCGGATTTTCGATCTCATCCCCGATATAGTGCAACCATTCTGGTTCCTTTCTGTAATACTCAGAGCTGGAGATGATTATAGCACTCTGTGTGGGAGGCGCATCCGGTATCATGCCGGTTTCCAGGACTTCTCTGAGAGCCGACATACATTCGGGGAAGGTGACCTCTTCTTGGGTAACCCTGACAAGGAGTGTTACTTTGTTTTGGGGCGGATTTGATCTGACCATGGTTATTTTCTCATTGGGGAGGATGGGAGTTAGTTTCCCTCTCTCTAACAGATCCTCGACTATCAGCCTGGATCGGATGCCTGAAAACCCTTTCCCAAAGAATGGTAGGCGGTGTTGAATTCTAAGACATCCACGTGTTCGAGACCTAGGAAACTTCGCACAGCCTTCATGTCCTCGGTTTCATATTCGTCTTCCGAAGTGTCTTCGGTCTTATGGCTATCAGCCTCCATCTCATCATACATCTTCTTTCTTTCACCCTTGCAAGTAGGGCAGCCACAAGTAAAGGATAGGCAACGTTCCCCCTCGTAGTTCGATGTAGCAGCTCGATAGATCTGGGTCCAAATAAGGAGCACCCGGGGTCCATTGTCGGGCACTGGAGCAATTAGGAAGGCGCCATGTGGATCCATAGGTATGAAAGCTACTGGGGAGACGTTTAGATCAATAACCCTTTTTAGTGATTGCAAGCACTTGTTGTGCTCAAGCGGCTCGGTGGTGACCCTCACGGTTGTTATGCCATCCGTTCTAGGGAAAGAGGAAAAAGATCCGATGACGTTCACGAATTCCTCATCTTCTGGTCGTTGAAACCCTCCATTCTTGACCAGTGCTTCAATAAACCCTCTCCATTCACCGGCTAGGTTCTTATAAGGAACATTGTGTTCTAGGATTTCGGATGTGTACGGATCTGGGTGCGGGCTTTGTTGTCCCTCATCCTCTGAAGTATCCAGGACAACGACCGCGAGTGCATCTTACAAGGTGCAGTTCTTGGGGGCCCGTCCCTATTGGCATCTGACTTGCATTTTTGGGTGGCTCTTCGTCGTCGCTTGTTGACAACCAACCATTGTGTCTGGCTCCCATGGCATTATTTCCGGCCTGATTGTTCCAGATTGATTCCGGATCTGGGGCCTCAGTTGACTCCTCGCTCTCGTCATCATCATCGTCATCGCTGTCATCGGAATCATCTTCCCATACTACCGGGATTTCGGCTGAGAGGGAACGCCGATCAAACCCGTTAGGGGAATATGGGTGCGTGCAACCGCAGAAATTGTCATATGCTCCCATTCTCGGAAGTGGTAATTGTGACTCAGCTTCTCCTCCCAGAAACTGCGGGGGAAGAGTGAGAGGGGGTGGCACGTATTTGACTCCAGGCAGGATATAGAAGGAATCCTCCTCCTCTGATTCTTCAGTTTCACTGTCTTCGGAATCGTATTTGGTTTCTCCCAGAGCCAACTTGCAGAAGTGTACTAGCTCCAGATGCTCTTCGACCTCTTTGCTGATAAGCCCCAGTACAGGCGCCCGTCTGAAGCTTTCTTGCTCGATCCTTCTCGATTGTTCTAACCATCTTGTGTAAATGGTTTTCTCATGTTTTGACCGGAACAGCCCCAGTTCTTTAGTATCAACTTTCCCTTCATCCGAGAAATAGCGGGCCTCGTATTCTTGCAAGAAATCTCTGATATGAGACCAAGGTGGGTTGACTTGTTCATCATCCTCAAGGTTGAGGGGGAATCCGAATTCAGGATCCTCGACAAGGTTGGCCATGGGTATTTGGGGACCTTCATCAGCATCTTCCTGGGCATGCGAAGGTTCTCCGCATTCAATCATATTTACCTGATTATGGTTCCTTGGCAGAGGATTTTTGACTGTATTAGGCCGCCGGGGCCTTCCAACTTTCCTTGCTCTATCAAGCCTTGGATCGCCTTTTCGAGTGAAGCGGTTGTCGATCGGATGTCCGTGGGCTTGATGAAAAGCACAATACTTTGAGGTATCCACAGGAGCGTTCGGATTCCTGGGTTGGAAATTCTCCAAAGGCCGCAGCAAGCCTTCTTTCACCAGCCCCCTGTAGATGTCGTTCAGAGGCATTCCAAAGTTTTCGAGGTTCATGACCCGTGGCACAGGCTCGGCTGGTTTCTGGGAGCGAAAGGAGTTGTGTTATTACATTCTGTCTGCGTAATTGATCACCTCTTTGCCTTTAGCGGGAGCGAGGAGCGGTGTTGGAAGGAGGAGCCCGATATGCGTAGCGGAGTGCAGCGGCCGGTTCTTTGGTTGTAAGCCTTTTCAAACTTAGGCTGCGGAGTTAACCGTGGCCCGTAAGTCTCGAGTACGGGAAGTGGCGAGGGAGGCCCTCAAATGTGGTTTCGAGCATGATGAAAGATGTCCGATTGCTCCTCTTCGAAGGAGGGATTGCCATCTCACCGAGTTTCGAGATTCCACCGTTTGTAGAAATCCCCAACATTCTCGTCGGGACACTTCACTGGTGTCTGCATATCAACTCTATTTGTTTCCCATTCCAAGTTGGCCTTGTACTTTTCCGTGAAGGCATTAGTAATCTGGTCCCATGTAGCACTGGCCTAGGGTTTTAAGCGGAAGAACCATTTTAAGGCACTTTGGATTTCAAAGATAGGCGAAGTAGTCGGCCCAGCTGGCTGATTGGTACACCCTTTGGCCTTCATTGCCAAGGTATACGTGTCCGAGATGAGTTTTCGGGCATGCGGTACCATCAAAGAGGTCCCAGATTCGGCATAACAAATTTGTGAGGCGGGGGAACGATGGAGTCGGGTCCGTAGGCCGGAAGGCGGACTTCTTAGCGGTCAATTCGGCAATCTGCACTTTCATTTCTTTATGTTGTTCCATGAACCGAGGCCGAGATGAGGGTCTTGTGGTGGAACCATTGCGTTGAACCGGTGGCGAGCTAGAGAGAGGAGCTACCGGCGGCGGCGGGTGGTGGAGGGAACGGCCGGTCCAGGGGATGTAGGTGAAAACACTGTCCTTGGCCCAAATTTCCCGGGGAGCATGAGTAGGAGCACAGGCGAAGGGATAGAACCTTGCGGTCTGTTTGTTGATTTTCAAGCGGCAAAGTGGGTGGGCCGATCTGATGTAGCTGGGTAGCTTGGATTTCCGGAGTGAGTCCCATAAGTAGGCTTAAGTGTGGGCTGCTGTCCTTGGCTGTTGAATTGCATGGCTGTTTGCGGCGATGGTGTATAACCAGGGGGGTACTGCGGTCCCGCTGATTCTGATGAAACCGAGATGGAGGTTTGGTAACCCATCGAACCCTGAGTGAGAAATGGGTTTGTGAAAGCTGTGGGAGGAGCGGTGAGTTAGCATCATTACGAGGAGGGGCTCCTGACGGTTTGTTGAGGCATGTCGAACCTGTTGTGGCCCTTTGAACCGCTTGCTGCGAAGGCCCGGATTGATCGGTTCCAAACGAGGCGGGATCCCAATTAGGCGTGGCACTCAGAGGTAACCCCAACCATGAGAGGACATTCCGTGCTTGATTTTGCCCCACCGAGGAACCGCTGAACCGGATTTGCCACGTGCAGTTGCATGGATCCAGTGAGTACGAAAGGCTGGGGAGGCTGGGCGGACCCGAAGATCGAGGAGCATGGGTTACGGTAGTGGTACCGTAGAAGGTGGGTGGTGGCATCCTGGAGTAATCGGGCGGCGAGAGTGGGATTGGCATCCTCTTCTTCTTCCACGGTGAAGGTGCCATCGGGATTGAGGCGGCCACGGCCAAACCGTGGCTTTTGATAGCCTCCATAAGGCTATTCGGTGTGCTTCTGTCGTAATCTCATACGTTTGCGCTAGCGGATTCCAGCTTCTTTGATACGTACGAGGGTCCGGGAGGCGGAGTGACGTTGTCCCCATCATTACCAGCTGATGCAGACATTCTGAAACCCGGAGTCGGAACAAACGGCGAAGCTGACGATGCGCTTGACTCTTCCCAACTGATCAAACGGTGACCCGGTGTCCGGAACCAACCTTTGTGAGGAGCTATGGGGGGAAAGACACGAGGGTTCAGATGTATGGGGATAGAAGGAGGGTAGGTGTTTGGGCTTTGGGCTCATGCAACATTGTAAGTACCCAAATCTGGCTCATGCCTTCCGGTTAATTTTCCCGACATTTCGGTAATTTTTCCGGTAATTCCCCGGATTTTCCTAAAGTTCCGGAACAATTCCGGAACTGTTCCAAGCCTTTTAAGGGCTGAAGGAAATGCTTGGTGATTAAGAAACACGTTTTTCTTAATCCCAAAACCCTTCTAGAAGGCTTGACTTGCATGTTTCTAGAAAAATCCATATTTGGCTACTTATGTCGTGCGACATAACCAGCCAGGAAGAGTTCTAGAACCATGCCACCTTGCATGTTTCTAGAAGAATCTAGAAGTGGCTACTTATGTCGCGCGACATAACCAGCCAGGAAAAGTTCTAGAACCATGCCACCTTGCATGTTTCTAGAAGGAATACAGTCATGGCTTGTTATGTCGTGCGACATAACAAGCCCGCAGGCAGCCTATAAATAGAGGCCTTCACCTCTCATTTTGAACACACCTCCTCCACCCCTCAGTCCCCCTCTATAGGGAATACGCTCCAGAAGCCTCCTCTCTCCTCACATACCCCCCAAATCAACCTAATCCTCCCAAATCCATCCCACACACACTTCCCACACACACACACACTTCCTATACATCAAGAACTCGAGGTTCTCAAGGATCCAAGGCCTGAACTCAGTCTCCGGAGGAGGACGCTAAAAGGCTCCTATATCTAACTTGATATAGGAGTTGTGGATCTTCAAGGGTAACGAGTTTCTACCCCTTTTCCACTCTCTATTTTCCTTTGAATATGAAATCTATGTGTTACATGCATTGATAATGTAGTATTCTGATTAAAGTTGCATGCTTTAGCTTCATATTACCCAGATCCCCATTTCATTTCATTACATTTCATATAAAATCTCCGTTTTGACTTGGTTTTGCATGAACACTCAAGATGAGTGTGGATCCCTCATATCCACACCCTCTTGAAGTGTTCATTATTGTTAAACATGCTCCCTGAGATTTGTTTGTGAAGTAACTTGACCATTTTGGTGCCTTGTTACCTCTGCAAATCTCAGTTGTAAAACCTCTGCAAAATGGCTAGTTATGTCACGCGACATAGGCAGCCTATGTCACGCGACATATGTAGCCGGTTGCGAAGTTTCTGATTTCAAGCCGTAATGTCTGATGTTAATCCCCATAATGATATAATCGATGTCTATCGCAATTTAGATAACATCTATGTACATAATGTGTCATCTTTTTTATTAAAATACCATTTTCATACACAAAGATGCATCCTTTGCACTTAAATCTCATTTTCATGCATAAAAATCATCCTTTTTGCATTTAAAATCCCTTTTCACATTAAAGACGCATCTTTTGCATTTAAAAACTCATTTTCATACTCAAAATGCATACTTTGCATAAAAAATCATTCTTTGCCATTTTCATGCATCATTTGTGCATTAAATGCTATTTTCCAACATAAAAATGCATTCTTTGTATAAAAATCTTTTCTTTGCACAAAAAGCATCCCTTGCAACCAAAAGACACGCTTTACATTCTAAAATGTCATCTTTTCATTAAAGAGTCATTTTTCATCATGCATTCCCCCATGTCCCCATTAGCAACCTTGGAACGGACCGGTGTAAAAGTTCTCATCTTTGCATCGTTCCTTCCATTAAAGGTTCCATATCTCTTTAGAAAGGGACACCTTGAACCCTATATCTCCGATTATCGCTTAAGAATGAGTATGAAGCCTCTATACGAGCTCGGCTAGTCTTAAATCGTAGGATTGATGGGCTAAGGACATTCCTTCCTAAAGAACCTCATCTTTGACCAAAAGAGAGTCATTCTCTCGATCACGCAAGTCCCGAGGGTCCCGAGGTTTAAAATGCGATGATCACAAGTCACAAGATGAGGACGGGATCATAATCCCAAATACATAAATTCCAAGAAATCCCGAGCGACAACCAACAAATGGTTTGTACGTCCGGAAGATAACTTGGGACATTCCCCCCTTTTATTTTCAAACACATGCACACAAAGAAAGCACGCAAGCAAACACGATTAATAAAATCTCGGGAGACTTGCTCCGGCAAGGCACTTTGGGTGAACGCCAAACGTTCTTCCCAAGGGGTAACTTAACCTCCGAACCCATAAAACCTTTTTTTCAAAGTTTTGAGGTAATCAAAATGGCGTGGCGACTCCGTTTTTTCAAATAAATCGGATGTCTTCAAACTCGCGTGAGTTCCAATAAACAAAAATTTTGGGCACACATTCACAGTTTGGCGACTCTGCTGGGGAATCCCAAAGGAGAAAAGCTTTTATTTTCAAAACAAAAAATCGATACTCGGTATATAGGTGGAAACCACTTGCCCTTCCTGTACACTCCCTGATGTGGGAGTTGGGATAACCGGTGGTTTAACAATCCCACGTACCAGTATCCCTTTTCGAAAATTTTTTTTTGAAAAAAATAAAAGAAAGCTTTTCCCTTTGAGCGGGTTAGACTCCCGTCGCTGATTTCATTAATCATGCTTGCTTTCTTTACCTTGCATTGCTGTGATGATGTTGCCATTCGCGGGAAAAATTCGATTTTTGCGTTTCTTTGAAAAACCAAATAAAACCGGAAAACGGAGTCGCCACGCCATTTTAATTTTGAAGGCCAAAACTTTGAAAAAAGCTCGAGATCAGAGATTTAGGTTCGGAGGTCATGTTACGCGTCGGGAAGGACGTTAGTGTGCACCCGACGCGCCTCGTAAAACGAGTCTTCCAAGCTGAAAATCATTTGTGTGTGTGTGTGTGTGTGTGTGTGTGTTTTGGCCAAAATAAGTTGAAACTCAGAAAAGTAAAAATTGGGATATCTTTTTAAGACTTTAAACTGATCCCATGATTTTTTGGAAGATTTTTGGATTGAGATTTGGTACTCAAAAGATCTTTTGAAGTTGAGAGCCATTTCTGCCAGAATGAAAAAGGCAGTGGACCTTTGATTTTAAAAGGGATTCAAGGGTCTTAAAACTTCATAATCTGGATAAACTCAGAGAATGAAAGTTGTTCTAGACACCTTAAATAAAGTTTGTGCGAAGTAATTTTCCATTTTGGAGAAGATTTGAGGGGTCAAAACCTTCTGGAAACCTCAGATATGAGATCTGGATTCTCAGAAGCTGATGAACTAGCCTCTGAAAGAAAATTTGAAAAGAGGAGTTTTACTCACCCAAAAAATAAGGTAAAAATATGTCAGGAAAGCTCTGGATGTAGGCTACAAAAATTATTTTGTAGTCAACACCAAATTCCAAGTTCATCTGTGTCCAAAAATTAAGACCATGGACTGAGGTCTGAGAAAATTGCTACTGGACAGCAACTTCTCAAGAAAAGAAAATATGATTTTAAGGGGGTTTTGCATCCATGCTTGTCCCCATTTCCCTAGGTTTTGGTTAGTGATCACTAGACATTTTAGTGGTGAATCAACTATACCAAACCATCCTTGGGGTACATTAGGACTAAGCATTTCATTTTGCTTGGGAAGGGGAATTTTATCCTTTGAAATCAAGATTTTATGCTTGAAAATGGTTTTAGGGTTTTGAAAATGAGTTTTCTTTGCAAGAAAGTAAGAAAGCTTAAAAATAATTTTGATCTTTGTAGAAGATCATCCATGGAGATGGTCTTCCATGGTGATCTTCTTAGATCTAGAGCAAGAAGATGAAAGAACTACATTTTGTAGTTTGAAGATGCATGCATGGTTGAGATTTAGGGTTAGGAAGAGGAGGGTTTACCAATCTTCCTTGTGTTCTTGAGTGTTTGGCTTGAGTGTATGAGTGTTTAGGGATTTAATATGAGAGTGAGTGGATGAGTATGAGTTGGGAAAAGATTGGAGAGAAAAAGGTGACAATTCTTGTGAATTCTCCTTTGTTTTCTCTCTATATTTCGCCCAGAGGGTTCGTGCAAAATGTGTTCTTCCTCCTTATTTTTGTAGTGGAGGGCTCAATTTATAGCCCTCTGAAATTGACAATCTCATCCGCGCGGACGGAGTCCGAGCGGCGTGCCTTTGTTCATTAAATGCGGCTTGACTTTGGACAAGAAGAATAATCTTTTTCAAAATTCAAATTAACAGCCAGTTTTTAGTTTCCAGCCATTGCCATTTTTGGTTTTCTTCTTTTGTTTTGCTTTTTGAGATTCTTTTTAAGGTTTAACCTTAAATAACAATGCCCATTTTACCCTCACTTTGTTAGAAATGTTAGGATAGTTAGGAATTGTTAGAAATGTTATAACTTTCGTTAATTTTCTAACGAAAATTCTAACAAGCTCAAATTGGAGCACTTACAGTAGCCCCTCGGCGACGGCGCTTTCGAAGGAAGCGGGGTCGTCGATAAGAGTAAGGCTCCATATTTGGCGGGATGATCGAGTGATCGGGTGGTTTGAACCTAGCGATAGGCTACCTACGTATCCCGAATGGGAATCGAAGCCGATCGTAGTTCGGGTCTTTGACCACAGGAGATGATGGCGTTTTAGGTGCCTCGAACTGATGAGCGAGTTCTCTGATCGGTTCTTGGAAAGAAACTTCTGGCTGGGGATAAGAGATGACCATTTTTGGTCGATGGCTATCCGCTTTGAGGATAGGGATGACCATTTTCGGTCTCTGTTGGGGATGATTGCGATTTATCGCTTTCTAGTGATAGCGTCTTAGGTGCCTCAAACCTTGGAGATGGCGTTTTAGGTGCCTCGGACCTTGGAGATGGCGTTTTAGGTGCCTCGAACCTTGGAGATGGCGTTTTAGGTGCCTCGGACCTTGGATGATGATGGCTTTTAGGCGCCTCGGACCTTAATTTGAAATGGCCTTTCGGTGGACTTTGTCTACGCTTGCCGAAGGATAGGGTGACCGTTTTGGTCGAGGGGTTGGACCTAATGATAGGCTACCTACGTATCCCTAGTGGGAATCAAGCCCTTTCGTAGTTCGAGTACTACTCGAGATCTCGGCAGCTTTTGGGATTAGATTAACTTTCTTTGGGGATTTCGTTAGCCTTTCTTTGAGGAAAATCGGACGTACTTCGTGCAGGAAATCGGTCTTACGTTTGGCTAGGGATGATTTTGATGAAAGATACGGGATCCGTTATCTTTCTCGGGGCACTCGGTCTTACGTTTGGCTAGCAGGGAAGATTTTGATGAAAGATAGGGATCTCGTTATCTTTCTCGGGTCAGTCTTACGTTTGGCTGGTTGATGGGTTGGGGTAATTTTGATGAAGATACGGGATCTCGTTATCTTTCTCGGGGCACTCAGGTCTTACGTTTGTGCCAGGGGTAATTTTGATGAAAGATACGGGATCTCGTTATCTTTCTCGGGGCACTCGGTCTTACGTTTGGCTAGGAGGTAATTTTGATGAAAGATACGGGATCTCGTTATCTTTCTCGGGGCACTCGGTCTTACGTTTGGCTATAGGGGTAATTTTGATGAAAGATACGGGATCTCGTTATCTTTCTCGGGGCACTCGGTCTTACGTTTGGCTGCAGGGGTAATTTTGATGAAGATACGGGATCTCGTTATCTTTCTCGGGGCACTCGGTCTTACGTTTGGCTAGGAGGTAATTTTGATGAAAGATACGGGATCTCGTTATCTTTCTCGGGGCACTCGGTCTTACGTTTGGCTATAGGGGCAATTTTGATGAAAGATACGGGATCTCGTTATCTTTCTCGGGTCACTCGGTCTTACGTTTGGCTGCCAGGGGGCAATTTTGATGAAAGATACGGGATCTCGTTATCTTTCTCGGGGCACTCGGTCTTACGTTTGACTAGCGGAGGTGATTTTGATGAAAGATACGGGATCTCGTTATCTTTCTCGGGTCACTCGGTCTTACGTTTCTTTGCAGGGATAATTTTGATGAAAGATACGGGATCTCGTTATCTTTCTCGGGTCACTCGGTCTTACGTTTGGCTAGGAAGGATTTCTTGACAAGGGGCGACTTTGGTTAACTTTGGTTAACTCTGTCAAGTTGGGGGCCCGAATTGCGAGTCTGAAATTTTAAGGGGCAAAGGGTCATTTTGACCCTTGCAATCCTATCCGCGCGGATAGGGACTTGAAAAGTCGGAGGGTATTAATTAGGGCCAACGCCCTTTTCTCCTTCCCCATTCGGTTTTTCAAATTGTCGAGAGCGAGAGAGAGAAAAAGCTGCAAAATCCGCCATTTTTGGCCATTTAAGCTTCAAAATTCTTCCGATTTCTTCGATTTTTGAGCAATGGAACACGGGAAGGCGCTTTTCAAGGCCAGGGACGTGGCCCGGTAGCGGAGAGGCGGTGGAGCTCGTCCGGATGAGGAGGCATTACAATCTTTCGCAATCGGTTGAGGAGGAGTATTACCCCGATGCTTGGCAACATTGGGCTTCGGATCCGCATCTTGAGCGGTATACTTTGAAACCCTTTGATCCCTTTGTTGATTTCCTTGTTTGAAAATTTTGGGTGATTTTTGAATTTTTTTTTGAAATTTGAATATTGATATTCATTGTCTTTGAATCTTGATTTTGATGCTTTGCATGTTGCAATGATTATGTGGGTATCCCAAAATATGCATTTTGCTTGGAGAAAGAATTGGCCTTTTCGCCATTTTTTTTTTGTAAATTCGAAAATTATGAATTGTGACTTTGATTTTTTTTTTGAAATTTGAATATTGATATTGATGAATGATGCAATGTATGCATTTTGTTTGGAAAGAATGGGCATTTTGCCAATATGAGATGTATGTATGTTTAGGATTTTTTTTTTGAAAAGTGGGACGGATTTTTCCTCCCGTTGCATGTAAGATGGATGATATGCATGTATGCATTTTTTTTTTGAAAATGGGACGGAGTTTTATTTCCGTCAACTTCTTGTAGGATATGCATGTATGCATTTTTTTTTATTGAAAATTGTTGAATGGGATTTCTTGAAAATTGTTTTCTTTCATACGTGAGAAAAATGGGGCTATGTCTATTGCATGCCGTTATCTTTGCCGAATTTTTTTTTTTAATGCATGTGTATGCTTTTTTTTTTGTGCAAATGCAAATGCAATTTTTTTTTTGACATTTTCTCTCTCTTTTTTTTTTTGCAGGGCGGAAACCGTTTTGTGACGGAGCAGCTGAACAAAATGAAGACTCGAGGATCGGTGGAGTCCGTGATTGACTTGTGGGACCGGCTTCCGGATGCGGGCCGAGGAGCTTTGCCGAGTCAGAGACAGTTGTTGTCGAGACGGGGCTCTGGGAGTTCGTTGAGTGCTTGAGGGGCTGGTCAAGTTCCCTAAGAGCAAGGGCTTGATGTTTGCTCTGGCGCGGCCTTGGTGGGACGCGACCCACACCTTCCACTTCTTAAGGGCGAGGCTACGGTTACGCCCTCCGACTATCTTTGCGATTACGGGCTTTGTCCTTTAATGGACGCGGCATTGAGTGGCGGGATGGCTACAGCGATGCCGATCTGCACGAGGCTCTTCAGGATTTTCCCCTATTCCCAAAAAGGGGATGGGGATGGAGTATGCCGTGGTCTACGGCAAGATTGTGGAGACCATTGCGAGCTATGAGGTGGGGAGGAGAGGATAGGCGCCGTCAGTTGCCGGGGGCCTTCTTGTGGTTTGCCTTTCTCGAGCACCCTCTTTGGGCATCTTTGAGGGACGGCGGTCTTTGCCTTCTTTGAGGTCCTTGGAGGACATGGAGGCAGGCCGGAGATGTCTCGTGGGGGAGAGGCCGGGCTGGCGAGCTTTATTTTGCTCTTGATAGGTACAGTAGGAAGGCTGTGAGCTCCTTATCTTGCTTCGAGTTTGCCACTGGAGGTATAAGCTCTCTTTTGCTTTCCCTCTCTTCTTTTGAGCACACACTTTTATTTGCACCTGGATTGATTGGATTTTTACCTTTCGCGGTATGGGCGTTGGAGTTTTCCACGTCACGGTGTGGCGGCGGCGGCGGAGTACGTCGGGCGTATCCGGCCATGCGGTCTTGGTCCAAGCATGCCGGGAGAAGATAAGCTCCGGGGCGTACGACTCTCAGTACGCGGATTGCCTTCCTTTGACGGAGGCCGAGACGGATGAGGGGATGATATTCTTCCCACAGGATCGCTTTGAGGTAAGCGCGGTGAAGGGCGAGATGCGGAGCGGTGCGGCGGAGGATTTTGAGGGTCGACTGCGATGCATATTATGCTGGGAGAGAGGGTGACGCGCCGGCATGGCGTGAACTTCGCCTTTGAGGACACCGGTGGAGCCTCCCGCCGATATGATGCACCCGGCGATCGGTCCGTGACTGGGATGATTACCGAGCCGGTCGGCACTTCTCGGACTTCGTGGCGATTGAGCCGTATGCGACATTCGTCTTGAGGAGGCGAGGATGCCTCGGGTTACGGATAGGGAGGGGCTTGGGATCCGCGGTACCCTCGGACGGATTTTTCCTATATCCGGGATGGGGTCCGATTGAGGGTGCGAGATCCCTCGGCCGAGCGACTTCCACGAGCTTTCCGGCCTCGTCAGGGTATGAAGAGTATGGTTTCACCTTTTCCCCTTCTTTTCTTTCCTTTGTTTCATCATCTTTAGCATCACCTCTTTTTTTTGACGCTTTTGCTTTTGTGCGGTTTCGGAGGTGGTCGTCGAGAAGGCGACGAAGCAAGTGATCGGGGCAAGAGATTCATCGGGAGGATGGTCGCTTGCGGGGCTCCTCGAGCTAGAGCGGCGACCACGGCCGGCGCTGTCGGACGGGAGGCTTCCCCTATTCGCTCGGAGACTTCTTCGAGACTCCTTTGTCTCCTCTCCTTGATCCCGCGCGGTGCGCCTTCGGATCACGTCATTCTCGGGGATCCACACGGGCGGGGACACGTTTGGCGGCATGGCGGAGTCGTCTTCGTACGTGCGAGTCGGACGCCTTCACCTTCGGATACGACTTTTTCGCGAGATCTCGGCTTGCCTTATCGAGCGTGCCGGTTGGTCTGACGAGCCTCTCTCTGAGACGAGGACGGTCCCGAGCTGAGATTTTCGGGGCTCCTGAGGAGCGGGCCCGAGTCGCAAGAGGGGCGGGGAGACATCGGGCGCTGGAGACTCCGATTGATTTTTTTATTTTTTTTTGAGATTTAGATTTGTACGGATTATGCACATTTTTTTTTTTGGATGTAATAATTTAGGATTTTATTTATGTTTGTTTGTTTTTTTATGCACACTCTCTTTTTTTTTTTGGAATGTAATAATTTAGGATTTTATTTTATGAATGCAATGCAATATGAATGCGGTGTTGCATGAGCCTTGGTTTTTTGCAAGGGTGTTTGGTATATGGACTGGTTTGGGGAGGGTTTTTGCACGGGTTTCGAGCAACGGGACGGAATATTCCTCTTTTGGTGTAGCGGCTTGGTACATTGCGGATTTTTTTTTTGGCAAACTCATCCGCGCGGATAGGGGCGGTTTCGACCTTTGTCCTTTAATTTTTAGTTCGAGACACTGGTCTTGCTTTATTTCAAATTCGAATATCCTCTTCAACCTCCGGTCAAACTTGACCATTTTCGGGAGAAAGAGAGAAAAACCATGGAAATGGCCAAAAATTCTCCAAAATTGTCCAAAGAAAGGCAAATGTTGTTCTTTGAAAAGTTCAAGGAGTGGTGTAGGGAGATCATGCATGAGAGAAGATCATTCTTTGAAGAAAGGTACAAGATACGATGCTTGTGGTCTCTCAAAGAATTGGTTCCGGATTATGACCTCTTAAGAGCTTCTTCTTCGTTTTGGGATACTAGAAGGCATGTCTTTTGCCTTTCCTTCAACGAGATTGTTCATTGTCGAAGAATTTCGGGCCTTGCTTGGAGGTCCGGAGGTGGAAGAGATAGCGGTTCCCTTTGCCGGAGGAGCTTCTTTTGTTGACCAGGATTGTGCGTCCTCCTTCATCTTTCCCCGGAGGAAGCGCAAGGTATGATCCGCGGTCCCGATCATCTCGATATTTCGGTCTTCCCGACAGATTTAGGGGCCTAGGTTTGGTGGATGATGCCTATTGGGATGCCTTTGCACTTTGTATGTTTGGCACCACTGTTCATGGTCTATTCCTTTGGGATACCATCGGTCTCTGGCTGGATGTTGTCGTTCCCTTTGTCGCACAGGCGAGATGTCGTTCCTTTGATTCTTGGGGAGACTTTTCATGCTCTCGGCAGTTAGCTACCGGACGGTATATGCGCGAGGGGCAGCCCGTTCCTCTTGACCACATGGGCGATGGAGCGTTTGGGGGTTCTTCGGGAAACCTACGATATGATCGGAGCCTTGGACTTTTGCCGGGAGAGGTGTTGATGTAGATTTTGATGATCGGGGCTCGTGGGAGCGTTGGATGGCGGGTCGCCGGTGAAGATATCGAGATGGTTGGTGCCTCATTGGCGGGTGGAGACTCGCGAGTGCTTCGGGGACGGGTCCCATGGTTATGCTTAGGGGCTTTCTCGGTCCGGTTTCTACATTCGGCTCTGGTCCTTAGGCGGTTTGGCTTGGAAGCGGGTTCCTTTGGAGGGCTTTGATGATGTAGCCACCGGGGTGGTGGCTCCTGTTTCCATGGATGATCCCTCGGTGTTTCCATTTCTTTCCCGAGCATGGAGGTATGATGCCTTTCCTCCTCGGGTCATTCTCGAGCGTCACGAGACCGGTGTTCTTGACCACTTGGTACTGGATTGGTACGAGGAGGCATGCAGGAGGACTCGGGTGGCTATTTTGAGGCGGCGTGAGGCCATTATGGGTGCGGAGGACCATTTCGAGAGGAGGAGGGCCGAGGCGAGGGCCAATCCTCATGACAGGAGCGGAGACGGCGCGGCGATTATGAGGCTTACGTCAAGAGACGGAGAGGAGGGCTCCTATGTTACCGGCTAGGTTACGAGGAGATGAGGGATGACGCTAGGGCTACTAAGGCCACGACAGAGGCCGGTTTGATAGACCCTGTTCCTATACCGAGCTTGGTAGGAGGAATACCGACATTTTCCGGTTCGAGAAGAGAAAGACTCGGAGGGGAAGAAGAAGGGAGAGGCCGATGCGAGTGGCTTGGAGTGACTACGAGGTTTCCAAGTATCCCTTTCTTGCCATGAGACACATTAGTTTGATTATGTATCTTAGTTTTCTTTTAGCGAGGTTGCCGAGTTGTAGGAATGAATCGGGCTTAGACTCGTCAAAGAGCTTTTAACTTGTAATGAATATTTGAATTGCTTTAGAGTTTTTCGAGACGCTTTCATGGTCGACCAATTGTATTGATGCCAAAGTATGGCTTTTATTTGTGCTTTAGACCGAACCGTTTCCATGCCTACGTTCCCCTCATTTTGAGGAGCTCGGGTCTTCGTAGTTCAACGGTGAACTCTCTTTTTGTTTTTTTTTTGTTTTTTTTTTGTTTTTTTTTTTGGTGCAACCACTGTTTTTACCTAGGCCGCCCTTCTCGGGTTTCTAACCTAGTTGGGTATTACTCTTTTAGCACTCTTTTTTTTTTTGGTTTGTTTTTTTTTTTTTTGTTTTTTTTTTGTGCAACCCTGTTTTTACCTAGGCTTCCCTTTTCGGGTTTCTAACCTAGTTGGGTATTACTCTTTTAGCACTCTTTTTTTTTGTTTGTTTTTTTTTGTTTTTTTTTTTTTTTTTTTGGTGCAACCTGTTTTTACCTAGGCCGCCCTTCTCGGGTTTCTAACCTAGTTGGGTATTACTCTTTTAGCACTCTTTTTTTTTGTTTTTTTGTTTTTTTTGTTTTTTTTTTTTTTTTTTTTTTACGCGTAGTATCTGCGCGGCTTGTCACCATTCATTTGGGTGTACAAAGGGATTCCGTCGAGTGCAAGTTGCATGGCTCCTCGGAGAAGATCTTACGGACGACATATGGCCCGACCCATACGGGCTCCCATTTGCCGAGAGGGTTGATACGGGTGGGGGCTTTTCTTTAGAACGAGATCACCTTCTCGGATCTCCCGATGCTTTACTTTCTTGTCGAAGGCTCGGCCATTCTTCCTTGGTAGGCTCGGATGTGTTCCATGGCCTTCGGTCGGCGTTCGTCTAGTAGGGCCAATTCATCATGGCGACTCTGGAGCCATTCGACCTCGTTGATCTGGCTTTCCGGCGGTATACGGAGCGAGGATTTCTAGCTCGATTGGGAGTACGGCTTCCATTCCGTATGTGAGGGCAAATGGTGTTTCCCCGGTTGCCGTTCGGCGATGTTACGCAGCCCCGAGTGCCGGGTGTAACTTCTCGGGCCAATCTACGCCTTGGACGGCCATTTTCCGGATGATATTTTCTGAGTCTTGTTTCTTTGCCTCAAAGGCTCCGTTGGTTTTGGGGCACTGTAGGGAGATGACTTGTGACGGGTTATTCGGAATTCCGCCGGCAATTTTCACATTCCCCTTCGAAGTGGGATCCATTATACGAGATGATTTCGGCTGGCAACCCGTATCTGCACATGATGTTTTCTTTGATGAAGAGGGCAACTTTCTTTGAGTTGAGGATTTTGTAGGACTTTGCAGAGCATCCTTTCCGATTCCTTCGAAGAAATCACCAATCTGCGTCTCTTTAGGCTCTTCTGCAGTTCCCAAATTCACACTCGTTAAAATCTCTTCAGCAGCTTGGGCTCGATTTTCCTCTTTCCGGACATCCTGCTTAAAGATTTTTTTTTGTTGTTTGATTTTTTTTTTTGTTTAATGTGTCTGCTTCTTTATCTAATGAATTATTATTAAAAAAATTTTTATTAATTAATTCATCATTAGTTAAAGTGGCAATCAAGAGATACTCAGAAAGGTTCGTCATTTCATTGAAGACGAAGGGAATACGGCGCTTGCTACGGACTCGTAGTCTTCGGGCGTAAGGCCGTCGGACGACCCTAGAGACTTGATCTTAACGAGAGAGAGGCTGGGAGGACTTATCCTAGATTGACACAAAGGGACGGGGGACCAATCCAAGCTTGGTGATCATTTCTTCCTTGGTCGCGGACGGGCACGAGAGAGTTTCCCAATTTCTTTAGCGGCTTTCTTTGTTGGTGGCCTCATGACTCGGGAGCTGTCTTTGTTTTGTTTTCCTTTCTCAATTGCTTTGCTATCATCTCTTGGGTGAGCCGAGATCAATCGGGTCGCACTGGACTTCTTCTTCGAACAATTCTTTGCATAATCGAGACCATCCCAATCATCGAGGGAAATTCCGTGGCCTTAGCTTTTGGCCTTTGTCGGTTCGAATTCGGGTTTCGGATCTTCTGGGCGTAGGAATAGTGGTTGTGAGCTTCTCGAAGCTGTTCCACCGGAGTCGAGGCACGCCTCGAAGGTATACTCACTTTTCATGGCGGTGGTAGCCCCGGGTATCTTGGGTAGGTCCGGGAACATTCTACGGACCGGGTTAGCCTTGGTTCCTGAACTTGTTGAGGCTATCCTGTAGCTTTAGCCATCCTGCCGTAGGAGTGGGCTCTGTGATGTTTCTGGTTGTGTGGGACCCTTTACAAAGTAGTCGGCCAAATTAGGGTGAAGGGGAGAGATTTGGGATTGTCGGCGGGACCTTTCTGTGGCGGCTTCAAATCTTTTTCCCTTTGCGGTGTCCAGGAGGCCTCATATCCCGGGCCGTGGCGAGTATTTTGTCCTTTCACCTCGATGAGTTTGAAAGTTCCTTGTTGGCGCTTCCCCCGGACCGAGGCCGGGTAGATAGCTCATTTTTCTCATCATTTTCAAGGACCGGTGGGATTTTATCCCGAGTGACCGTCGAGATCTATGTTGCACACTTGGGCCTTGGGAGGCTCGGCAGTGAAGCCCGTTAGCATGTGACCTTCCTCATCATGTTTGATTTCGAGAATAGGTATTCCGCTGTATACGTGCCCTCTAAAGTGACTAAATCTCCGTAAATGGTCGTCGGATCCCCATTCGAGGCAATTTCACACCTTTGGTGGAGGCTTGAGGCGACCCCTTTGACTTGGTGCGGCCAAGGTCTTCCCAGCGAGGGCATTGAAAGTAATCGGGATGTCGATAACTGGAATTCCACAGGTATCAATTTACATCCAAACCGAGAGGTCTAAAGTAGCAACCCAGGATTTGCTCGGGATGTTGAGTCGTAAGCTTTATTTGTGAGAGAAGAAGGCTTCAAGTACGTAGTCTTGATATCAAGCAAGCTCATGATCTTTCTTTGGAAGAATGTTCATTCCGGACCCATTATCAACCAGGACCCGAGGAGGCGTCGTTCATCCAGTGGTGTGATGAAGAGAGGCTCATTATGATCGGCCCCAAATTGAGGGAGGTCGAGATACGTGAAAGTGATTATGTTCCCGTAGTGGATGTTTCCAATCAGTGTACCACATCATCGGGAGTAGCATCAATAGGCACGAGAGTGCGAGCGGACTTTCTTCCGGCTTCGGCTTATGGGGATATGACGAGGTGAGTAGAGACCGAGAGGAAATGTTGGCTGTGTTTGCTTCAATGGTGAGCACGGGATCCTCTTTTTTTTTAGGGTGCAGGTTTGTTTGTCTTAGCATAGGGCGGCGATCTTCTTTTGGTGCTTGATGCTGTGGCCTTCTTATACGCCTTGGGATTTCCTTGGAAAATCTCGCCCGGATCGGGTCAACAGTTAACTTCCTCATCGATCGTCTCTTGGCCGGATTTCTTCAATCTTTGCTAGGGTCGATGGGGAGCCCTCGTGGCTATTGGCCATTGGTTTAACGGAGTCTAGTGACAGATGAGGAAATTTGGCATCTTGGCTTCTTCTGGGCGGCCCTTATAAGCGCTTCCCAAGTCACGAGGCTTTTGGGTTTGGGGTTGTGTTGTTGCCCCTTGGATGGCCCACGAGCTAGGGCGTCCTCCGATTCATTCTCATGGCCGGCCTTGCTCATTGTTATCATGCAACAAGAGTTGCTATTGTCGGGACTCGGCGGCTTTTCGATTTCATCCCTTGGATGGCCCTGAAGTTGTGGCTATCGGCCTCCATCTCATCGTATATCCTTTTTCTTTCGAGTCTTGCGGGTAGGGGCGCCACGGGTGAAGGATAGGCAACGTTCCCCTTCGGAGCTTGAGGTAGCGGCTCGATAGATGCGTGTTCAAATAAGGAGCACCGGGGTCCATTGTCGGGCCTGTAGCAATTAGAAAGGCGTCATGTGGACTCATAGGTATGAAGGCCACTTTGGGAGACGTTCGGATCGATAACCCTTTTCGGTGATTGCGGGCATTCGCTGCGCTCAGCGGCCATTTGTGACCCTTACGGTTGTTACGCCATCCGTTCGTGGGAAAGAAGAAAAAGATCCGATAACGTTCTACGAATTCTTTATCTTCCGGTGGTGAAACCCTCCATTTTCGACCGGTGCTTCAATAAACCCTCTCCATTCACCATTCGGGTTCTTATAAGGAACGTTGTGTTCTAGGATTTCGGATATGTACGGATGCGGGCGCGGGCTTTCTTTGTCCCTCATCCTCTGGAGTATCAGGGCATTGGCCACAAATGCATCTTACAAGTGACACCTCGTAGGGAGTCTGTCTCCATTGGTATACGATCCGCATTTCTGGCGGTCCTTCATCGTTAACTAGCGATAACCAACCATTGTGCACTGGCTCCCCTGGGCTCATGATCGTTCCAGTTGTTTCGGATGCGGGGCCTCGGTTGACTCTTCACTCTCGTCATCATCATCGTCATCGCTGTCGTCGGAATCTTCTTCCCATACTACCGGGATTTCGGGTGAGAGGGAACGTCGATCAAACCCGTTGGGGGAATATGGGTGCGTGCAACCGCAAAAGTTGTCATATGTTCCCATTCCGGAAGTGGCAATTGTGACTCGGCTTCTCCTCCCGAAATTGCGGGGGAAGAGTGAGAGGGTGGCACGTATTTGACACCGGAGTAGGATATAGAAGGAATCCTCCTCTTCCGATTCTTCGCTGTTCTCGGGATCATATTCGGGCTCTCCTAGAGCCAATTTGCGTAAGTGTACTAGCTCCAGATGCTCTTCGGCCTCTTTCTTTGATAAGCCCCGGTACGGGTGCTCGCCGGAAACTTTCTTGCTCAATCTTTCTTGATTGTTCTAACCATCTTGTATAAATAGTTCTTTCATGTTACGAGCGGAACGGCCCAGTTCTTCGGTATCGGCCTTCCCTTCACCCGAAAAATAGCGGGCCTCGTATTCTTGCAAGGAGTCTCGACATGAGACCAAGATGGGTTGATTCGTTCGACATCCTCAAGGGCGAGGGGAATCCGAATTCGGGATCCTCGACGAGATTGGCCACGGGTATTTGGGGACCTTCATCGGCATCTTCTGGGCGTGTGAAGATTCTCCGCATTCAATCATATTCACACGATTATGGTTCCGTGGCAGCGGATTTTTGGCTATGTTGGGCCCTCGGGGCCTTCCAACTTTCCTTGCTCTATTAGCCCCACTGAATTGCCTTTTTCGAGTAAAGCGGTATCGGTCGGATGTCCGTGAGCTTGATGAAAGGCACAATACTTTGTAGTATCCACGGGAGCATTCGGATTTACGGGTTGGAAATTCTCCAAAGGCCGCAGCAAGCCTTCTTTCACCGATCCCTAAAGATGTCATTCGGGGGCATTCCAAAGTTTTCGAGATTTATGACCCGCGGTGCAGGCTCGGCCGGTTTCTGGGAGCAAAAGGAGTCGTGTTATTACATTCTGTCCCGCATAGTTAATCGTCTCTTTGCCTTTGGCGAGGCGAGCGGCGGTGTTTGCGGGAGGAGCCCGATATACGTAGGCGGGTGCGGCGGCCAGGTTGCGGATTGTAGGCCTTTTCAAATTTAGGCTGCGAGTTAACCGTGGCCCGCAAGTCGAGTATGGGAAGTGGCGAGGAGGCTCTCGAGATGTGGTTTCAAGCATGGCTGGAAGATGTCCAGTTGTTCCTCTTCGGAAGGAGGGATGGCCATTTCACGAGTTTCGATTCCACCGCTTGTAGAAGTCCCCAACATTCTCATCGGGGCCATGCCTTGTTGTTTGTAGGTCAACCCTATTTGTTTCCCATTCCAAGTTGGCCTTATATTTCTCTGTGAAGGCATTGGTAATCTGGTCCCATGTGGCCACAGCTTCGGGTTTCAAACGGAAGAACCATTTTAAGGCCTTTGGACTTCAAGGATAGGCGAAATAGTCGGCCAGTGGCTATTGGTACATCCTTTGGCTTTCATCGCCAAGGTATATGTGTCCAAATGGGTTTTGGGACATGCGGTCCCATCAAAGAGATCCAGATTTGGCATCACGAATTTGTGGGGCGGGGAACAATGGAGTCAGTGCAGTAGGCGGAAGGCGGGCTTCTTGGCGATCGGTTCGGCGATCTGCGCTTTCATTTCCTTGTGTTGTTCCATGAACCGGGCCGGATGAGGGTCTTGTGGCGGAACCATGGCATTCAAGCTAGTGGGCGAGCTAGAGAGGAGCTACCACTGGAGCGGGCGGTGGTGGAGAGGAACGGCCGGTCGGGGACGTAGGTGAAAACGTCACAGGGTGAGTTACCACAGGGAGCATGAGTAGGAGCTGAGCAAAAGGATAGAACCTTGCGGCTTGCTTTGTTGATTTTCAAGCGGCAAAGTAGGTGGGGGCAGCCCCGATGTGGCCGGATAACTTGGATTTCAGTGGGGCCCGTAAGTAGGCTTGAGTGCGGGTGCTTTGTCCGGATTGTTGAATTGCGTGGTGCTTGTGGTGAAGGTGTGTAACCAAATGCTGCGGTCTGGTGATTCGGATGACACGGGATGGAGGCTTGGTAACCCATAGAAGTACAGTGAGGAATGGATTTGTGTGAGGAGCGGTGAACTAATCTTGTTACGAGGAGGGCTCCTGGCGTGGCCCCAGAACCAAGTTGTGGCGGCATTCGGCTGCGGTATTCTTTGTGAGGTCCGGATTGATCGGTTCCGGGCGAGGAGGGATCCCGATTAGGCTGTGGCATTCCGAGATAGCCCCAACCATGAGAAGACATTCCGTGCGATTTTGCCCCAGTGATTTGTGCGTCAGGCTGCATGGATCCGGTGGTGCGTAGGTTGGGGGAGGCTGGTGACCCGGAAATCGAGGAGCATGGGTTACGGTAGTGGCACCATAGGAGGTGGGTGGCGGCATCTGGTGTAATCGGGCGGCGAGAGTGGGGTTGGCATCCTCGTCTTCTTCCACGGTGAAGGTGCCATCGGGATTGAGGGTGGCGGCCGACCGTGACTCTTAATAGCCTCCATAAAGTTTGTTTAGGCGTGCTTCTGTCGTAACCTCATACGTTACGCTAAGCGATTCCCTTTGTTGCTCTGCGAGGGTCCGGGAGGCGGAGTGATGTTATCCCCATCATTACCAGGCGATGCGGACATTACGAAACCCGGAGTCGGAACAAATGGCGAAGGCGACGATGCGCTTGACTCTTCCCAGGCGATCAAACGGTGACCCGGTGCCGAAACCAAGCTTTGTGCGGAGGCTGCGGGGAAAGGACATGAAGGTTCGGATATGCAGGAATGGAAGGAGGGTAGGTGTTTGGGCTTTTGGCTCATGCAACATGCGGTTACTTGTTCACGTTTACTTAAAACATGTTTTATTATCCTAATCGGTTGGAAAAGATTGCTCTTCTTTTCGCAAACTACTCGATTCTGGATCGGTGGGCCCGTCACTACGTCTATAAGCCCCTCGTATTCCACCCGTATTTCGACCTCCCGGGGTGGGACGGCCCGGGCGAGGGTCCTATAGGGCAAGCGGGTCCCACCGACCGAAAGAAAAACGATCCTAAAGTCGGCGGGTAATCGAGTCTTAACGAGCATTCGATGTAAATTACGGACAAAGGCGACGTCGAAAGTCAAGATCATGTCAGGGCTCGACAAAAAGTCGGCACGATTTGGGTGATAAGCGTCCACGATTGATCTTGACTTGTCGTCGGTTAAGCGTAATTAGGCATGGAATAGTCATTAATCCTTGATGACTCGGTGTCAATCTTTGGGAGTCGAGTGTATAATTTGTGCCGGTCGGAACCGAAGTCAAGGCGCCGGTCAATATCTTGGTCAAAGTCTGCGGCGGAAAACCGGCGAGAACTTCGGCGATTAGGGACCCGAAAGATATTGAGTCGGTATGCCGACAAAGGCTTGAAAGTAAAGGTCTATACACGGACGGGGGCATGACACGAGACCGGACTAAAAACCAGCGGGTCTCGGACAAAGTGTGTCACGGACAAGTGCATGGTCGACACGAGGCTCCATGGGATGTTTGGGTAGTCCCGTGCTCATCAGAGGCGTAATAAGACCAAACGGACCGCGACAAGGATTTCCCGGGTTAAGGACGTAGTGTGCGGTGTACGGTCACGTGCGCGTAGTGTGCAAGCGATCTATATTCTTTTACGAGTAAAATAGAGATTTTTTATGAGTCTTAAAAATATGATGCATGATTTTTTTTTGGAAATTTTCTTTTTTTTTTTTGAAAATCCTTTTTTTTTGAATTTTTTTTTGAAATTTTTAACGAGCACATAAGCACGTAAGTACGAAAATTCCGACAGTTAGGGACATTATTCCGACAGTCAAAATTTTGACTTTCTCCGAGGCGGCCAAAACAACATGAAAACTGTGCAAAAATCAACACACACACAAAAATGATTTTCAAAGCCGGGACGGAAGCTTGACCCTCAAAGCTTTTTTTGAAAACGGTGATACCGGTACGTGGGATTGTTAGACCACAATTTATCCCCGACTCGTGTTAGGAGGCGATAACGGGAAATTTAGTGGTTTCCACCAATATACCAAATACCATTTTTTTTTAAAAGCTTAGTCCCCAGCGGAGTCGCCACTGTGATGATGTTGCCATTCGCGGGAAAAATTCGATTTTTGCGTTTCTTTGAAAAACCAAATAAAACCGGAAAACGGAGTCGCCACGCCATTTTAATTTTGAAGGCCAAAACTTTGAAAAAAGCTCGAGATCAGAGATTTAGGTTCGGAGGTCATGTTACGCGTCGGGAAGGACGTTAGTGTGCACCCGACGCGCCTCGTAAAACGAGTCTTCCAAGCTGAAAATCATTTGTGTGTGTGTGTGTGT
Source organism: Adenophora triphylla var. japonica (assembly GCA_022495995.1). Lineage (NCBI taxonomy): Eukaryota > Viridiplantae > Streptophyta > Magnoliopsida > Asterales > Campanulaceae > Adenophora > Adenophora triphylla. Next base: position 361,064 of record JAFEMH010001175.1, read on the forward strand.
GTGTGTGTGTTTTGGCCAAAATAAGTTGAAACTCAGAAAAGTAAAAATTGGGATATCTTTTTAAGACTTTAAACTGATCCCATGATTTTTTGGAAGATTTTTGGATTGAGATTTGGTACTCAAAAGACCTTTTGAAGTTGAGAGCCATTTCTGCCAGAATGAAAAAGGCAGTGGACCTTTGATTTTAAAAGGGATTCAAGGGTCTTAAAACTTCATAATCTGGATAAACTCAGAGAATGAAAGTTGTTCTAGACACCTTAAATAAAGTTTGTGCGAAGGAATTTTCCATTTTGGAGAAGATTTGAGGGGTCAAAACCTTCTGGAAACCTCAGATATGAGATCTGGATTCTCAGAAGCTGATGAACTAGCCTCTGAAAGAAAATTTGAAAAGAGGAGTTTTACTCACCCAAAAAATAAGGTAAAAATATGTCAGGAAAGCTCTGGATGTAGGCTACAAAAATTATTTTGTAGTCAACACCAAATTCCAAGTTCATCTGTGTCCAAAAATTAAGACCATGGACTGAGGTCTGAGAAAATTGCTACTGGACAGCAACTTCTCAAGAAAGAAAATATGATTTTAAGGGGGGTTTTGCATCCATGCTTGTCCCCATTTCCCTAGGTTTTGGTTAGTGATCACTAGACATTTTAGTGGTGAATCAACTATACCAAACCATCCTTGGGGTACATTAGGACTAAGCATTTCATTTGCTTGGGAAGGGGAATTTTATCCTTTGAAATCAAGATTTTATGCTTGAAAATGGTTTTTAGGGTTTTGAAAATGAGTTTTCTTTGCAAGAAAGTAAGAAAGCTTAAAAATAATTTTGATCTTTGTAGAAGATCATCCATGGAGATGGTCTTCCATGGTGATCTTCTTAGATCTAGAGAAAGAAGATGAAAGAACTACATTTTGTAGTTTGAAGATGCATGCATGGTTGAGATTTAGGGTTAGGAAGAGGAGGGTTTACCAATCTTCCTTGTGTTCTTGAGTGTTTGGCTTGAGTGTATGAGTGTTTAGGGATTTAATATGAGAGTGAGTGGATGAGTATGAGTTGGGAAAGATTGGAGAGAAAAAGGTGACAATTCTTGTGAATTCTCACTGTTTTCTCTCTATATTTCGCCAGAGGTTCGGTGCAAAATGTGTTCTTCCTCCTTATTTTTGTGACTGGAGGGCTCAATTTATAGCCCTCTGAAATTGACAATCTCATCCGCGCGGACGAGTCCAGGCGGCGTGCACTTTGTTCATTAAATGCGGCTTCGACTTTGGACAAGAAGAATAATCTTTTTCAAAATTCAAATTAACAGCCAGTTTTTGTGTTTCCAGCCATTGCCATTTTTGGTTTTCTTCTTTTGTTTTGCTTTTTGAGATTCTTTTTAAGGTTTAACCTTAAATAACAATGCCCATTTTACCCTCACTTTGTTAGAAATGTTAGGATAGTTAGGAATTGTTAGAAATGTTATAACTTTCGTTAATTTTCTAACGAAAATTCTAACAAGCTCAAATTGGAGCACTTACAATTGCATCATTTGCATCTTGGAATCTGTGCATACTTTGAATGGGAAACAACCCGAAAAAAAAAAAAAAATAGCAAAAGGAGTGGAACCTGGAAAATTGATCCATGCAGTCGTACGGCTCAATCCTCCTTGGATTCTGACCGGGCGACCTCAGTGGCAATTCCACCAGGAAAAATCATGGTTAATATGGCAGTCCTAGCAGCTTGGGGCTACTCAGCTCCATGGCCCGGCCAGGGCTCCCAGAAAATTTACGTGCTTATGTGTTGCATTCTCCCCCGTCCCGAAAATCATTCCTTTAAAACACATTTCTGAAAATCTCTGTTTTAACTCAAAAAGGAACATTTTTAGGAGACCGCACACTACGCGCACCTGATATATCCTGTACACTTTTGCACGCACGTCCTTCAAACCCGAGGGTGGTTCCACTGCGATCACGGACAGCCTTACGATGCTCCCGGGCGCGCACGGAATCATCCCAACCTCCCCATGGCAGCCAGTGTCGACCAATGCACAGTCCGTGTCACACGTTTCAAAAAACCGTGACTTTTGGTTGGTTTTTGGTCTAGTCCATGTCATATAGCCCAGTTGCATACCCACGTAAAGGTCAAGCCTTAGCTCATAAACGGAAGCCAAGATTTTCGCCCAAGCGAAATTCTGCCGAAATTCCGACAAGGAAAAATCGGAGGGATCTTGACTCCGACATTGACTATTGACCTTGACCCGCACGGAATGTGTAAGAGTCAAGACAGAGTCTTTGCCAAAAATCAAAAGATCTTTCGCTCAAGCGAAGCTCTGCCAAAATTCCGACAAGGAAAAATTGGCAAGATCTTGACCGGCATTGACTTCGATTCCGACTCACGCATCGCGTATGCAACGAAGTTCAATGTGACACTGTGTCATCCGGCTTTTGCCGCCCGACCCATGCCTATTATATTCTCGGACATTACCGAAAGTCAAAAACCGTCATTCGCTCAAGCGAAACTCTGTCAAAACTCCGTCAAGGCAGAGAGACGAGACTTTCCCGGTATTGCCTTGACTATAATCTGCATTGCTCGTGCGTTGAAAGGTCCTATGACCCGCTAGACCCGTTAGGAGCATTCTTTACTCTCGGTTGGTGGGATCCGCGTGCCCTATAGGACCCTCGCCCGGGGCTGTCCACCCTGGGAGGTCGAAATACAGGTGGAATACGAGGGGCTTATAGACGTAGTGACGGAACCCACTGATCCAGGATCTAGAGTAGTTGTGAAAAAGAAGGGCAGAACCCCTTTTCCAACCAATTAGAGATTAATAAAAGACATTGTTTTAAGTAAACTTGAACAATTAGTGTAATCATAACTGCATGTTCCTACCTCTGATATCCCTAATCGAGACCTTTTCGGTCCAATCTCCGTTTTCCTCATCCCGACCTTTCATGGTCAATCTCTAATCGAGACCTCCTCGGTCCAATCTCCGATTTCTCGACTCGACCTTTCATGGTCAAATCCTTAATCGTGACCCCCTTCGGTCCGATCTCTACTTCCAATCTTGACCTTTCAAGGTCTCATCTTTTCCGATCAATTAGGATTAGGAGAAAATGCGTTTCGAGCAAAAGTTAAAGCGATAAGGGCATGTTACTTGAGCCTTCAGCCTAAACACTTACCTTCGAGTCTAAACCTTACCTATCTTCGAGTCTAAACCTTACCTATCCCCGAGTCTAAACCTTGCCTATCCCTTTCCCGCAGCGAAAAAGAAGTGGCGAGAAAGTCTTGGGTCAGCGGCTTTTCGGTTCGGACAGTTCATCGGCTCGAGAGAGTCGAATGGCGGATTTGACGGAAAACGGTGAGGGTATGGGAAATCGGATGATTAGGAAGGAAGAGTTAGTCCTGGCTTTGGAAAATGCCCGAAGGATCATGAAGAAGCAATTGTCATTGCTCATCGGTGCTCTCGCCGCAATGGAATCCAAGTAACAATTGAGTCCAACGGTTCTCTCGGTAGTGGTCGAAGATGAGACTCCGAAGTAGCCATCTCAGTTCCCAACCTATAACCAATACCTTCCTCCATCCACATATGATCCCTTGCCAAGGACCACTTCTCCTCGGTCCTTTCCAACATCCCGGCTCATCGGGGCCCCATTGCCCTCGGCTTCTCGAACGGATTGGATTTCACCCCACTTATCCCTCGGTCTCGGCAATACACTGCCGCTTATGCTCCAACCTCACATAATCAGTTTGAGATATGTGGCTATGTTCTCAAGCCTCTATACCCGCTGAATGCGATCATGAGTTGCCAAAGGATGAACCGAGTTTTAATTTGTTACCTACCGGACTTAATGAATTCAGCCGTCGGTTCGCTACTACAAGTCCATTTGCCCGAGTCCCCGTTGACCCCTATGTGGCAATGTTGATAGAGCAAGTGAAACAGATGCAAGAGAAGCTTGACCTCATGATGAGTATCAATACTCCCTTGACCCAAGATGTCGAACCAAGCAAGGAAATGACTCCACCAAGCATGACCCAATGCCACCAAAGACCAAACAAAGAACCGTACCCATGTCGCGCAGTTCCTCACAAAGGAAAGAGTGTCGTAGCTTCCTTCAGCCAAATCCAACAGTGGAACCAATTGGACAATGGGAATCTGAGTCTTGAGAATAACAAGGTCCCCCGAAAACCTCGCTCCTTTCACTTTAACAATACAGAGATGCCTTTAAGTAAGATTACGGAAGAGCTAGTGAAAGAAAAACTGATAAAGCCACTGGAGAATTGGAAGCCCAGGAACCCCAGTATTCGGTTGGATGAGTCCAAGCATTGCCTTTTCCATCAATACCATGGGCACAACACTGATGATTGCACCCATTTGAGGCATGAGATCCAGAAGTTGATAGAAGATGGGAAGCTTGAGAACCTCCATGGGCCAAAGACAGAAAGTTATGACAAGAGGTCAATTCAAGAAGTGCAAGGTCCTAAACGTCGGCTGATGATTTTGGGATGCCCATGAGCAAAGTTTTCAACGATTTGGTGAAACGAAGCCTTCTCACACCTCTCGAGAATCATAAGCCAAGAAACCCAAGTAGAGTTGACAGGGCCAAGTTCTGTGAGTACCACAAGCATTATGGTCATGTGACAGACAAGTGTGTGGAGCTGAAGAAAGAAATTCAGTGGCTGATCTACGAAGGAAAGCTCAAGCTCCCTGGCAGTCCAACCCGCGAAGAGTAACTAGACTAGGGTTTACCTGTCCTTAAAAAAAAAAAAGGAAGAAAAAGAAAAATAGTCTCTCAGTCAACCTTCGTAGGTTCTAGTACTTTTCTCTTTCAATCAAGTCCTCTATGGACATTGTAATGAATCTTCAATTTTCTATAAAAAGTCTTCTTCTTTTCTTGCTAGACTTAAGACATTATTTGCACACCTACATTACATTTAATGAAATGGTTTTATTTTATATGATCACTTGCATTGCTCAACAAACAATCTCTCGAAATAATTCACGTTCCGATTAATCAGTGTGAGAAAGTCAACTAATGCCATCAAGCCATACACTTTCCTTACCCCCACAAAAGGCATTCATCAAAGCCATACACTTTCCCAAACCATGTCCACCTTCATCTTGACCAAGTCAACGACGGCGACAACATCAAGGAACGACAAAAAAAAAGGCCACTCAGCTTCGAAAGATTGACCCCGTGTCGACAACAACCTAGGGGCTTGGCTTAGACTTCAAGGGTATCAAGAATGTTCAAGCAGGGGCTCGCCTTGGTCCTCGGGTGCTCTAGAAAAAAAAGAAAAAAAATGTGTGTAGTGCAAAAAGAGTAATACCCAGCTAGACTGAAAATCCCAGAAAAGGGCAGTCTAGGCAAAAAACAGGGTTGCACATATATAAAAAAAAAAAGAAGAAATCTTGGTGCAAAAAGAGTAATGCCCAGCTAATTTGAAAATCCCAAAAAAGGGCGGTCTAGGCAAAAAACAGGGTTGCACATAAAAATAAAAGAAAAATGAGGCCAAGGACCCAGCGTTACCAATCAAAAGCTTGACGGACGGGCAAGACCAAAGCTCAAAATGAAAGTTGTCGACAACAATGGGGCGGTCGAAGCAAAGCGAAGCATTTCATAAGCCTTTAGGCATATGCAAGTCCTTTCTCCCCAATGAAAGACGAGAATCGTAAAGCTATTGAAGCAGCCGTCCAAGAATGACTTGGTCAAGGAATCATCCCGAGGCCCATGCCTCATCATCCAGTCTTCTCATCCTAACCTTTTCACTAAAGGAACCACAAATCCCATTTCCCAAAACAGTCCGGCCAAGGCCGAACTACGGCGACCTGAGCTCCTCACAATGAGGGGAACGTAGGCAACCAGCAATGGTCCGGTCATAAACATATCCAAATTCCTGAAAACCCGGTCTCATCAAATGACCTCTCCCATAGACACAGCCAAATTCCTGAAAACCCGGTCTCATCAAATGACCTCTCCCATAAGCATATTCAAATCCCAGAAAACCCGGTCTCATCAATGACCCTCCCTATACACAAACCTTTCTTTCACACCAGCCAACCTTGATCCGCGACACTGGTTGACTTTCTCCTCATGACTAATAAGAATGTTTTTTCATATCGAGATTAGTGGTTGAATAACCCGAACATTAATAAAGGGTTTTAAGCAATCTTGTGATCCTCGTAAATAAAACAAGTTTTCAGATGTCTTGACAAGTCTTCTCTTTCTACATCTTAGGAAAAATAGTGCTAAACACTGATTTTCTGTCAGCAGGGGCTTCCATACACTTTTTACCAACCTTTCTACGCTTATACTCTCTCAAAAGAGTCAAACCCAAAGCGAGTTTTGTGCCTACATCGAATAAGGCCATCAAAATAACACAAAATCGGGATTATTCCCACCTTTTGAAAAATATGCCCCTGCATGTACATATCTTCCTAAAATTCTTCTCTTTGTCTGCGTCTCCTTAAGGTTGGTGGTTGACTAAAAAAATAGAAATAAAAAAAAGAAAAAGGATAGGTTTTCCCTCTTCGCTACAATTCGCATTAGGATCGCCTCGAAACTCTTCCGATGCAGGGCTTTGCCAAGTCATTCCTTTAAACTGGGGCTTCTTTAGCCATGTTTAGGGTTCATATCGGGTTCTTCACTAGGTCCCTAGATGGATTCAGTCTTAGTCAGATCAATTTCAGAATCACGTTCACAATACCAATCGATTGGGATTTTTTAGGTCACTGGCGGGGCTTCGCCAAGTCACTTCGCTTGCTCAGCTCATTCAACCGGGGCTTTGCCAAATGAAAGGATCTTTCCTGGCTTTAGTAAGACATGGGGTTTTGTAGAAAGTTTTTCCTCCGACCGGGGCTCCGATAAGTCACATCCATCCCTAGAAGAGAGGTTTGGTCACTTCAACATCTGCTTTGGTTATAAAAGCCTGTCAGCATCAGCTTCAAGCGCCAGAGTTTAAGAAAAGGGCCTTAGTCAAGACCCGAGGTTTAAACCCAGTCTCAGCCCAAGAAGGAATTCTCGTCCACGTTGACAACAGCAACAGTTCAGTCCGCACCCAAGGGATACAACCCCACCTGTTTGAAACCCGTCTCAAACAATTCCCAAATACATTCCATATGTATATCCAAACCCAGTCCCTACCATGTTTCCAGAAAAAATCACCCCTAAGCTCAAGTAACGTGCCAATTGCTAATGATGACGTTTTCTCCCAAAAGCGCCTTCGTTACTTCCGTTATAACGAGGTAACTCTAGGCGACAGTTTCCTAATTGTCAAAACGTCGAAAATCCTAGACATCGTTCCTAACTGTCTAGATGAAGTTTGAACTACGATCAAGGCTTGATTCCTCCGGGATACGTAGGTAGCCTTTCATAAAGGTTCAGCCATCCGACCACTTTGGTCACCTTTTTCTTCCTCCATTCTCCAATGGTGCGTAAGCTTTTCATAAAAGTCCAATTTTATGACCATATTGGTCACCCCCTTTGATTTGGAACATTCCTATGAAGGATTGGTTGTTTGACCTCCTAGGTCACCCCGTTTCCATCCTTATAGGGAGGGACTAATATCTCTTTGCCATTGTCCCAAGGAGGCCAGGTAGGTGACCTCTTTTGGTCACACAATTCCAACCTGTGACTGCAGTTCCATTCCAGTTCCAAAGGCAATGAAAAGCACAGTTCAGGCTTATTAAGTCGCGCGACATAACAAGCCATGTCGTGCGACATAACAAGCCACATCAGACATCAGCAATCTGCAGCTTCCTGTTCTCCCCAGGGCAATCCCCGACTTGTCAATGGCTGTAAATACCACCTATACACTTCTCAAATGCATAAGGGAGGGTTCATTTACCCCGTATACACCCATTGCATTCATTTACAAGTTAAAAATCCATCCAAGTCATCCATTCAAACCATTTGTACATACAAAGTAGATCAAGTCCAAAAGTTGTGCATAAAAAAAAATATAATAACATGTGTTTTCCCCAAAGGGGGTACAATAACCAAAAGCCACAAATGTCTAGGGAAAAAGGGGCTACTCTGAATCATCACCCTCTTCATCATCCTCTTCCTCATCTCCATCCTCGTCGTCATCCTCAGCCTCCTCTGGCTCATCATCAGGGTCGTCCGAAGGTGCCTCGTAGGCTATGGTCCCCGTGCGATAGTAGTCGTCGAGCTCGGTGATAACAGTGGAGTCAAGCTCATAGTCCGTGGCCGTCTCAGCTCCATCCTCATCCTCATCCTCATCATCATCGTCAATCTCAATGGGTCTGTAAAGAGGCACATTTGCAGTCTTTGTCCGAGGCGTCGGTCCTCTAGTGCTCCCGCTGGTGCCCACGTCATCAGAGCGGCTCTTCTTCCTTCTCGGTTGGCCAGGTGGAGAGATATCAATCGAACCCTGTGACCGGCACTGATTCTTCCAGAAACTCATGCCTTTCTGGAGCTTGCCAATCATGCCCACAGCGCCGGTATATGCCCTGGTCAAATGTCTGTAAGCCTGAGCAGAAACCTGTTACAAGCAGACATAAAAAGCGTCAGAATGCAGTTCTTGATAACAAAAAAGAGATGCAATCAATCCAAGAGATGTAAGGAGCAGTACTTACAGATCTAGAACCTCGTGGGAGCACCAGATGAGGATGAGTCTGGGACATATCAATGTGAGCTCGCCTCATGCGACCACCACCCTGATAATCAATGAAAGTCGGGGGCAAAGGAGGTCTAGCTACATAGCCGGCCGAAGGCCCCGCTATGAGCACCATAACCAACCCCGGTCTGTGGAGGCGAAGATGCATGGCCACGTACATAGTATAGTCCCCTCCCGTGTGTAAAGATGTGCCGCCATGCCTACGATCAAAGCATCTACATTCGCTAACCGGGCGAGGCAACCCACATCCTAGTCGGGGATCATCAGGGATCCGAGCGTGCCTATTCGGCCCATGCTGTCTATACACCCTCTCTCTTAGATACAAGGCATCTCCGGACAAGCCCACCAGTAGCTTGCGACACTCTGTGAAGTGCGCAGCGTGATCTAAATCCAGAGCGGCATAACGACCGGTCCGGGGAACAAGCTCATCCTCTGTGGAACCCCTCTCGTGCATGTCAACGTATCATGATAAGAAGCGGTAATCCCGCACCTCGAGCCCTCCGGCTGCCCCGGTCTCTGTTTCTCGGCATCCTTCGTCCACCGACGAAGAGCGGGAAAAGTGGTGGCGAGGAAACTCATCCTTGATCCGCCACTCATAATGTACGGCCAAAATACTCGTATGTCCAAGCCTGAAAAGGAGAAGAAGAAGTCAAAACAGGGAAAACAAGGGATATAATGAAATGCGCTAAGGAAAAGAGATCAAGGTGAGAGAATACCTCGAAAGCCGGATGAAAGCGGTGAAGTACTTCGCCTTCCCTCGGCTGACGTCATCTAGGGCCAGGTACATCTCGGCTAAACCTCGCCTCCCCCGGGGCGGATTCCGACGGTATCCCGGGCTCTCGGTAAGCTCCAGCGGTGAAATCAAAGCAGTAGATGCGCTGTTGATGAACAAAGATGTTGGAAAAGCCCACCCATACAAAAGCTCTAGCCAATCTCTCGGCTCTCGGCCGGCTCTCAAGCGGATCATCTACCACGGTGTAGTCCACTGCTCTGCCCCTCAATCAGGCCATGTAGCACCCCCAACTCATATCCATTCCCCTTCTTGATCCGGGGAACGAAACCAAGTAAGCCCATAAAATCATCATCGTGATAAGTGGAGCTCAACTCCCTGTACGGGCTCCTCTATGTAGAGCGGCTCATCCGTAAAAGGCGATCCTGTGATGACCGCAAAGTCCGGAGTGACTGTCGTCTCACCCCAAGAGAAGTGAAATGAGTGAGTGGTCTCCCACCGTAACTCTCTCGAATGCCCTCACTAGATCCACACTCCTCTCGAGTGCCCCCGATGGCCTTCGCCATCTCAAAAAATTGCCCTAGCCCAGCAGCGTAAATCAGGCCCTTAGGCGAGTCCACCTGCTCCTGGCTACCCGGCAAGCTATCCCATAGCCTGCCAATCACCTCAGGGGAGCCACGGGTGCGCAATCCCTGCAAGAAAGCATGGCACAAGTATCAATATTTCGTGCTATTTCTTGAAATCATCTCAAGCAAAAAATAGGTCAAAATGGATCAATGTATGGCATGCATTTACGCATTACATTTCCTAGATTCATTCATGTTCACAGGCCAATCCATATGAAGTTCAAATGTAGTCTGAAGAAAACTCGGTCAAATCAATTTCGCACAAATGGAAAAATGTTCAAGAAACCCTAGGTTGCTTACCTCTTCCTTCTTCGTGACATCCGAAGTATGCTCATCGAGCCGCGGTAGAAATCTCCTCTTGGTGCTTCTGGAAGAAACGGCCGTTGATTCCTTTGCACCCCCTTTCTTCGAGTAGCTAAGTTGGCATGTTGAGAAGCCCTCTTGGTCGGATAGAGCCTAGGAGGCATTCTTCAATTGAATCGGACTAAGAAGTGTTGGATTTCTCTCAATTTCCTTCGAATCCCCCTCTCTGATGTTCGCCCTCTCTCTTCTCACTGTCGCCTCCCTCTCAATTTCAAGCCTAATTAAATTTCAAATGGCGATGATGCGTATTTTTAATAAATCTGTCCACAGGGCCTGTTATGTCGTGCGACATACTAAGCCCCTGTGGCTGATTTTTACCATTTTGCCCCCGAAGGCTCCATTTTACAATTTTGTCCCCCCGTAGGCTTCTTTTACCCTTTTATTGCCCCTGGCATTTTCAATCACGTTCAATTCAGTTTTCCCTCTAGTGCCCCCGAGGCCTATTTTACAAATTTACCTCTGTGATTCAGTTTATTTGCCCTTGGCATTTTCAATTTTATTTTTCAAATAATCAGGATATATCCCAGTTTTCTTTACAAAAAATTATTCGGGTGCGTCCCACTTTTCTTTACAAAAACTATTAATTCCTTCCAACTTCTCTACAAAATCCAACCTTTTTCGCAATCTCCGTTATTCCGTTATAACGGGATAACGCTAGGTGACAACCTCCGAATTGTCAGAACTCTAAACTTGTGCTACCTCTATCCGCGAATAGTGACGCATGCCTAAGTCATTCTAACTTGTGCTACCACTATCCGCGAATAGTGACGTATGCCCAAGTCATTCCAATTTGTGCTACCACTATCCGCGAATAGTGACGCATGCCTAAATCATTCCAACTTGTGCTACCACTATCCGCGAATAGTGACGAATGCCCAAGTCATTTCTAACTTGTGCTACCACTATCCGCGAATAGTGACGCATGCCTAAATCATTCCAACTTGTGCTACCACTATCCGCGAATAGTGACGAATGCCCAAGTCATTTCAAATTGTGCTACCACTATCCGCGAATAGTGACGCATGCCTAAGTCATTCTAACTTGTGCTACCACTATCCGCGAATAGTGACGTATGCCCAAGTCATTCCAATTTGTGCTACCACTATCCGCGAATAGTGACGCATGCCTAAGTCATTCCAACTTGTGCTACCACTATCCGCGAATAGTGACGAATGCCCAAGTCATTTCAAATTGTGCTACCACTATCCGCGAATAGTGACGCATGCCTAAGTCATTCCAACTTGTGCTACCACTATCCGCGAATAGTGGTGTATGCCCAAGTCATTCCAATTTGCGCTACCACTATCCGCGAATAGTGGTGTATGCCCAAGTCATTCCAATTTGTGCTACCACTATCCGCGAATAGTGGTGTATGCCCAAGTCATTCCAATTTGTGCTACCACTATCCGCGAATAGTGGTGTATGCCCAAGTCATTCCAATTTGCGCTACCACTATCCGCGAATAGTGGTGTATGCCCAAGTCATTCCAACTTGTGCTATCACTATCCGCGAATAGTGACGTACGCTCAAGTTTCCCAACTTAAGTTACCTCTATCTCCGTCATAAAGAGATAGCGCCATAAGCTCTAGCTTCTTCAGGTGACAGCCTCCGAATTGTCAAAATCTCAAGGATCCTAGACATCGTTCTTAACTATCTAGTGATGCTTGAACTACGATCAAGGCTTGATTCCTCCGGGATACGTAGGTAGCCTTTTATAAAAGGTCCAGCCATTCGACCACTTTGGTCACCCTGTTTCTTTGTCACTCCTCAGTGATAAAGCGCCCCCTCATAGAAGTTCAGATATCCGACCACCTGGGTCACTCCTAGCATATCCCCAGTAGGATCAATTGCTTGACCTCCTAGGTCATTTTCTCTTCTTTTTCCCAAGAAGAGACCGGTTCTCTTCTTCCTTCCCCAAATGATCCTAATTCCGAACTACGGCTGGCTTGATTCCTCCGGATACGTAGGTAGCCTTCCAAAAGGTTCAGCCACTCGACCACCTTGGTCTCCCAATCCGTCTCGGCATTCGCCAGATCGGATCCTTTTCTATCGACAACCCCACTCGCCTTGCAAGTGACGTTGCCGAGGGGCTTCTGTAAGTACCCAAATCTGGCTCATGCCTTCCGGTTAATTTTCCCGACATTTCGGTAATTTTTCCGGTAATTCCCCGGATTTTCCTAAAGTTCCGGAACAATTCCGGAACTGTTCCAAGCCTTTTAAGGGCTGAAGGAAATGCTTGGTGATTAAGAAACACGTTTTTCTTAATCCCAAAACCCTTCTAGAAGACTGCCACCTTGCATGTTTCTAGAAAAATCCATATTTGGCTACTTATGTCGTGCGACATAACCAGCCAGGAAGAGTTCTAGAACCATGCCACCTTGCATGTTTCTAGAAGAATCCAGAAGTGGCTACTTATGTCGCGCGACATAACCAGCCAGGAAAAGTTCTAGAACCATGCCACCTTGCATGTTTCTAGAAGGAATACAGTCATGGCTTGTTATGTCGTGCGACATAACAAGCCCATGCAGGCAGCCTATAAATAGAGGCCTTCACCTCTCATTTGGAACACACCTCCTCCACCCCTCAGTCCCCCTCTATAGGGAATACGCTCCAGAAGCCTCCTCTCTCCTCACATACCCCCCAAATCAACCTAATCCTCCCAAATCCATCCCACACACACTTCCCACACACACACACACTTCCTATACATCAAGAACTCGAGGTTCTCAAGGATCCAAGGCCTGAACTCAGTCTCCGGAGGAGGACGCTAAAAGGCTCCTATATCTAACTTGATATAGGAGTTGTGGATCTTCAAGGGTAACGAGTTTCTACCCCTTTTCCACTCTCTATTTTCCTTTGAATATGAAATCTATGTGTTACATGCATTGATAATGTAGTATTCTGATTAAAGTTGCATGCTTTAGCTTCATATTACCCAGATCCCCATTTCATTTCATTACATTTCATATAAAATCTCCGTTTTGACTTGGTTTTGCATGAACACTCAAGATGAGTGTGGATCCCTCATATCCACACCCTCTTGAAGTGTTCATTATTGTTAAACATGCTCCCTGAGATTTGTTTGTGAAGTAACTTGACCATTTTGGTGCCTTGTTACCTCTGCAAATCTCAGTTGTAAAACCTCTGCAAAATGGCTAGTTATGTCACGCGACATAGGCACCTATGTCACGCGACATAAGTAGCCGCTTGCGTGTTTCACAGTTTCAAGCTGTAATCTGATGTTAATCCCCATAATGATATAATCTGATGTCTATCTGCAATTTAGATAACATCTATGTACATAATGTGTCATCTTTTTTATTAAAATACCATTTTCATACACAAAGATGCATCCTTTGCACTTAAATCTCATTTTCATGCATAAAAATCATCCTTTTTGCATTTAAAATCCCTTTTCACATTAAAGACGCATCTTTTGCATTTAAAAACTCATTTTCATACTCAAAATGCATACTTTGCATAAAAAATCATTCTTTGCCATTTTCATGCATCATTTGTGCATTAAATGCTATTTTCCAACATAAAAATGCATTCTTTGTATAAAAATCTTTTCTTTGCACAAAAAGCATCCCTTGCAACCAAAAGACACGCTTTACATTCTAAAATGTCATCTTTTCATTAAAGAGTCATTTTTCATCATGCATTCCCCCATGTCCCCATTAGCAACCTTGGAACGGACCGGTGTAAAAGTTCTCATCTTTGCATCGTTCCTTCCATTAAAGGTTCCATATCTCTTTAGAAAGGGACACCTTGAACCCTATATCTCCGATTATCGCTTAAGAATGAGTATGAAGCCTCTATACGAGCTCGACCGTCTTAAATCGTAGGATTGATGGGCTAAGGACATTCCTTCCTAAAGAACCTCATCTTTGACCAAAAGAGAGTCATTCTCTCGATCACGCAAGTCCCGAGGGTCCCGAGGTTTAAAATGCGATGATCACAAGTCACAAGATGAGGACGGGATCATAATCCCAAATACATAAATTCCAAGAAATCCCGAGCGACAACCAACAAATGGTTTGTACGTCCGGAAGATAACTTGGGACATTCCCCCCTTTTATTTTCAAACACATGCACACAAAGAAAGCACGCAAGCAAACACGATTAATAAAATCTCGGGAGACTTGCTCCGGCAAGGCACTTTGGGTGAACGCCAAACGTTCTTCCCAAGGGGTAACTTAACCTCCGAACCCATAAAACCTTTTTTTCAAAGTTTTGAGGTAATCAAAATGGCGTGGCGACTCCGTTTTTTCAAATAAATCGGATGTCTTCAAACTCGCGTGAGTTCCAATAAACAAAAATTTTGGGCACACATTCACAAACATGCAGTTATTTGTTCTTGTTTACTTAAAACATGTTTTATTAACCTAATCGGTTGGAAAAGATTGCTCTTCTTTTTCGCAAACTACTCTGGATCCTGGATCAGTGGGCCCCGTCACTACGTCTATAAGCCCCTCGTATTCCACCTGTATTTCGACTTCCCAGGGCGGACAGCCCCGGGCGAGGGTCCTATAGGGCAAGCGGGTCCCACCGATCGAAAGAAAAACGATCCTAAAAGTCTGGCGGGTAATCGAGTCTTAACGAGCATTCGATGTAAATTACGGACAAAGCTGACGTCAAAGTCAAGATCATGTCCGAGGGCTCGACAAAAAGTCGGCATGATTCGGACTGATAAATGTCCACAATTGATCTTGACTTGTCGTCAATTAGGCCGTAATTAGGCATGGAATAATCGTTAATCCTTGATGACTCAGTGTCATGCCGGGAGTCAGTGTATAATTTGTGCCAGTCAGAGTCAAAGTCAAGGCGCCAGTCAATATCTGGTCAAAGCCCGTGACGAAAAACCGGCAGGACTTCGACTGATTAGGGTCCCCGAAAGATATTGACTTGGTATGCCGACTAAGGCTTGAAAGGAAAGGTCTATACACAGACAGGGCATGACACAGACCAGACTAAAAACCAACCGGATCTCGGACAAAGTGTGTCACGGACAAGTGCATGGTCGACACGAGGCTCCATGGGATGTTTGGGTAGTCCCGTGCTTGCACCGAGAGGCGTAATAAGACCAAACGGGCCGCGACAGGGATTTCCCCGGGTTAGGAACGTAGTGTGCAGTGTAAGGTCACGTGCGCGTAGTGTGCAAGCAGTCTATCTTCTTTTTCTGAGTAAAATAGAAATTTTTCATGTGTCTTAAAAAGTATGATGCATGATTTTTTTTTGAATTTTTTTTTTTTAAATCCCTTTTTTTTTTCTTTAAAAATCTTTTTTTTTGAAATTTTTTTTTTTTTGGATTTTTTTTTTTGATTTTTTTGAACTCTTTTTTTTTTTAAAGCAAATAAACACATAAGCATATAATTCAAAATTCAAAGAGACGGATCCGATAGTCAAGATTTTGACTTTTCCGAGGCGACCAAAAACAACACGAAAATGTGAAAATCAACACACACACAACAAATGATTTGAAATGCCGGGACGGAAGCTTGACCCTCAAAAGCTTTTTTTTGAAAACAATGATACCGGTACGTGGGATTGTTAAACCACAATTTATCCCCGACTCGTGTTAGGAGGCGATAACGGGAAGTTTAATGGTTTCCACCGATATACCAAATATCATTTTTTTTTTAGATAAAGCTTATTTCATCCCCAGCGGAGTCGCCACTGTAACGATGTGTACCCGATTTTTTTTGAAATCAAACGGAGTCGCCACGCCATTTTTGTTTTAAGGGCCAAAACTTTGAAAAATGCCCGAGATTAGAGATTTGGGTTCGAAGGTCACGTTACACGCCGGGAAGAACGTTAGTGTTCACCCAGAATGCCTCGTAAAACGAGTCTTCCAAGCATTAAAAACCATTTGTGTGTGTGTGTGTGTGTTTTTGGCCAAAATAAGTTGAAACTGAAAAGTAAAAATTGGGAACTCTTTATTAGACTTTGAACAAATCCCATGATTTTTGATGTGATTTTTGGGTTGAGTTTTGGGACTCAAAAGATTTTTTGAAGTTGAAAACCAATTCTGCCAGAATGAAAAAGGCAGTGGACACTTTATTTTAAAATGGGTTTAAGGGCTTAAAATTCTCAGAATATGGGGAAAGTCTGAGAATTAAAGTTGTTCAAAACACCTTAAATAAGGTTTCTATAAAAGAACTTTCCAATTTTGAGATGATTTGGTGGACCAAAACCTTCTGGTAATCTCAGATATGAAATCTGGATTTCCAGAGACTGAGGAACTTACCTTTAAAATAAAATTTGAAAAAGGGAGTTTTACTCACTCAAAAAATAAAGTAAAATATTTCTGGAAAGCTCTGGATGTTGTCTACAAAAAGTGTTTTGTAGTAAACATCAAATTCCAAGTTTCTTTATGTCCAAAAAATTAGACCATGGACTGAGGTCTTAGAGAAAGGCTACTGGACAGCAACTTCCTCTTGAAGAAAAATATGATTTTAAAGGGGGTTTGGCATCCATGCTTGTCCCCATTTACCTAAGCTTTGATTAGTGATAACTAAACATTTTAGTGGTGATCTACTATATCAAGCTATCCTTGGGGTACATTAGGACTTTAAGCATTTCATTTGCTTGGGAAGGGGAATTTTATCCTTTGAAATCAAGATTTGATGTATGAAAATGATTTTTAGGGTTTTGAAAATGTGTTTGAAAGTAAGTAAAGATACTTTGAAAAGAATGTTGATCCTTGTAGAGGATCATCCATGGAGATGAACTTCCATGGTGATCCTCTTGGATCTAGAGCAAGAAGATGAACAAACTACATTTTGGAGTTTAAAAATGCATGCATGGATGAGAGAGTTTTAGAGTGAGGAGAAGGAGGTTATACCTATCTTCTTTGTGTTTTGTGTTTGAATGGATTCAAGGCTTGAAAGTGTTTAGGGTTTGAATGTGTTTAGGGTTTGAATGTGTTTAGGGTTTGTGATTAGAGTTGGTCAAAGAGAAAACAAGTAGATAACAATGAAGTCCTCTATGTTTTATCTCTAATCCTCCTCCTAAGGGGTGATTTGAGCTTGGGTTAGTGTGTGTATGAGAGTGTTTTGAAAGTGTTTTGAGTGAGTGGGATTTGGGAAAGATTCAAGAGAAAATGGTGGCAATTCAAGTGAATTCCCACTATTTTCTCCCTATTTTTCGCCAAAGTGCAGTTGTAAAATGTGTTGTTCCTCCTTATTTCTGTGACTGAAGGGCTCAATTTATAGGCACTCTGAAATTACAATCATGTCCGCGCGGATGTATGTGTAAGCGTGCACTGTTCATTAAATGCTGCTCCAGGCTTTGGACAGGAAGAATAAAATTCAAATTAAGCAACCAGAAAATGTTCCAGCCACTTCTATTTCGGGTTTTTGACCTTTCTTTTGCTTTTTTGATTCTTTTCCATGGTTTATCTTTAAATGGCAATCCCTAATCTACCCTCACTTTGTTAGAAATGTTAGGAATTGTTAGAAATATTAGAAATGTTAAAACTTTCGTTAATTTTCTAACAAAAATTCTAACAACTCAAATTGGAGCACTTACACAAGGGGCTCTATTTGGTGCTGATCGAGCACTGGTGGGATGTTACCTACACGTTTCACTTCTTCTGGGGGGAGGCTACCGTGACCCCCACTGATTATGCCGCTATCACTAGCTTGTCCTTCAAGGGGCTTAGCTTGGAGTGGAACCACGGGTACACGGACACGGAGCTGATGGATCTGCTGGGGATTGTTCTCGTGCCGAGGAAGGGAATGGGCATGGAGTATGCCGTGGTGGACGCGAAGTTGACCGAGAGCATAGCTCGTTATGAGAGGGGGGACCAGACCATCTCAGCTGAGCAGATCGCTCACTGTTTCTTGTGGTTCGCCCTTTCTAGCACTCTGTTTGGGCAGGCTGAGGGCACAGATATGTTCGCCTTGCTGGGGTCTTTGGCGAATATATACATGATAGACGAGTATGCCTGGGGAGAGGCAGGCTTGGCGGAGTTGTACTTCGCTTTGGACAGATATAGCAGGAAGGCGTCCACCTCCCTGACCTGCTTCGAGTTCCCGTTAGAGGTATACTTTCTTCTTCTTCTCTTTATTCCCTTGTACATATTGTGTATGCACTTTTGGTATTGATGGGTCTCCTTTGTCGGATGCAGGTTTGGGCTCTGGAGATCTTCGGATGTGCGTTGTGGAACCATGTCCCGGAGGAGGCTTTCGCATACCCAGCTATGCTTTGGTGGACGAAGGATGCCTGGGTGAAGAGGACTAGCAGAACTATGAGGAAGGTGAGGTACAATGACATGGTTCCATTTTTTACGGTGGAGGCCAATGATAGGGTTAATTTTTACCCTTGGGATCGGTTCGAGGTTGATCAGCTGGGCGGTGATGATCGCTGGACGAGGCAGAGGTGTATCTTGCGGGGACTCACCTGTGATGTCTACTATTTGGGGGAGAGGGTGACGAGGCAGCATGGTTTAGGGATGACTACTTTGGCACCGGCTGAGCCTCCGGCTGACATGATGTATCCTCGGGAAGGGTCAGCGAACTGGTAGTGGTTTAGGGGTGGGTGGCCCGCCCTGGAGTATGTCACTCAGGAGCCCTATCTGGCGTTTGTGGGATGCAGGCTGAGGACGCCTCAGGTGCCGAGGAAGGGAGTTCGGTCGTGAGGATCCCTCGAGCTGAATTCTCATATACCTAGGAGGGGGTTAGGATGAGGGCGCAGATTCCCCTCCCAGAGGTGACACCGCGAGCTTTCCGGCCTCGACCGAATGCTCAGGTATGTGCTGATCGCGTTCTGATTATTTAGCCTTTGTACTTCTTATGTCATTGCTTCAACTGTTTTTTGATGTTTTCATTTCTTCTTTGCAGTACTAGTCCTGGGTTGTGGATCGACTTCTGCGCCAGGTCATCGGGGCTA
Source organism: Adenophora triphylla var. japonica (assembly GCA_022495995.1). Lineage (NCBI taxonomy): Eukaryota > Viridiplantae > Streptophyta > Magnoliopsida > Asterales > Campanulaceae > Adenophora > Adenophora triphylla. The sequence goes on from JAFEMH010001175.1 coordinate 380,287, forward strand.
AGAGGTTCATTCGCAACCTCGTGACGCAGGGGAACGCTCGGGGTTCCGAAAGGGTGTCGCGACTAGCGTCTAGTGCCTCTGCGAGAGAGAGGTCGCCTATTCCTGCCAGCGGGACTATGCCAGGCAGGAGGTCTATGGAGACTCCTCGTACTCAGCCCAGGGAGTCGATGGACATTTCTCCTTCTCCCTACATGGACAGGAGCGTGGAGCTTTCCCGGGATCACATCATCTTCGGGGGCATGGTGGGGCCGAGCTATGTACAGGGCGGGGATGGCGAGGGCTCCTCTTCTCATCGCGGGGGTTACGGTGCCTTTGAGTCACAGGGGGATTATGGAACTCCTTTGCAGACTCAGGGGACGTACGGCCAGAGTTCTGACGCCTTCTCCTTCGGGTACGACTTCTTTACCGACATCGGGGTGACGTACCAAGGCGTGTCTGCTGATCCTGAGGATACATATTCTGATGCTGAGCACGATGACGTAGAGCCGGGGATGGCTTTCCCAGAGGCCACTATGGAGGGACCGAGCACGGCTCAACGGAGGGTGCAGAGGCGCGGCAAGGGGATTGCCAGGGAGGAAGATCCCGTTCATGATTCGGACAGCGATTCTGAGTGACTGTACCTGTTAGGGCAGAGAGAGAAAACATATATACATTTTATGCACATTTTTTAATATTTTTTTGGAATGTAATAACTAGGTTACTACATTTTATTTCACTATATTTTTTGTATTTTTGTTTCATTAATTCTGTACTGAATACAAGTTACATGAGCCCAGTTGGGTGTTTTATGTGGGATTTTGAATGGAATATTTGTTGGGATTTTGAAAAAAATGGGGAATGGGCAACTTTTTGCTGCTTGGCTGTTTGGGGAAATATTTCCTCATTTGGGGACAGCAGTTTTTACTGCTGTCAGAAAAATTTTTGGACCGGGAGACAATCTTATCCGCGTGGATGAGATTTAGGCTGCAATCTCATCCGCGCGAAGAAGTGCAGCATCTGGCAAGGTGTAGACACCCCATTCTGAACCAATAATTCATGATTACACTACTCTTCGTCTCACTTTTGTGTTTTGATGAAAGCATATCAGTTTCGTCATGTTTCGTTAAGTTTCTAACTAACCTCGTTAGTTTTGGACCTAACTGACTAACGGAATAACTGAAGAGGACAAAATAGTCAACCGACTAGTTGTCTCGCACGAGACATACGTGTCTCGCATGAGACAACCCCTCTGCAGGATGTGCAGAATCACAATCCTTCTCCGTTTCAAACTCTTTTCTTGATAAACATCATCTAATCCGGTTCTCCAATCATATCTGAGTTCTGGAACCTTCCTTGAATCTCCTAATCTTGGTGACCAAGTAATCCATCCACCTCTTAAACCCCTATAAATACCTGATGGCTTTCAATATTTCAGAAGTCCCCGATCCACGATCAAAAACACACAACACACACATTTTGTTGGTTTCTCTCCCTGAAAGATTCCTACAAAATCACCCTAAAATCACCCCCTAAATCACCTAGAGTTTGTTTATCAACCTTGTTGATCAACAAACATCAAAGCCCAAATCAAGGATTGAGGCGAAGCTCTGTCCGCATCAAGATTCAACTCTCATATTGAGTCGAAGCTCTGCCCAAATTACTTCTCGACCGAGAAGACATCTTAGAACCACGTTCTAAAACAAATATTCCCTAAACAAGGTAAACTCTTATACTTTTATTCTTCTTCTCAACCACTCCATTGGCTTTTAGAGTAGTGTAATCCCATCAAAAGGATTAGCCTAGAGTCCTTTCAATTGATGAAGGCGATCTAGAAGCATACAATCTGACATCCCTAATCAAGAAATTGATTAGGGTTTTCTTGTTCTTTTATTTAATTAGTAATTAAAAAGATTGATAATACTCAATTGGCAAGACCGATCTTCGGATTGGGTGGAATGGGTGCTTCTCGACCTTTCCATTCCATAACTTAACCCCCGAACCCTCAAATCTCTTTAAAATAAAAAAGGTTTTTCTTATTGTTTTCCTAAATAAATAATAAGTGGCGACTTAAAGATGTTAAAGAAAAATCACGCATCACTACACAAGGTTATTTAAATTTTCACCTCAGATCTGGTTTTTATCACTCAGATTCATCTTCCTCTCTATTTTTTCTGGAGTCTTCGAGCAAAACCATAAGAAGCCATGGAAAACATGAAGAATTCTCCTAAATTGCCAAAGGAGTTGCAAATGGTCTTCTTCAAAAAATTCAAGGAATGGTCTCGGGAGATCATGCATGGGAATAAGGTGTTCTTTGAGGAGAGGTACAAGATCAAATCCTTGTGGTCTCTTAAGGAGCTTGTTCCGGATTATGACTTGATGAGGGCTTCCGCCGCGTTTTGGGACAGTCGGAGGCACGTCTTTTGCTTCTCCTACAACGAGATGGTTCCCACCCTTGAAGATTTTAGGGCTTTACTTGGAGGGCCCGAGGTGGAAGAGGTTGCACTTCCCTTGCCCGAAGGAATGTCCTTCGTCAACAAATTGTCTAGTCTTCTTCAAACCTCTCCGGAGGAAGCCCGAGGTATGATTCGAGGACCTGACTATTTTGACATTTCTTGTCTTTCGGATAGGTTTAGGAGCTTGGGTATGGTTGGTGATTGCTATTGGGATGCATTTTCTCTTTGTGCAATCGGGTCCTTGTTCATGGTTTGTTCCTTTGGGATGTGTCACCGGTCTTTGTTAGACGTTGTTGTTCACTGCCGATTGGGTCGGGATATAGCTCCCTTGATCTTGGGAGAGACCCTTCATGCTATTGACCGATTGGCTACCGGGAAGCGTTACATGCACGGGGGAAGCCCGTTTCTGCTGTCGATGTGGCTGATGGAGAGGCTTGGGGTCCTGCGGGAGGCTCCACACACATTCAGGCCATGGACTTTCGCCAAGAGGGGGTTATAGTTGAGATCGAGGATCAGGCCTTGTGGGAGCGCTGGATGGCTCAGCGTCGTACCAAGGATATCCGATGGTGGATTCCGCACTGGCAGATAGAGACTAGGAGGACGCTTCAGGACGAATCTCAGGTAGTCATGCTTCCGAGGCTCTGTTGGTCTACCTTCTACATTCCAGCTCTAGTTCTCAGACAGTTCGGGATGGAGCAGGTTCCTTTGGAGGGCTGTGATGATATTACCACCCGGGTGGTGATGTTTGTTTCTATGGATGATTCATCTGCATTTTCCTTCTTCTCCCGAGTATGGAGGTACCATGTTTTTCCTCCGATGGTCCTTCTCAGGCGTCCGGAGCGTATTTTTCTGTCCACTCGGTACTTGGATTGGTACGAGGGACACATGGGGGAGACTCGGGTGGCACTTATGAGGAGGCATGAGGCTATTATGGGATCGGAAGACGTCCCAGTTTCAGTATTGAGGAGAGCTGAGGCTAGGGCTAGTCTTTACGACAGGAGCGGGGATGACATGTTTGACTATGAGGTGAAAGTGGAACGTCAAAGAGACAGGATTCCTATGGCGCTGCCCAGGAGGCAAGAGATTAGAGACGAAGCCCAGCGACTGTGCAGCTCGATAGAGGCGAGCTTGATGGATCCGACCCCTATGCCGGAGCTAGGGAGGAGGAGGACGGACATCATTCCCGTGCCTAGGAAGAACACGAGGCATGATGAGAGGAGACGAAAGAGGAAAGAAGGGGATGCAAGCACTAGTGGCTAGGGCCTCAAGTATCCACTGATCATCCTTGCAGGCACATTAGTTTATAGTTATGTATTTTTTATATTTTAGCTTAGTTGTGAGTTTAAGAGTAGACCGGGCTTGAACTCATCAAAAAGTTTTTTAATTGTAATGAATATATGAATTGCATTAGAGTTTTTCGAGACGCAGTCATGACTTGATCAATGTGTTGATGACAAAGTATGATTTTTGTTTATGTTTTAGACCGAACCGTTTCCGGCTGCCTACGTTCCCATTTTACAAGAGGACTGAGGGGCTCAGGTCTCTGTTGTTCGACTCTATGAGTTTGATTGTTTTTTTTAGAAGGGGTAGGTAGAGAAAGGGACGAGAGAAGTGCAACCCTGTTTTTTACCTAGGCTGCCCTTTCAGGTTTTTAACCTAGTTGGGTATTACTCTTTTAACACTTTTGAGGAGAGATGACTTGATCTTCAGGCATAGTATAAGCGGAGCTTGTCTCCTTTCACCGGATGCACGAAAGGATTTCAATCTAAGTTTTCGAGCTGCATGGCCCCTCCAGAAAAGATCTTCTGAACTACATAGGGTCCGATCCAGATGGGCTCCCATTTGCCAAGTGAATTGGAGTGGGTTGGAGGCTTTTCTTTTAGCACGAGGTTGCCTTCTCGGATGTCTCTATGTTTCACTCTCTTGTCAAAAGATCTGGCCATTCTTGCTTGGTAAGCCCAGGTGTGTTCCATGGCTTTTAGACGACGTTCATCTAGCATGGCCAACTCATCGTGGCGACTTTGGAGCCATTCAACTTCGTTGATCTGATTTTCCAACAACACACGGAGTGAGGGGACTTCCAATTCGATTGGGAGAACGGCCTCCATTCCGTAAGTGAGGGCAAAGGGCGTTTCTCCTGTGGCAGTTCTGACGGATGTTATGTGTCTCCAGAGGGCAAGGTGGAGCTTGTCTGGCCAATCTCTGCCTCGGACAGCCATCTTCCTGATGATGTTTTCTAGAGTCTTGTTTGCTGCTTCAATGGCGCCGTTGGTTTGCGACCGATAAGGGGATGACTTGTGACGATTTATCTTGAACTCTGCCAACAATCTGTCGCATTCTCCCTCAAAATGAGAGCCATTATCAGAAATCAGTTTAGCTGGAAAATCGTATCTGCACATGATGTTTTCTTTGATAAAGAGGGTCACCTTCTTGGAATTAAGGACTTTGTAAGACTTGGCCTCAACCCATTTGGTGAAATAATCTATGGCTACCAGGATGAACTCGTGACTGTTGCTTCCTGGTGGGGTAACCTTGCCGATGACGTCGATTCCCCAGGTAACGAAAGGCCAAGGGGTTTTCATGCAGTAGAGGTCGTGTGGAGGCAAATGGTTGAGATTTGAATAGCGCTGACATTTATCGTAGCTTCTCACGAACTGGATGCAATCCGTTTCCATAGAGATACAGAAATATCCCATTCTCGGGATTGACCTGCACATTAAGGCTTGAGCATTCATGTGGGGGCCACAGGTACCACCATGTACTTCATTCATTAGCTCGGCAGCCCTTTGTTTGCTGATGCAGCGTAAGAGGGGACCCCGGTAACGTTTTTGTATAGGGTATCTCCCATAAGGATGTAGTGGGAAGCCAGGCGTTTAAGAGCTATCATACTTTTTGCCTTGATTCCTTCTTTGTATTCCCCGTCTTTATTTTTGAAAGAGGCTTCACCGCTTTTCAAGTATTGGTAGATCTGAGCATACCACGGGTCCTCTACTGGTTCCTCCTCTACTTCAATCTCAAAACAGTATGCTGGGTTTTCTCTTCTCCCAACCCTAAAGGGTTTGACTGATTTTCCTTCAGGTATTTCGACAAGAGAGGCTAGTGTTGCCAGGGCATCTGCGAACATGTTGCAATCTCTGGGCAGATAGTGGAAGCTGACCTCCTTGAACTGGGCCACGAGGTCTTCCATATAGATGTGGTACTTTTGCAGACCCGGGTCAATTGTTTTCCACTTGTTGGACACTTGGTTGATGATGAGGGCGGAGTCACCGTATACTTCTAACTTCTTGATGTTCCTTTCTAAGGTGGCCTCCAATCCAGCTATGCAGGCTTCATTCTCACGGCATTGTTAGTGACTTCGAAATTGAGCTTTACGGCTATGGGAGTATGTTCATCAGTGGGGTCGACCAGGAGCATTCCTATCATATTCCCTCGTCTGTTCGTTGCCCCATCAAAGAAGAGTTGCCAGCAATTTTTTTCTTCTAGAGCGAAAATTCCATCGTCAGGGAATTGAGGTTCAGGTCCTTAGCATTCATCACTTGGGAAGTCAGCCAGTTGTTCTGCCATTACCTGCCCTTTCACGGATTTTCTCGTCACATAAGTGATGTCGTATTCGTCCAGGAAGAATGACCATTTTGCCAATCTCATGGAGAGGGAGGGCTTGTCGAACAGGTACTTGATGGGATCCACCCTTGAGACCAAGTGCACTGAGTGAGACTGCATGTAGTGCTTCAACTTTCCCACTACCCATACTAGACTTGCGCAGGTCTTCTCGCAAACTGAGTAGTTGAGTTCGCTGCCTTATAGCTTTCTGCTCACAAAATAGATGGTGCTTTCAACTTTGGAGTCTTTCTTCTCCTGTGCCAGCATAGCCCCAATTGTTGTGTCTGTGACAGTCAGGTATAGCAGTAGTGGCTTTTGCCGATGTGGGGGCAAAGGATTGGAGGATTCACAAGGTATGACTTGATCTTCTCAAAAGCAAACTGGCATTCTGGGTTCCATTCAGTGCATGTGCTCTTCTTCATCAGCTTAAAGATAGGCTCACAGATGGAGGTTAGTTGATTCACAAAGCGGCTTATGTACTGCAGCCTTCCCATGAAAGATTTGACTTCTATCAGTGTTTGAGGTGGCTTCATCTCAACAATGGCTTTGATCTTCTGCGGGTCTACTTCAATTCCCCGTTCAGTTACCATGTACCCCAACACCTTACCTCGCTTGACGCCGAAGGAGCATTTAGCTGGGTTCAGCCTCATGGAATGTTCTCTGAGACGGTCGAAGAATTTTCTCAAATCGATGAAGTGCTTGCCATCGGATCCTTTGGAGTGGACTATCATGTCATCGACGTAGACCTTGATTTCTTTATGAATCATGTCGTGGAATAGGGCGGTGGCTGCCCTCTGATAGGTAGTCCCAGCGTTCTTCAGACCAAAAGACATGACTGTGTAGCAGTATGTCCCCCAGGGGGTAGTAAAAGATGTCTTAGCCTGGTCCTCTTCGGCCATTTTGATCTGGTTGTAGCCAGCGAAACCGTCAACGAAATACTTAACTTCGTAGTTGGCCGTGGTATCTACCAGCATGTCAATGTTGGGCAGGAGGAAGTCGTCCTTTGGGCTGGCTTTGTTGAGATCTCTGAAATCCACGCAGCATCAGACTTTTCCGTTAGCATTGGTGACTGTTACGATGTTGGAGAGCCAGGTGGGGTATTCAATGACCCCGATGAATCCCGCTTTGAGCATCTTCTCAATTTCTTCCTTTACTTGTAACGACCATTCAAGCTTGATCTTTCTCAGCTTTTGTTTTACCGGCTTGACTTCGGGTCCAATGGTATCCTGTGCTACACTATGGAGGGATCGAGGTCGGACATATCCTTGTAAGACCATGCAAACACGTCCACAAATTCCCTGAGTTGTTCAGTCAGAGTTGCTTGTTCGGCCCCGTCGAAAAAACTGCCAATTTGCGTCTCTTTAGGCTCTTCTGCAGTTCCCAGATTCACATGAGTCAAAACCTCCTTGGCAGCTTGGGCTCGGTTTTTCTTTCTCGACAACCTCGCTTAAAGATTTCTTTAATGTATTATTCGTTTAGTGTGTCTGCATCTTTATCTAGTGAATCATTATTAACCGTTTTTAAGTTATTAGTTAATTTATCATTAGTTAAAGTGGCGATCAGGGGATACTCGAAAAGGTCGATCATTTCATTTAGAGTAAAAGGAAGTACATCATTGGCTACAATTTCATAGTCTTCTGGTGTAAGGCCATCAGACGACTCTAGGGACTCAAATTCGACGACAAGAGACTCAGAGGACTTGAGATAGGTGGACACAAGGGGACGAGGGACCAATCCAAGCTTCGTGATCATTTCTTCTTTGCTTGCGGATGGACCAGAGAGAGTCTCCCAATTTTTCAGGGGCATGGTAGACTGCATGACCATGGCTCGGGGATCCAATAGCTTCTGTCTTCCCGCTTCACATACCGCAATCATTTCTTTCACTGAACCCAAGTCGATCAGGTCTGGAATGTGTATTTCTTCCCCAAACATTTGCTGCATGACGGAACCATCCCATTCATCTAGGGAGAATTCTGGAGTCTTGGCCTTTGGCATGACCAATTCAAACTCAGCTTTTGTCGCCTCTTCGACAGTCGGGATGACTTCATTGAGCTTCTCAAACTGCTTTACCAGCTCCGGCACTCCTTTGAAAGTATACTCACTTTTCATGGTGGTAGTAGTCCCAAGTATCTGCAAATCGAGAAACATGCTTCGGACGGGGTTGGCTTTGGTTCCCCTGAACTTGCTAAGATTCTCCTGTAGTTTCAACCAGCCTTCTGTAGGAGCGAGCTTTTTGACTGCGGCGTTGTCCACCTGTGGAGCGCCCATGTCAAGACTGAAAGGGAGAGATTTAGGACCATTAAAAGGGATCTTTTTTGCAACGGCTTCCCTCCTCTTCCGAGCAATTTCCTTTTCTTTTGCAATCTCCTCCGAGGTTGGCTCATATCCCAGACCATGGCAAGTTTTCTGTTCCTTCACTTCAATGAACTTGTGAGTCCCTTGTAGGCATTTCCCGACCTGCACTCCAGTGTAGTTCATTTTTCTCATCATCCTCATAACGGGAGGGATTTTGTCTCGAGTGACAGTCAGATCCACATTACACACTTGAGCTTTAGGAGATTCGACTGTGAAGACGGTCAGCATAAAACCATCTTCATCATGCTTGATTTCCAGGATAGGTATTCCACCTCTGTCAGTGCCCTCCAGAGTGACTAGGTCTCCGTAAATGGTTGTTAGATCTCCCTCTGAAATGAACTTTACACACTGATGAAGGCTTGAAGCGACCCCATTGACTCGTGCAGCCAAGGTCTTCCCAAAAGGGTATTAAAGGTGATTGGGATATCAATGACTTGGAATTCTAGCGGGTATCATCTTCTTGCCGTACTCACGTGTTTAAAGTAGCACTCTGCATCAGTATGAGATGTTGAGTCATGTGCCTGACCGTAGGGAGGAAGGCTTCAGATCTCGGGCTTGATGCCGAGGTGCTCATGATCTTGGCCGAGGATGTTCATTCCGTAATCTATCACAACTAAGACCCGAGGGAGGCGTCGTTCATCCAATTGGACCGTGATGAAGAGAGGCTCATTATTATCGGCTCCAAACTGGGGGAGATCAAGGTCTGTGAAGGTGACTATGTTTTCGTAGTGGATGTTCCCAATTAGTTGCACCACGTCGTCAGGGGTAGCATCAATAAGGACCAGTGTGCGGGCAAAACTTTCCTCCAATTTTAGCTTGTGGGGATAAGATGAGGTGAGTAAGGACGACAGAGAGATGTTAGCTTGAGTCTTTTTCAACTGAGTGAGCACAGGATCCTCTTTCTCGAGGTCAGGAGTTTCAGCTATCTTGGCATAAGGGTTACGGTTCTCCTTGGGTGCTTGATCTGCTGACTTCTTTTCTGTCTTGGGATTATCCTAGTGGATCTGCCCGGATCTGGTCAACAGGTTCACTTCTCCTTCTGGCTTATCCGTTACTTCTTTACAGGACTCTTTCAATGCTGCTAGGGTCAACGGAGGAGCTTGCTTGGCAACTGGCCACTGGTTCTGACAGATTTTGTTACAAGTTTCTCGAAGCTTAACAATAGTGAGGGGCTGAGCTTGGGAATAGTAAGTATTATCAAGCTTCTCGGGCAGCCTTCCGGATTGCTTCCCAAGTTACGGGTTTCTGAACCTGGGGTTGATCTGTCGTTCCTTGAATGGCCCACCGATATCGAAGATTGAATTGCCATGTAGCGAAAGAGGCAACCCATCCTTCTATGTTTTCTTTATTTTCTTTAGTCAATAAGTCAACCGGACAAAAGAGATTTTTTAGAAGTGTATACCTGCAAGGGTATGTTTTCAAAAAGGTGTGGAGGGAAGTCCCCGATTTGTATTACAGACTAATGAAACTAGTACGTGGCGTCGTTCTCCCATAGCTTATCCCCGGCTCCCATAAGGAGGCATTTTAAGAGGAAGTTTAATGGTTTCCAGTCTATATACTGAGTATCATCATTTTTTTGAAAATGGCCTCATTTGCTGAGGTCACAAAAGAACTCATTTTGGAGTTTGGCTCTTTTGAGAGGGCATGGACGTGGAAAGGCATACGAAAGCCCTTACCGACAGAAATCAGTGTTTAGCTCTACTTCCCCTATAACGCAGAAAAAGAAGACTCGTCGAGACATCTGAAAACGTGTTTTATCCAAAATGATCACAAAACTGCCCAAGATCCTTCATCAGTTTGAAATGCATTTATGACCGGACCATTTCTGGTTGCCTACGTTCCCCTCGTTGTGAGGAGTTCAGACCATCGTAGTTCTACCATTGAGCAATACGAGTGATCATTTGAAATAAGACCATTTCATTAAGTGTAAAATAGTGTCCCGAGTCTAGCGAGAAAAGAAGAAGACTCATACAGAAGTTAGATGTTTAACTACCATGCCCATAATGGACTACAATAGCAGATGACCACGGAGGACTTAGGTGAAAGGAAAATACTAGAGCCTACAAAGCTTGACTAAAAGACTAATTTAACATTTTCATTTAAGGATGGGTAGCCCCCACCATAGATACTCTTCATCGGGTGCTCGGATCGCGAGCCTTAAGATTGCGCAGTTATCTGTGTCGCGGCTTAGGTTCATTAGGGTAGAGGACATAATAGTCAAATTTCCCTGATGGTTCCCTGAGTGTCCCTACACTGGTATCACCGAATTCGAACCTTTATTTCAACTTTTGTTGGGAGGAGGCTTTCTTCTTCTTGGTAGGACGATCCTCGTTTATCTCATCTTGATAGTCCCTCTCGAGAAAGTCGGGGCAGTCACATACATCCTACCAAATGTGTTCGACAATATGGTAGGTTTGGAGCTCTTGAAATGCTACCGAGCCGCTTTGAGTCGAAATGATCGAGGAGATTTGCTCGAATAGGTGACATAGTAATCAAATTTTTCGGATGGCTCTATGAGGGTTCCCGCTGCGGGATCACCAGCTTCATATCTTGCCTTCAACTTTTGCTGGGAAGAGGGCTTTGTTTTCCTTTTTGGGGGACAGTCTTCACTGATTTCATCTCGGTAGTCCCTCTCGAGACAATCGGGGCAGTCGCAGACATCCTACCAAATGTGTTCGACAGCTGGTGGTGAATTTGGGGCCTCAAGATGCTGGTTGCTGGGTTCGCCTGGAAGCAAATGATTGGATCCTTAGGGGTAACGAGAGACATTAGAAACTAGGGGAGCAGGCAAGTATTTCTCCTTTAGGGGAGCTCTAGTTAGCTGGGGAATTTTCAAGGTTCCGAAATGACGTGTGGCTTCCTCGATCCAGGCCCGCTGCTCATTCTGGCGTTCCTCAAGAGCCCTGACGGCTAACCATACTTCCTCTATTGTTCGGAAGCTTCCTGGGGGTGAAGTGTCATTTCCTTTACTGATATCTGTTCGGACAGCTTGGGAAGCGCCGGGATTTGCCTGACTGGTACCATTCTTAGGAGGGACATTTGACTGCTGAGAAAAGCCGAACCGACCCATCCCCGATCACGCTTAGATCAAACATGACGGGACAATTTGAGTTGTTGCTTGGGGGCCAGTTGACCCGTAGGCCGAGAAGTAGGGGTTCTGGCGGTAGTCACATAGGAGGCTGGTGGTGGCATCCTGACATATTCGGGGCGACCGAGAGTGGGAGTAGGATTCTCTTCTTCCTTCATGGTAAAAGTGCCATCGGGATTGAGACTGGCGATCAAACCATGACTCTTAAATAGCCTTCAAGAGGTTGTTCATCCTGAGCTTCCTATCGCCTCATATGTTCAACCAACTGATCCAATGCTGATCTGTCAAGGGATCTCGAAAGGCTGAGTGGTATTGTCCCCATTGTTACCCGATGCGTGACATTCGAAAACCGGAGTTGAAGCAAATGGTGAAGCCGACGATGAGCTTCGATTCTTCCCAACTAGCCAGACGGTGACCCGGTGTCCGTAGCCAAGCTTTGTGAGGTGCTGCGGGAGGAAGATATAAGGGAGGTTCAAACTTTGGGAGTTGAAGAAAAGGGGTAGGTGTTGGGGCTCAGGGCTCATGCAACATGCGTTTATTTGTTTGAGTTTACTTAAAACGTATTTTCTTAAACCCTAAGCGGTTGGAAAAGATTGCTCTTTTATTTTTTTGCTATTCTCGACCCCGGATTAGCGGGACCCATCACTACGCCCGCGTACCTCAACCTATAACCTCAAACAAGTGGTTTCGTGAGCAAGTGGGTCCCACCGACCGAAAAGGAAAACGAATCCTAAGGTCCGCGGATCATGAAGTCTTAACGCGCACTCATGTAAATTACCGACAAGGCCAAATTATCGAGGGTCAAGATCGAGTTAAGGTGCTCGATGAAAAGCCGGCGATGACCTTGACCGATAATAGTCCACAAGGGATCTTGACTCGTCATTGGTTACAGAATTAAACATGGATTGAGCATTAATCCTTGATGACTCGGTGTCACACCGGAGCCAGGTGCATAAACCGTGCGGGTCAAAGTCAAAGTCCGAGCCCCGGTCAAGATCGAGTCAAAGTTCATGACGGAAAACCGGTATGACTTCGGCGAGTTAGGTCCGCGGGGATCCTGACTTGGCACGTTGACTAGGGTTTGACCTACGCGGGGTATACAGTGACACATTCTGACACGGACCGGACCAAAAACTAACAAAGTCTCGGAAAAAGTGTGTCACGGACAAGTGTAGGGTCGACACGAGGGTAAATCAATGGCTGTTTGGGTCGTCACCGCCGCACCGAGAGGCGTAGTAAGGCCTCCCAGTACGCTACCGAGATTTCTGATTAAGGACGTAATGTGCAAAGGTACTGGGCCAATGTGCGCGTAGTGTGCGGCAGCTTCTATATTCTTTTTGAGTAAAAATAGAAAGTTTCAATTGTGTCTTAAAAGCATGATGCATGTAAAAAAGATTATTTTTTGAAAACAATTTTTTGAAATGAGACCAATACGTGGCGTTGTTCCCCCATAGCTTATCCCCGGCTCCCATAAGGAGGCATTTTAAGAGGAAATTTAATGGTTTCCAGCCTATATACTAATTATCATCATTTTTTTTCGGAAAACATGTAAACACATAAATGCACGAGCACATATGCACATAAACACATAAAGTTTAAACAGTTAAGGAAATGAATCCGACAGTCAAAATTGTCTTTCCCGGGACGGTTAAATCGATAACAACGCGAAATGGGAAAAACACATACACACACCAAAAACAAAAATTTCAAGTGTTGAGACGAAAGTTTGACCCGCAAAATCTTTTTTTTATTATTTTTTTTTTAAAACAAGTTTTATTATTTGTTTGAAAAACGAGTTTTTTTTTTTTTAAAAAAAAGCTTATAAGTCCCAGTAAGTCGCCACCGTAATGTACCCGATTTCTCTTTTGCGAAAAATCAACGGAGTCGCCACGCCGTTTTTTGTTTAAGGGCCAAAACTTTGAAAAATGCCTAAAATTAGAGAAAATGAGTTCGGAGGTCACGTTACACTCCGGGATGGACGTTTTGACGTGCACCCGGAATGCCTCGTATGACGAGTCTTCCTCACTTGAAACATTTTTTTTTGTGTGTGTGTATGTGTGTGTTTTTAAAAAAGATTTAAAAAAAAGGGTTTTCTGGAAATAACTGAAATTCTAGGGACTGAACTGAAAAACAGTTTGAAAACAGTGATTAAACTGAAAATAATGTAAAACTGGAAAACTCAAGCTTGCAGATGACAATGTCATCCGCGTGGATGAGACTCAGAGTGCAATCTTATCCGCGGATGGGCTCGCATGTCAATATTTTTTACAAGCTTTCCAATTTAGTCACCGTAATTTCGGAAACTTAACCGGATTTACAGGATTTAACCTGAAATGTACCGAAAGCGTAAAATGAAGGAATTATTTGGATTTTTGGCATCCATGTTTTGTCCTCTCTTTCCCTAGACTTTGATTAATGGTCATAAGTGATGAATCCACTTAACCAAGCCATCCCGGGGGTACATTAGGACTTTGAAAACACGTCATTTGCTAGGGACAAGGGGGATTTTGACATGAAAAGTAAGTTGACAAGAGAGTTAGATCAAGATGTATCAACTTTAGAGGAAGATCTCTAAGGTGGTCATAAGAAGACCATCCTTGAGACCTAACTCAAGTGTATCTTATACATTTTGTGTGACCTAAATTGTGAGTCTAGATGATTTTCATCCAAGGAAAGAGTTCCAAGGTGAGCATCTTAGACATAGGGAGGGGGATTTACAAGGAAGTAAATAATATGGACCTTTTAAAGTGGTCATCTACGGAGATGGACTCCAAGATGACCATACTTTAGGTCAAAAAAGCAAGTACCAAGTGAAATCTAGTTAATGTAAAAAAGGGACATAGGGAATTTACATAATGAAAAATAAGGACCCTTGTAGAGAATCATCCATGGAGATGAACTCCATGGAGATCCTCTTGGATCCTTGGGACAAAGGGAAAGGGGTGGTGAACAACAAGTAATAAGTAAGACTACATCATTTACACATGAAATGTGTGCATGAATGAGAGAGATATGAGTAAAGGGAGTGAGGGTTTACCAATCTTTCTTGGGTTTGTGTTTAGGGTTTGAGGGATTTCAAGGCTTAGAAGTGGTTTTGGAGTGGATTTGAGGTTGGATTTGGTGTGGAATTTGAGTTGTGGGAATGTAAATGGCTGTTTAAAGGTGAATTTTGACAGAGTAATAGTAGATTTTTGGATTTTTTGGCTTGTTAAAATTGAGGGAGAAGGGCTGTATTTATAGGTTGGCTGGATGACAATCTTATCCCCGTGGATGAGATTGTAGGCACAATCTCATCCGCGCGGATGGGATCAACATCGTGCCTGGTTGTTGCAGAAAGCAGTTTTGGCTGTTTGCAAATGGTCAATATTCCTTTTTTATTGGGAATGACATATTTTCAGCGAGGTCTTATGCCACTTTTTTATTCCTAAGAGGTCCTTCCTCATTCAAATTATCAAAATAATGTCCAAAATGCCCCTAAATAATTATAAATCATTAATTTGGGCTGACATAACATTAACGACCCAGATTGGGGCACTTACAATTAGCAACTTCGATTCTTTGCTTGATGGACACCATTTCAAAGAATCGCTTGCACAATTTGAGTATGGAATTCAAGAAACCGATCAAAACACTTTATTGGTGCTTCAGGTTTAGCTGATTTGCTCAAGTTCGATAATGTCTTATAAGTTATAATATAATATATCTCAATCTTAATAATAGAATTTCAAATAACCGAGTAAAATGAAAAGGGGAAAACTCAGTTTTTATCCATTGTAAATACAATCAAGGGTGTTTCACTTTTTCCATTATACATATACCTTTTTTTTCTTTCAAAAAGACCATTACTTTTACTATGGAATATATACCATTTCGGCCCAAATTTGGGGTTGAAATGATACGTTTTCAAAACTATGGTGTGGTATTTTTGAAAGAAAAAAAGTATAATGGTGAAAGTGAAATATCCTTGAAAAGTACAATGGATGAAATGGAGTTTGGCCGGATGAAAAGGTGACATACTTGAGAGATCGGACAACAGTTTATGTAACTGAGGCATCACGCAGTGCTTGTAGTGCAATCTTTTGTGCAGCTTCTCTTTGTTGGACAGCTTCCTAAAATAACATAAGCAATGAAGTTAGAAATCAAAATAAAAAT
This sequence comes from Adenophora triphylla var. japonica, assembly GCA_022495995.1. Classification (NCBI taxonomy): domain Eukaryota; kingdom Viridiplantae; phylum Streptophyta; class Magnoliopsida; order Asterales; family Campanulaceae; genus Adenophora; species Adenophora triphylla. Next base: position 395,914 of record JAFEMH010001175.1, read on the forward strand.
AAAAATTGTACCATGTTTTAATCAAGGGAAGTCGAAAGTTTTCTTGGAGCTATGGATATATTACCTTTCCCAATATGCTAAGTTTTCCAGGTAAATTGAAGGACAAACTGGTGTTGTTGTATGTTGAATCGGTAGCATACAGAGGGGATTCTGGTTGTGAAGGCATTTTTGAACTTGAAAAAGTATGTGCGTCTCCACCAACACTGGGACAAGATGCCACTCTCATATTCCATAAATTTGGAGGCGGGGTGGAACTCTTCTTTTCCTACAATAATAAAGTGGAATGATATTAGACAACGTCTAAATGCAACATGACATTTGTTAAGTTTCTATAAGAACACGAAGAATAGCAAACATGTTTGCGTATTTAAGGTTTTGCAGCCATATTTCCTTGCAAACCACAAGGTGCCTCAGGTATAGAACATTTGAAGTATATGAAAAGCGAAATCGATTAATTCGTAATAAAAAACAAAGATGTCACCAAACTACAAAGAAGAATCCAGAATTTTTTCTAACATCCCCCAATAGTTGTAAAAATTAAGAAAATTCCAATGAATGGTAACCATAATCTATTCAGGATTCTTAATATCAATTTAAGGCAAGTGAAATCCATTGTTGTCTTATAACCAATGTGCAACCTTGACGAGAGCTCTAGCAAATATTCTGCTCAATAAATAAACGATTTCAAACGAATCTCCTCAATAAGCTCAACTACCATAAATAGAAACATTCTACGTACGACCTTATGTTAAGCTCCAGTTAGGCTCAGTCCCAAAATGAATGAGCAAATTTGAAAAGTTTTTGATCATTCGTTATGGGACAGGGGTAGTAATACGCCAAAAACTGAGAATCCAACAGACCTGATCAGTTCGATCATCGGCTATGACCTCATCAAAACCAGCATCTCTGAGCATTTGTGGGTTAAATGAAGTAAGTATGCTTAAAAAGAAGCCACTTTAATTATCAAAATAGTGCATGTTTGTGGGTGTTAAAGCTTCATGATTGAATGAATACCTGGCCATATGTTTCTACATCATGCAGATCATATCCTCTTTGCTTAATATAGGCAGCAAAGTCTTCTGATGGTTTTCCGGCTTTTTACGTGCGCTTATAAGAACTTTGCCTCCAGGATTCAACCACTTGTAGAAGGATTTGAACAATGCAGGTTTATCTTGAAAATACACCATTGGATTTCAATCTTTTTTTTAAAATTTATATATTTCATTTTTTTTTGGGGGGGGGGATACATTTTGTATTTAGTTAAGGGGAAAATGATATCTAGGAGAAAGAGAAGACTTTTAAACTTCAGTCAAGTCCTAAATGATCCAAATTTGAGATATTCATTCCATAATTCCACAAGTAGCATATCAAACCTGCTAGATCACAAAATAAATGGTTCCTAGAGCCATTTATACTTTAGATTCATCCTATAGTACCCCCCAAGTAGCATATCAATCTCTTCAGTTGCTGCTTGGAGGAGGAATTAGAATAATCAGCATTTCTGGTTTAGCCCATTGCATTGTGTGGGATTTCGTTTAAGATCGAGTTTTCTTCCACATTATTACTTCCATTAGCAACTTCAGTTGCTGCTTGGATGGACACCATTTCACCAACTGCTTGCACAATTTGGGTATGGAATTCAAGAAATCGATCAAAACACTTTGCTGGTGCTTCAGGTTTAGCTGATTTGCTCAAGTTCGATAACGTCCTATAAGTTATAATATAATATATCTCAATCTTAATAACAAAATTTCAGATAACCGAGTAAAATGAAAAGGGGAAAACTCAGTTTTCATCCATTGTAAATACAATTAAGGGTGTTTCACTTTTATCATATTCAACAACTTATTATGTGTTTTTCTCAAATATCAGGTAAAAAAAATCAATATTTTTTATAAGAAATAAAAAGGCTTTGTTGTATAAGAAAAGAAGTATATTATATTAAAGAAGAGAATGTACAAGAGAAGGACATGGTGTCCATCAAAATACATAAGGAGAATGAAAAACAGACAAACTACAATTGCAGCTGCTCGATCTCGCTTCAAATCAGAAAAAGATAATCCCCGACAAGGTCGAAATAATCTATTGCTAGACGCCACTCCTTCAAAAGCTAAGCTCTAATGTACCGAGACATAATCTTAACTCTTCCATGTTTGTAAAGACTCAAACTTCGTGAACATGAAATTTGTAGCACTTACATTTTTTTTTTGATACCCAGGTTCCCAACTTACGTCGGACTAATCCTGGACCCCCAGGCTTCGGCTCCTCAGAGTGCTGGGGGAGGTAAATCGCGGGATGTGCCCGATGCAATCAGGGTGGCATCACCCCTTATACTCCTGGCCCCAAGGGAGCCCTTCTACAAGGCATCTACATCACTCTTACATCACCAATTAATTGGGCACTCCAGTAGCTCTGCCCAGGTCGAACTCCCCACGCCGAGGTTGCAAGCCAACAATCTTTGCTTCCATGCTTGCTCGGATGTGCCCCGGGGGACTCCAAAAGCTCCTGAAACTCATGGTATAAATTTTCACGCTGAGGTTGCAAGCCCATCAATGCTTCTTCTCTTGAAAATCATATTTGCACTTCAACTCAAACAATAAGAATAAACAGATGCACCTGCATGATTTCATGACATTCTTCCACTTAAATATTTTCTCCATCTTTCGATTCTTATCAAATATCGGAAGATAAGAAAAATATTTTGCGAAAAATATTTTTCCCAATAAACGGAGCCTAACTATAGTAGTAGTAATAGGTAAGTTATCGAAGTTTAAAGGTTTCTTGACTTAAAGTTTGATAATTTGGTTCTAAAGGTTGATATTATTATAGTTTGTTTTAATGGTTAGACCATCCATCCACAGTGGTGACATTAAAAATAAAATTCATAAGATTCCTCTCTGCTCCACATCAACTTTATGTCATTAGTCATCAATTATCATGATTTTACACAAATTTATCCACAATGGTGACAAGTCATTAATTTTTCTCTCATATTTTTTACTATTTATCACCATATGTTTTCTTTGTTACTCATTTTTATTATAATTATTATAAATTTTCATATTATTTATTGTTGTTAATCATTTGTCTATCGTATATAATAATTATTTATAATTTTTATTATAATAATATTTAAAATTATTAAATAAATAATTTTATTATAATTAGTACGGTAGGTAATAATATTTTCATGTGCAAAAATAGTAGTATATGAAATTTGAAGTTTTAGATAAATCTATCTATATCTTATAACAAGATTGTCATGCCATAAATGGCAAAATCCCGCTCAAAAACGTCGTTGTCAATGGCAACAAAAATGGAAACATTATGTGGGGTCGTTTTTTATTTCATCTAGGCCTAGGCGCACACTGTTTTTGGAAAAACCATGGACAACTTACTTTCATTTCAGTTCTTGCTTCCATGGGAAGCTAAACTCGGACTACGAGGCACTTTCTAGCAATTTCTACTAACTTTCTCCATCACACCTTATTTCCAAATTCCTCTTTCTTTTCTCTCATGCTCTCTCTTCCCTTTCCAATACCAACTCACCTCCGGCCCCATGCTCCTCCATTTTTAAGTTATAGAAGGATACGATGATAACGAAAATGCAATTTCAGCATTGATCTAGAACCGTATCTTGGCGGGGCAACCAGGAAGGCATGAGAGGCTCTCTCCATGCAATCTACAGTTGCAGCCATGGCGGATTTCTTTTTTCACTTGCTTGATTTATTGCGGATCTGATCTTTTCTATTTCTTTCTAATTCTTCGTTTTTTTATGTTTTTCGGGTAATGGGTAAACTGTTTGACAAGATTTTGATGAGATGAGATAAATTACATTTGAAGCTGGTGAATAAAGGGAGAGAGAGGCGCAGAGAGAGAGAAAGCGAGAGAGGGTAGGGTTAAAGATGACGGGACCAACAATGTTGTGGATGGTTGTGGTGTGGCGGCGCAAATGGGTAGGATGTGTGGGGCGGACTAGATTAGAAGATAAAGAAGAAACAGAGAGAGGCATAGAGTAAGATGAGGCGGCGACATTGGTAGTTGGTGGTGGTGGGTAGGCGGGGAGGTGAAGTCGTGTGGGGAAGATGAAAGAGAAAGAGAGAGCATGGGGCCGGAGGAGGACGGGGCCGGAGGAGGACGGGGGCGTTAATGGGGAAGAGGCAACGACGAGTTTGGGGTTGTGGTTGCGCGGAGAGAAGGGGAAGTGGGTGGTGGGTGGGGGAGATGAAAGAAGAAGAAGAAAAAGAGGGAGAGTTAGAGTTAGAGAGAGAAAGGAAGAGAGACGTCTGGGGATGAGAAAGTGAGAAAGTGGTTGTGTAATACAGCTCATTGAGCTTTTCAAAAAAAAATGATTTTTTTTTATTTCTAAATGAGCAAGAGAGAGAGAGAGAAAGGATAGCTAAATTCCTAGAGAGAGAGAAAGGAAAGCTAAATTAAGGTGATTGACCCATGATCCGTCCTCTCCCTATCTTCCCCCCCTTCCATGCAACATTTTTTTTTTTTTTTTGTAAAATGAGAGAAAAGTTGTAGTAAGGTAAAATTCATTTGAGTAACAACTAAATTTATTTTCAATAAAAAATAATTTTAGTATTTCTAATTTTTTTTTCCAAAGAAGGTATGACATTTTTATTGAGAAAATTTTAGTATACCAATTAGAGTGAATAGAATATAACAAAATTTATCCGTATTAAGAAATGGATTCGGTTTAAAAATATGAACGGATACTTATTTTACAATCATTAGTAGTAGTACTTTCGATATCATAAATTATTAATAATAAAAATAGGTGGTTTTCAAAGGTATGACATTCTCCAGTTAGACTACTCTCATTGGTGACTCTCTTTGAGAGGGTCACCATGGGTTAAACCAAAAAAAGATAAAAAAAAAAGGAAAAATTCACCAAAAGTCACAAAAATCCATGACCCCGGGCGGCCAACCTAGGTTGGCATAGGTTGGAGTCACCAAAATGGGACACATGACACACAATGATTGTGTGACATGTATTTATATAAATATATATTTAAAATTAATATATTTTATATAATTATATAAAATAAAAAATAAAAAACTATATCAAAATTCATATATTTTTTATAATTGTATGGGTAATTATTTATAATAATTATGTACGGTAATTTTAGAAATATTATTACTAATACATTATTTTAAAAAAATAAAATGATAAGTACTTTAGGTAAGTTGAAGTAAAAAAAATATTTTATTTTTAAAACGTTAGGTTGGGTTGGGTCGAGGTCACTGATGGAAGTATAAATTATATAAGGTTGAGAGTGTGTATATGGGAGTGAGAGAAATTAATATTTTATTTGAGATTGGGTTGGGTCGGGTCACTGATGGGGATGGTCTTAGATTATATTCAAAGGTATAATCATATACTCCCTCCGTCCACCTCGCTTCGACACACCCGCTTGAGGTGGGCACGGAAACCTAAGAAAAAAAGAATAAAATAAAAAAATGTGTGGTAAGAAAATGAAGAAGAGAATGAGTGGGATAAATAGTAGTGTTGGTTGAATAAATTGAGTGGTGGAAAATGAAGAGAAAAATGAGTAGGAGGGGTAGAGTGTAATATAAAATTATAACTTAAACTAGGCTATTTTGGGAAGTGTCCAGAAGTGAAGTAGAGACGGCCTGAATAATGAAAATGAAGTGTCGAAGTGAAGGTGGGGAGACGGATGGAGCTTATATGTCGGCTCGCGGTCGGAGTCAAAAGTTACGAAATTTTTGATTTCGCAGCTTAACTTGCTCCTTATGATTCTTTTGCATAATTTGTATTGTCATGCTTTTACTTTAAAAATTCTTATACTTTCACCCCTATAATTATAAGGACTTTATTTTACCTTGAGTTTTGAGTTCACAAACATTCCCTTTTTTTCAAGATATATGTCACACTTTTTTTTTTTTTTTTTTTTTTTAGAATGAATGAATTTTGAAAAATAATTTTAGGTTAATTAAATTACTCTAAATGCATAATATAAAATTTTTTATTTGATAAATTAATATAATTTGACTCAATAATAGATTTTTAAGATTTTTATTAGACTAATTATATTAAATTACAATTATTGCTCAAAATTCTTTTTACGAAACATAATAAAAAATGCGATATGTTATTACGTAACTTTAGTGGTATCTAATTCATTTAGATGTTGTTTGATTTTCAGGTTTATTGTTTGGGCTTGAATATAGATTCACTTGATAATATTTGCTCATGTGTTGTATAAGTTTTTTTTTTTCAATTGTGTAATGCTTTACACTTTTTCCAAGATAAACTTACACTTTAATATTCCACTCGTTTCAATCAAATTATGAGTCCTCTTTTCATCTCCAAAATATAGATGGTATGCATTTTTAAATTAGGAAAAAATAAACTTAGTGTAATTCATATCATTGCATTACGTGCAATATAAATGAGTTTTGTCAATTTGTAACACTAAATATTGATATAAGTAGATATATTATTCAAATAATGTCGATTACAAATAAAAGTGATTTTCCGCCCTTCTATATTCCAAATAATGTCATATTGACTAATGTTCAAATGACAAAATTCTTAAATAATATATATTTTTATTTCGGACCTCTAAACATTAATTGTCATTGAAGGTTGGCGTTCCCGTTATATTGCTCTGAAACATAGATCCTAATTTGTAACTATTTAATAATGACGTGAAAATATTGTAATTAGGTATACGTTAATTTTAATTGATAAAAAATGATATACTCCCTCCGTCAGTTTGGAAGTGTCATTTTTTTACCCAAAATGGCGTCCGTTTGAAGCGTCACCTTTCCTAAAAAGAAATGTTTTATTAATATTCTATTATCCCATCCACTATTTCATCCACTAATTCTCTCTCCTCTACACTCACAACACCTTTTAAATTCACTATTTCCTCCACTAATCCTCTCTCCTATTTTCAAATTACACTCACAACATTTTTTCTTCCTATTTCCTTAATTTGCGTCTTAGAAGCTAAAAATGGTGGCTTCCTGTGAGGACGGAGGGAGTATTTATTATGTTTGTAATTAATTATTTTTTTATTTGTTTTATTTTTACTTTCAATTTTTAATAAAAAAAAATTGTATAATTGTTTTTGTAAAAAATAACATATCACCGTGTATCGCACGAGTGTCTTTGCTAGTTTATGTAATTATGAGGCGGATATCAATTTAGTGGTAAATGCAAAATATCCAACGGATTTATGTATAACACAAATTCATTTATTGCCTTTGTCAAGCCATCTTCCATTTGCTACAATACAACCATTTGAGAGAGTGCAATACACTTATCAGAAATTGCAAGGGTGGTTTGTGTTCAAATTAAATGAAATTTATATCAATTTGTAGGAAAAAAAATGATGAATTTTGGTGAATTTATCTTTTATTTTTAAATCATTTATTATGAGATAATTGAGTTTAAATAATTGGGTGAAAAAATGATAAAATACGGACCCAATAAAGCGTTGACACTTGGCGGCTTAAAAAAAAAAAAAAAAAAACGGAAAAGACGATTTCATCCCGGATGAAATGTTTCATTGTAATACTGATCAACCCACATTAATCCCTCCATTGCGGTGTCCAAGCTAAATGAAATGGGATTTCATCCCATTTCATCTACCACTGTGGGTAGTCTTCTTTGTGTGAGCAGGCTTCATACCATATATCGGCAACGCAGGAAATTTCTATTTCCACTACCCTTTTTCATTTCACACTACCTTTTTCTGTGCAAGATATAGAAAAATGTAGTCTATACTTACTATTTAAAGTTGACTTTATCTAATCATTATCTTTTGTTTCAAAAAATAAAAATAATTGTGAGTTAGTGTAAATCTTTCACTTTTCACATTTCTCTTAATTAATTTAATTCCCAATTGTTTTTAATAAACAAATTGGAAGAAAAGGTTTAGTTCACCAACAACCAGGAATCTCCTCCACTTTGTATCTTTCACTGATATGATTGCCTTAATTTGCTTACACAATATTCCATTAGTCCAGAATTTTTATTTTTTTGAAACGCAAAAATATAGATAATTTGAAAACTAATTTTAGATTGATTTAATTATATGAATAAATATCTAAAAATTATTATTGATAATATTTATAATAGTGTATCAATAATAAATTTTAAATTTTCAATAAAATAATTGAATTAACATAAATTTATTACACAAATCATATATAATATGCAAAAAACTTGTAAAACGCGTTTTTGTTAAGTTAACAAAAACGTGTTTTTCAACCGCGGTTCAATTTAACGGATGTTTCATATGCTTTTCCGGTCCGGTTCAATTTCTCCGGCGTATTTGATTTTGATTTCCTCATTTGTGCCTTTCAATTCGATTTTCCCTATTTTCATCATCTCAGGCATTGCGGCGTATCAATTTCCACCGAGTTTCATCATCTCCGAGCTGTTTTCATTCGTGTTTTTACTTGTTATTCGACAATATGACCGGTCAATCCAAAGAAGCGAGGAGCGAAGCGTAACGAAGGTATAATTTTACTTGTTTTCAGTCATATTGTTCTTCGATTTCAAATCAGTTGCTCTGGTACTTAGAAAATACAAGCAAACATAAGCAAATGTTTGCTCGATTGAAACCCTAAATATAAGCAAACATAAGCAAATGTTGGCTCTATTGAAACCCTAAATATGGCACTTTTGAAATCGTTGCCTTTGTCACATTTACTTGCGCACCTTGCACTATCAGAAGCTTGAGTTGCACATTCACATTTAATTGAAAAAATAAGCAAATGTTGGCACTATAAATAACAGTGGCTCTTTGAAACCATAACACGGGCACTTTCAAACCTTAAGACTAGCTCTTTGAAACCATAAAACTGGCACCTTGAAACCATAATTCTGGCACTTTGAAATCATAAAACTGGCACTTTGAAATCATAAAACTGGCACTTTGAAAACACAAGCTAACATAATTGCTCTATTGTAACCCTAAATATAAGCAAACGTAAGAAAATGTTGGCTCTATTGAAACCCTAAATATGTCACTTTGAAACCGTTGCCTTTGTCACATTTACTTGCAGCACTATCGAAGCAGGTTGCACATTCACATTTAATTGCAAAAATAAGTAAATGTTGGCACTATAGATAACACTGGCTCTTTGAAACCATAACACGGGCACTTTCAAACCTTAAGGCTGGCACTTTGAAACCATAAAGCGGCACCTTGAAACCATAAATGCGGCACTTTGAAATCATAAAGCGGCACTTTGAAATCATGGCACTTTGAAATCATGCTTGATGTAATGTTTTTGATATTTATTTTCATTCCATCAAAGCGTAAAAAAGAGTTGTGGATGATGATGATTTTGATATCACTATTAAGAGGCCTAAAGAGGGTGATAAATTTGAGCATTCGTGTACTCCCGAAGACTCGTTGAGCTCTGTTTAACTCCGGACCGGAAGAGAGATGTTAGGGCTATTGGATTTGGATCTCTGTTGAATCTTGAGGTTAAGGTATTGCCGCTTAGGCTTGTTCGGTTTCTTGTTGATAGATTTGAACCAATCACAAGGATACAACAAATCAATTCATCGGATAAATATGTTATTACGGCATCGGATGTCTATGATATATTTTGTCTACCTACGAATGTTGCAAAGTATAAGGTAAATCCAATCATCCAGCACAAATATGAAATTGAGAAATCGATATTTTGAGGAATTTGGGCGTACTCAAGATGGTCTTCTGCCTATAAACTTTTGGAGCGCATTTAAGAGTTACATCGAGGTGGGGATGAATTTAAACGCTTGTTTGTGCTATTTGTTGTTGGAATTTTTCTTGCCCCGGTAGTTACAAAAACAATTGATGTGTCCTTGCTAATTATTGTAGAAGGCGTTTCACGAGATAAGCAAGTTTGATTGGTGTCAATATGTTTTGGACAAATTATGTCGGGGTGTATCGAGGTTTAAGACTCAAAAAAGAATTCAAAAAGCTGTAGTGGATGTGTTATGGTGTTGGTGATTGCTTACCTACTGAGATTTTCATTTCAAGGGGTAAAAGAATCAAGCTGTTCTCCCTTTGATTAATCATTGGAATGCTAAAAAATTCAAAGAGAGGATTGATTCAGAGAGGCGAAAGTTGGCTGTAAATTTAATTTTTTTATGGACAGAATGTTTATCCTATAAGTAGGGTTGGCGAGCGATTTTGTGGAGGAAGTACTGCTGTGATTTTGTGGAGGAAGAATATATTCCGTTAAGGATTGAAAGTGCTTTGCGAAGGAAAGAAATGAAGAGGCAAGCAATGTAAGTTATGTCACTATTTATTACTTAAGCGGTACTTTGAATTTATTATGATGACACTATTGATTATAAAGCGGCACAAATGAATAACATGTACTTGGTACTTAAAATACACACACTATTTTTCATTCTTACTGTTTATTACTTAAACTGGAAGAGACAGAACGTGCCAAAAAGTTCCATATTAATTTTGCAGCAAGCACCCTTCAAAAAGTTCTTAAATCACATAAATCATCCAAGTGCTGCAAATATATCGAATTTTAAGTTTGAGAATATGCAAGTTGATTGGATTTTGAAAGATAATGCTGATGGTAATAGTGACTGTGGAGTATACCTAATGGCTGAAATGAGACAATTTAATGGCGCAATTTACTCTTGCCCTGAGTTGTGTGATAAGTCATCAAGAGTGCGTATGAGGGCCGAGATTCTAGCAAGCTTACTTCTTTGTGATATTAATACTGAACGGCATCATTTACTGAAGCAGTTAGGGTTGTTTACAAGCGATAAAAGAGAAGCCGTGAAGAAGATTGATGAAGAAGAAGAAAAGAAAAGGGAAGAAGAAGAAAAAAAAAAGAAAGAAGAAGAAAAGAAGGAAAGAAGAAGAAAAAAAAAAAAAAAAAAGAAAGAGGTAGAAAAGAAGAAAAAATCGGATGATGATATGAGGGTTGCCGAAGAAATATCGAGACTGAGAAAAGCAACAAACAAAACAATGAATTAGTGTTTTTGTATACGACGGTTGTTTGTATTTGAATTGATTTTTGTATTTGAACTATTGTTTTTTTATGAGTGAATTAGTGTTATTTTTAACACATTTTTATTGATGCAATCTTGAGTACATGTGTTCATGGAGCATTTCATGGTCAATAAATTCAATGCACTTACCCATTCTGACCAGAACAAACTTATCACTATTTCATCATCGAAATAGTACAAACAGGCACTCCAAATAACATAAAGCTGGCACTCCAGAATAAGTAATCTGGCATTCTAAATAACACAAAGCGGCACTTAAATCAACTAAGTTTCTTGACTCTAAGCAACCGCTCATGTATCAATATTATAAAAAATCATGGCATTTCCTAAATATTAACAAAAGCGGCACTTTAAACCACAACTAGCTGGCACTTCATATAACAAAAGAGTGGTGTTTGTGGGTGCACTAAATGTTGTGCTTGTTGAAGCACCTATTATTTTCACTTGTTGTTGGTCCGACACCTTGTACATTCGGAAGTATTTCTTGTACTAGCAATGTATCTCTATTAAACCCGTCTTCTAGAATTAGCTTCTTTATATGCATCAACATTTTTTCGTGGCGTATGTCATCCCATTAAATAAATGTAGTACTTTCGCCATGTCTGTTGTTTCCGATAAACCATTTGGTGGTTTTTAGTTGACTTGTATTCGATGGTGACTTGGAGGTGATTTTACTGTTGTTGTCCTAAAGGGAGTATGCATGAAGTATTATTGTGCATGCTGCGCTCTGTTCATCCAAAATATGGAATGAATGTGAGGTTCTCGGATTGATTTTCGCATAATATGAAGATTTCGGGTAATTCAAGTAAATAGCCTTTATTCATCTACTTAAATATTTTTTATTTCAAATTTAAGTAATTTGTATCCATGTTTAACTTAATGTAGGTGATTCTAATTCTACCATAAGTTCCAGAAGGAGATAAGAGATTTGGCTCGGTGGCTCTTGGAGTGTCGGAGATGGGATTGTCGGTGGGAGATAATGATGGGGAAATTGACATTAACCTGCTCTGATGATTATATTATTGATTCGAGGCTTCGATCCTATTGCAAAAATAGTGGAATCTACTATATCTGACTCTAATTGCAAAATATTGGGATGTGCGAAGGATTCTTCCAGGACGTAGAGCATGCTTGCTCCAACAAATAGAGATTATCGATAATATAAATGAGATATGTCATGTCACTCTTTCAGGGAGACAAAGTTGAATATATAAGTTACGATGCCATTTTAGCAGAAGGGGGATGAGGAAGATGAAAATGTAGTGTCTTTGAAGATATATTCTCACTGAATTTATAAACAACTTTATCAGAGTGTTACGAAAGATTAGCAAATCACATTATTAAAGTTTGAAGGTTGGAGTGCACGTAAGTAATGGTACTTTTGAGAAATCTTGATCAAAATTCTTGAATTTGGATGTACTTTTATATCGCAGCACCGGAGAATGATTTGTCACTCAATTAGAGTATAAATATCGAGATAATTTTTATTTTTATATACATTATAATTTAATACTTAATTTTGTTTACACATGTATATTGTAGAGTAAGCTTAAACGTAGTCGAAGCCAAGATGCTTTCGGGAAAGAATCTTTGTGTGCATGAAGGTGCTTATTCCTAGAATGATGATAATGTCTCGTCGAGATGTGATACAAAATTTTCCGGTTAAATTCCAAAGGGAGGCAATTTCCACTTGCCGTTTCTTTTTACTATGACAATCGGCAAGAGTCGGGGGCAATCTCTTTCCCATGTAGCAAGGGACTCATATCTTTTCACATGCTGTTTTTAATCACTTTGTTCAAACTTTATGTAGCATTTTCCGAGTAACCTTGACCAGCAGAGGACTTAAAGTTATTATTTGCTTGATTGAGATGCTCAAACGCATATGACAAGACGCTTTGAGATGTAGTCTACAGGAAGTTTTCGACGAACTACGAGAATTTATGTCAGCACAATTTGTGGTTAAAAGCAAAAGTATTGCAATTTCTTATTATTTTCTTTGTTTTTATTTTGTTTTTCTTTAACATATATAGGAGATGGAAGAGATTGTATGTTTGACACTTAGGCACACTATTAAACTCAACGCTATTGGCAACTATATCTCTTCATCTTCCACGAAAGAATTGTAACAACTTGCTAAAATCTTAATAATGTTTTTTGGTTAGGCGAGGGACCTAACCTCCTAGGTGGTTTTATGCCGGCGAGATAAGTTGTTTCAAGAGGCTTTCCACGTTACGTCGTGTCAACAATCTTTTTACTTTGTATTGGTAATTATACTCCTAATATCCGCTACACATTGATTATCAATTTCGATTTATATTGTTACTTAAAAATCAATTAAAATACATAAATAATTATTTACTTAATAAAAAAATTATTCAAGTGTCCGTCAGCACCGACGGAGTTACTTACTAGTTCATTCTAACGACAAAAAAAGTTAAAATATCATTTTGAGAAAGGCCTAAGTCATTCATTGCCACTTACAATTATGGTCAATATTATATCAAATGTTTTTCATTTTAACCGAATTTTTACTTGTGCTTAAAAAAATTGTTATTTTTTTCTTTCCAGAAAAATAGTCTTATTTTTTTTTAATGGTCCACATAATATAATTTTGACCAAACTTTTATGGAAATATAATCGTTTCAATGAAATTCTAAGAAAGTGCAATGTTTATTTTTTTTAAAAAAAAATTGAGATTGAAACAATATTACATTTTTATTAAAATTAAAAATAAATAAATTTATGTAAATTGTAAAATTATAAAAATAGCAAAATATAATGGAGGAAGATATAAAAGGTGGAACATTGAAACCTATTAATAAACATAGGATAATTATTTTATTCAAACTTCAAAAACTAATCAATGACAACTTTTTAGAATATCTAAGTTGTTTACACTATTTTTTTCAAATTTGATAGTGAAAATAGTAGCAACCATCAGCAACGCCTCCTACAATTTAGCTGGGGGGTCTGGTATGACAGTGACATGAGGCATAAATACATGATAGCGTGTTGTGTTAGTTTTATTCCATTATCGATAATAGTAATATTATGGGGACTATAAATTTGAATCATAAATTCCTTAGCATAAAGGAGGGATATCCACCTCACCATCATATCATATGTGAACAGTATTATGAACAATATCAACTATCAAATTTTTTATTTTGCTTTCATTAAGTTGTCTCTTTTTCATTTTGTCCTTAAAAAAAAAAAAATTTAACTAAAAAAAAAAAACGTATCCTCATACCCGGGCTTTTACTAGTAATATACTCTCTCCGTCCAGTTACATACTTCACACTTTCTATTTTGGGCATCAAATTACATATTTCACACTTTGTCTCCTACATTATTTTAATACTCACAACACCATTATAATTTATTATTCCCTCCACTCATTCTCTCTCATATTTTACTTTTACACTCACAACATTATATCATTATTTTTTTTCTTAATCCACGCGTAAACAGTAACTGTGAAACATGTACTTGAACGGAGGGAGTATAAAGCAACAAGTCTGATAAAACATATGAAGAGAAGAGAGAGAGAGAGATGGTGAAGGGAGAGAGAAGGATAATGCATTATAGTAATAAGCAGATGATATTGTTGGTTGGAGAAGGCGACTTTTCCTTTTCTTCTTCTTTAGCTACAGCATTTGGCTCTGCTTCTAACATTGTAGCCACTTCTTACCTTTCTCAAAGTAAGTTACCTCCCCTTCAAAATAAGTGTTCATATTTTTATTTTTATTTTTATTTCTCAAAAACCTTCTTTTTAGAGGAAAAAACAAGTATGCTCCAATTTTCTGTCTCTAGTCTCAATTGAAACTATACATTTTTATTCAAACGGGTGTTTCAATTGAAACTACACTTACTAAAATGAAAAAATTATACTGATACTTCTTTATTCGGTAGAACCTAATTTCACACTCAAAATAACTTTATACTTACTATTTTTTGCTTTTCCTTTTGTATAACATTTTTTCTTAATTTTCATATCTAATTATTAATGTATACTCCTAGTTTGAATTGGGATGGGGAAGTACTAAAAATCTGAATGTAATCTATACATGTAGGTATGGTTGGGATTAATCATTGGAGCAGTGAAGCCCATTTGGAGTATTTGGAGAGAAAAGGATGCCTATTGTTATATGGCATTGATGTCTATAACATGAACAAGAATAAAACCCTAAAGTACTACTCCTTTGATGTGAATGGGACTCCGAACTCATTAAGTAAGTGCTTTGTTCATGTAAATTATCTTAACGTCTGATGTTACACTTTAAAATCAATTGGTTCTAAGGTGGTGACCAAAGATCTTTATATATTATAAGCAAGATTAGTCAATTTTCGATGATGTGAGATAATATCTTTAACAAATTAATATAACTGCAGGATGCATAAGAAACTGGTGGAGGCGTATTTCAGAAGTGCTAGCAAGATGTTAAATGACGGGGGAGAAGTTCATCTAACACATAGAGATGACATTCCGTATAATACATGGAAAGTGGAAAAGCTTGCCGCTAAATGTGGCCTGCATTTGAAAGAGAAAGCGCCATTTTGCAAGTGGGATTATCCGGGTTACCATAACAAGAGAGGTGGTGGGATTGAAAGCAACAAGACTTTCCCCATTCGATCTGCTTTTACGTTTAAGTTCATTCTTAAGTTGTCAAAAAAATCGTGCCAGAAGGATTTAGGTGATGTTGAGATTGCGATTCATAATCTTCACATATAGTTTTTGTTGTCAGTAATTATTAAATTTTCTGAGTATTTTCTCGATATGATTAACTAATTTGAATTTGAAGGAGAATGGAATGTAATTCAGAAATTGTGAAACTTGGATAGTATTGTTCTCAAACCTTAGATTTTCAAGTGATCTTAAAAATGAGATTACATGGAGCACTGTTATTACTCCCTCCGTCTCATAAGTTTTAAGAAAACTTTTCATTTTTGGCATCCCATAAGTCTTAAGAATTTTCAAAATGGTAACCTTAAATCACTATTTTCTTCACTCATTCTCTCTTCTACATTATTTTAATATTTACAACACCATTATAATTTACTATTCCTTCCACTCATTCTCTCTCCTATTTAATTTTTCACACTCACAACACTTCTTTCACTCATTCTCTCTCTTAATACTATAATAATACTCCCTCCGTCCCAATAAAAGCTTCCCTTTTTGCCATTTTGGGTGTCCCGCTAATAGCTTCCACTTTCCTTTTTTGGCAAAGGAATCTTTACTATTTCCTCCACTCATTCTCTCTCCTCATTATTTTAATACTCACAACACTATTATAATTTACTATTCCCTCCACTCATTCTCTCTCCTATTTTCAAATTACACTCACAACATCTTTACTTCCCTCCCACTTCCTTAATTTGCGTCTGCACAAAAAGTTTTGGGAAGCTCTTACAGGTCGGAGGGAGTATTCCTTAATTCCCGTGCCATTTCACTTTTTCTTAAGCTTTATGGGACGGAGGGAGTAGGTGAAAATATATACTCCCTCCGCCCCAATAAAAGCTTCATTAATTATCAAAAAGGCGTTCCGTTAGAAGCTTCACTTTTCCTTTTTTGTCAAATAATCTTTACTATTGCTTCACTCATTCTCTCTTCTAATTCACTATTACACTCGCAACACTTTTCAAATTTACTATTTCCTCTACTAATTCTCTCTCCTATTTTCAAATTACACTCATAACATTTTTTTCTCACCCATTTTCTTAATATTTGTGCTCACCCAAAATGGTGAAACACTTATTAGGACTTATTGGGACGGAGGGAGTATGATAAATAGAAAACGATCAAATTATTTATAAAAAAGTCCAATGTGACTTTCTTGGAAACCATAGGAGAGACAATTTATAGTATAACCGGAAGGTGTGTTTGCTACGGTGGTATGAACAGTGTCACGTGTCGAAATTTTTATTTTGCATTCATTAATTTGTCTCTTTTTCATTTTGCCCTTAAATTTTTTTTTTTTTAATTTAAAAAAAAATTTACGTGATCTTAGACACGGACATGTGATAGTAGCGTTACATAAAGTAAATTTTCCTAGCAAACAACTTCAACCGGGTGAGGTATTTTGCTTGTGGATTGGGTCAGTATTTAATTAACGCATTAATGATTCAGATTTAATGTGAGCACCCCAACCCGGGACCTAAAACGTGTCCCGAGCTAAGGGAGCTCAAACTAAGAAAATCCATCTAAATTTTTAAAACATTTATTTGCCTTTAAAAGAAAACCACCTTTCAAACTTCCAATAAAATCAATTGGAAATATCTCTACTTAGAGGAAATCCAACCACAACTTTTAATAAATCGAAATCTGATCAATTACATTGGAAACCTTAATTAACCTTGTTTAACAAAAGAGTTTTCCATACAAATTACAAAAGAAGACTACTTAATAAATACTCCTAACAACCGACTCCTATACTTAACTTGTCAAGCCCCAAAGCAAAAGTCCACAATGAAATCCCCGGCCTCACTGGTTCGGGTCACCTGTCTCGAAATCTAAAACAGTAAAGGGAGAGGGGTGAGAATAAATCTCAATGAGCTATTATGAATGCAGCAAGATGCCATACAAGATGCAACACGTAGCATGGTAACACTTAACACATTATGAAAGCGGTAAACACCTTACGTTACCTCATTTTATCTTTTCCCGTCACGATGCAGACGATAAGTACGTCCTGACGTGGGAGTAAAACTCCACTCTTTGGTGAATTGCCTCCGGCCACATTCACCTCTTATAGGCCTCATTCCCAGAGATCCATATAAGAAAGGATACCTATATTAGTGTATCAAAAAATAACATCTTCCCTCCGTACAACGATCGCAACAGTCTGTAAAGGCTTCTTCATACTCAATACAGTCGTTAGCGCGACCCACTCAAGTGGCACGGAGGAAGGGTCACCGGTATGATGAACTTTCAATCAATTATAGAACAAATCAATAATTGATTGACTTCCATCATACCCACCCGAACATTCAAGCACATACCGAGATACTTGAATTATAATCCACAAAAGGGATAAACATATAGTAACATGGTAAAATATACTCACGTTACAACCATACTATAATGGTACCTTGATTCATGTAATACACTATGCACATAATACCATTAACGAATTTAAATTCAAGTAAGGTATCCATATAACCACATAATCCACACCGGGATACAATATAACAATACCAAATAATCCCAAAGGGGATAACCATACAACCACATAGTAAACATATCCACACATTAGGAATCATAACAACGTATCAAATATTCCACACTTGGGAAGCCACATAACACTTGCCAAATAATCCACACTTAGGATATTAAGGTAACCATATAATCAATAATTCCACAACTCGGAATAACAATGCCACAAGGTGATACATACCCGTTACCAATTAGTTGATAGTGAAACCTATGGCTTCTACACCATTGCAACTATTCACTAAAGATAGGGAGTGAGGCTACTATATATCATAAACCACTCTTACATAGTCATTATACAACTTCGAATAACATTAATTAAAGTTCAAGTTCTATTTCCCAAATTGGGACTATTTTGGTGAAGTCACAAATCAAACCTATCAACCATTTTCTGGCAATATTTAAACTACTTCCACAATTCCATTTTGATCACTTAAGATGTCATTGTGTAGCCAAAGTATTCTACTTTAATCTAGGTTAAAGAGATTTCATTTGGTTCTAGTTCGATTAGGTTTAAACGGCTCCAAAGTTGACCCGATGTCACCGAGGCCGGGGCACGACTCGTGCCCCGGGGCACGACTCGTGCCCCTTTGGCCTTCCTCCAGTTCATGCGTCCCCACTAGGCCACGACTTCCCTTTAATCCATGTCACGACTCGTCCCCATCCAAGGCACGACTCGTGCAGCGTGGCACGACTTCGTGCCCTGAACCCCAGTACGAACAAGGTGGAAATACCTATGTAGCTATACCAATTTATCCCAACCCAAGTTTCCTCTATTTTGTGAACATAAAAGGTTTACTAACTTCATCCATATCATTATAGATCATTTAAATCTCCAAAATAACATCAACCTAGGTTACTCACTCTTGGATTTACTACTCATTCAACCATCACAATATCACATTTCACACTTAGTTTCTAAATCTAGTTCAATCCACTTTCTTACATTCTTAATCAACCTTTATGAACAATACTATCATTCTAAGGCATTATCAAATTCCTCCACTCTAAGAATGTTTTCAAGGCATCAAACAATCATTAATATCACAATAACAACATCAAATCATTTATGAACATTTAAAGAAAGGAAGTCGTAATAACTCACTTTAGGGTTTTAAATGTGGAAGGTTGATCTTTATATCTTGATGGACTCTCCTAGATGATCCCACTTCAAGGATGTTCTTGGACTTGGATTTGATGGAGGATTTGCTTGACTTACACTTGTACAAAGGGGACTTGAATGGAGGCTTCAAGTTTTTCTCTAGGAAGAAGGAAGTAAGAATGGGAAATGAAGGAGGAGGAGGAAGGAGAGTGAGGAATATGATGGAGAGGGGAGGGGCCGGTCAAGGAGGAGTAAGAGGAGGGGTTAGGGGAGGACACTTGGCAAGGGAGGGAGGTTACAAACTTTGGCCCCCATTAAAATCTACTAAGGCTTTCACCCTCACCATTTTAATTTAAATTTAACTCATTTATCCAAATAATTCATCCTACTCAATTCACCTCCTTGCACTATTTATCATTTTTCCATTTTTATTATTTCCCCAAATTTCTTTATTTAATATCCAATAAATTCTCAAGAGGTTCCAAATTCACTTCTCACCCAAATTATCTTAAATTAAGAATTTAAAGACATAATTGAACACATAAAATAAATATAAATATTAAAAGCATTTAATATAATATTAAAAATTGATGCCTAGGGTTGGGGTCGTTACATTTAATTTTGTTTAAGAAGTTACTTTTTTCGTCTCACTTTAAGGTTCTAGGGTAATATTTTACGCTTATTATTTTTTTTTTAAATGAATAAATAATTACTAGTGGGTAGAAGTTTAGAAGGGAGAGAATGTAAAAGTTAAAACATTTATGATAAAATCTTTTTTTGATTGGTTTTTTTTTTAAATATGTTAACATTATTTGGGCATAATATATGGTTTTTTGTAAATATATTTACATTATAAGGGTATTAATTTTTGAAACACTGTTCAAAATTTGTCATTTATGAAATAAAAACTTTTAGTCCGAACAAAAGAAAAAAAAGTAGGAATCTTGAAGTGGAACGGAGAGAGTATTTTTTTATGAAATGATGAGGTAGAAAAGGCGATCATACTTTTAATAAGTGATGGAACAATTAAAAATAGAAGTGTCACCTATAATGAAATTTACGCATATCTTTGATCTACACGCTAGTATAATTCACAAGCAACTTCATTATTTTTTCTTAGCGTGTCTGTGTCTGTGTCTGTTCTGTGTCTGTGTCTCTCTTAACTTTGTGGAGTATATATATAAAGGATGGATGTTCATTGTTCAATCAAAACACTAGTGATTAAAAGGCATAAAGTTAGGTCTTCTTATGAAAGGTGAGTAACTTTCTTTTCATCATGCTTTATAACTTTACACTTCATACTCAATATCATGCAATGATTTTTTTTTTTTTCTTACATTTACCGTGAGTTTCTATACTTGATTGATAAATATTAAGTGATTTTTAAGTATTTTGTGATCCGACAAGAAGCAAGAAGGTAGTAACCTGTTGATAGACACTTTTCATTTGAGTTCATAGTTTTCTAGGTCTCGAGATCGAGTCACCTCGGGGAGAGTATGATAAGATGTTTTGATCTTCTTTTTAAAAAAGAAAAAATAAGTATTATGTGATCTATAGGAATAACACTACGGTCTAAAAAAAAAAAAAAAGCTCATTAAATTTTGGAATATCATGACGAAGGTCACATTTAACTAGGAAAAGAGTACGCATGGATGGGCCCCTTTGTCATTAATTTTGACTAAAACGTAACCAACCAATTTAAGACCCTAAAAAAGTTGACATATTTGTCCTCATTGTGGCGTGTAATTTCTAGGTCACTGCAAGTCTGCATCAAGTCATTGTTTAATTAATAAGGTCAATTGCCAGGAAAATTCGTGGTTAGTTTGAAAACTTCCAAGTCCGTCTCCGGGCAAATCACTATCACACTGGTCGTGTTATTACTAAATTGGCTTACGCGGTTTGAAAGTACTCCCTCCCTTCGTTCCGTTTAAAATTTTTGTTTTTATTTTTAGTCTGTTCATCCATTTAAAAATTTTAGTTGTTTTATTTTTTAAAATGTACAATAAGACCTATTTGTTACATTTATAAATAACAATATACTATTATTTTTAATCAACTTTCTCTCTCCTGGTTATATTTTATATTTACAATTTTTTTTTTAATATTCGTACAACATAGTTAAACTAAAAATATTCAACCGGAATCGATGGAATACCAAATATCCCCCCATGACTTGACCTAAGGTCTTTCTTTATTCATTTAACAATTACTCCGTCTACATCCAGTTTCGTTAGCCTCCTCTTTAGTTTAATAAAGCACTATAGTTATTTATTTTCTTAATTTTCTTTTTTTATTGTTATATATGGAAAACTTAGCAAGCAATCTTCCTCTCATTTGCATATTTAAGTACTCTCTCCGTATGTTTGTTCAATTTGACTTTTTTGTTGAACTTTGACCACAAATATATGACAATTTAATTATGCTCATGAAATTCTAAAAATTCCTATTGATTCACCATTAATAATATTATCAACAACAACTTTTAAAATTTCATAAACATGATTAATCTCTCATAAATTTGTGGTCAAAGTTCAATAAAAAAGTCAAATGAGACAAACATTTTGGGACGGAGGGAGTACTAAAAATCAAAATAAATATCATAATTAACTTATCAATACTTTTAAAAAATGTTTATTGCATTAAAGCTCTTTTCATATTTAAAAATGTATTATTTATTTTGGGATAAAATAATAGAAAAAATGCTACTCCCATAGTGCCAGGGTTAAATCTTTCACTTTTAGGACGTCAGAGCAAAGTTCATTTCCAAAAAAGGCAAGTTTTTGAATATATTAATACCCTTATCATCTTCATATATTTACAAAAAAACCATTCATTATATCCTTATACATTCTCTCTCCTATTTCCTACCACACATTTAACTACTATTCCTCTCACTCATTCTCTCTCCTATTAAATATTTTTAACTTTTACATTCTCTCTCCTATTTCCTACCACACATTTAACTTTTACATTATCTCTCATATTTCCTACCACACATTTAATTACTATTTTCTATCTCACATTTAACTTTTATTCATTTTTTTTAAAAAAAATCTTAAGAAGCGTGAAATCCCCCCCATATACCCTTGGTCTGGGACGGAGGGAGTAATTTATTATGGAGATGAAGGGAGGATATAAGACATCAATGCTAAAAGTTGTTTTTATTTATTTTATTGTTTATCTTTCCACTCTGAAATTTTAGTATTACTTTTTGAGTTTATATGTTTTCAAATTTATTATTATACTTAGTAATTTTTTTAAATAAATTTGGTAAGAAGGAGAGAGAGTCTCAATGATGAAAGAAATGGTGAGTACTAGTTTGGATTGGATCGATACTAGATTATATTGAATAATTCACCGTAAAATTAATTGATGATCGACAATGGAAATAGTCTTTCAAATTAATATATCAGTATATATTTAGTTTTTAGGATATGTGTAATATATAATAGGCAACTTCCTCTAGGGCCTACAGACGAGATTTAAACTCAATGCAATGCACATAAGATCCAAAATAACATAAGACACCCCTCGATTGCAAAAGACTGAAAAGCCATTATATCCAAAATTTCAGTCAGCTCTTATAACTGACTTAAGAAATTGTCGACTACCCAAATAGAGTAATTAATTGTTGATATGGATTTGATCTTATAACTAATTTATCTTTTATAATTGACTTATAAGACAAAAAAAATTCAGTCAAAAAAATTAAAAATTTCAACAATAACAATGAATTAATCTTATAATTTACACATTACAACTCTTATATCTTGAGTATAAGATCAAATCCATATCAGCAATTAATTACTCTACTTGAAAGAGTAGGAAGAGCTGAGGGAGGAGATCGAAGTAAAGCCTTGAAATCGGACGCCATCAGAGAAGATGTCGGAATATGCAGATCTGGTTGCAAATGTGATAACAAAGACGATTTCTAGGGAGGAGGTGAAGATCGACCTGATCCGAGGCAAAAACAGTTAGATATGAGGGAGGAGATCGAAGTAAAGCCTTGATCGTATAATATCTGTCTCACATTAATTTTCGTAGTTAACTCAGTGGAATTTTAATCACAATTTTATGAAAATTTAGCTATTTTTACACAATTCTAAAATTTGTTATTTATTCACCTCGATAAAATTATGATTAAACTTCGAATTAGTTAACTATATAAAAGTCAAAAATATTGTGAGACAAAACGGAGGGAAGGAATCACTATTGCATTGCAGCAGATTATGTGGGAGTAATTTTCGCTCTAAGTTGAGGAAGTTAAAGTCCATTAATTAATGAGGTTATAATGTTTGAGGGCAAGTTGTATGTGAAATTAACGAATCTAAATGTATTATTAATAGAATTCTTTTTATCAAAAACTACCTTATTAATAAGATGCAATTTATAAAAAAAAAAATATGTAAGTTATGTTTTTACAAAAAACTACTATTTTTATTAATTTGTTTTTGAATGGGCAAAAATTCGTATTTATAACTGATAAATGCATTAATCAGTTAACAATAATTGATATTGCATTTATCACTTAAATAACTGATTTATCAGTTGTTTAACCAAATATCAAACACAAAATACTTTTTATAAAACTGATAAATTTCTTTTGAAAAAAAAAAAGAAAAAAAAAGAATTTTTTTATAATATTCAAGGAGTTTTTTGTAATATCAAACTTGTGTGTGATTTTTTTATAATATTTATTTTTCAAAAGTAGTTTTTGTTAAATGTCCTCTCTGATTATTAAAAGGATAATCTAAAGTAATATAACAAGAGCACAGCCTTGGAGCCAAAAACCAGGGGTATTTTAGTCATTTCACGTGGTGGCATTTTGGCAATAATCAAGGCGACGGGACACGTGGCAACCGGGGAGTGGGCGCGTGTGCCACACGCGCATACAGAGGCGCGTGAGACGCGTATTAATTTTTTTTTTTTTTAAGCCACGACACGTGGCGCGCTGTGATTGGCTGGTTTATTTTCGGATTTTTTTTTCCTCCCATTTTTTTGACCTCAATTATTTTATCAAAAAAAAATTTTTTAAAAAAAAAAATTTTACACCAAAATTCATAATTTTTTTTCTTCTTTAATTAGAGACTAATTTCATTAAATTTGGACAAAAAAAATTCACTATTTTTTAAATATAAATTTCTTAATTATCCTATCTTAATTTTTCTTTTTTATTTTTCAATATCTTTTTTTTGCAAATTAATTAAGTGTGAATTATATATTTTTATTATAAATGATAATAATAATAATCATAATTTTACTTTTTAAATATACATTAATGTTTGTAATGTTATTTCTTTCGTTTCAAAATTTTACATTCACTTTTTAAACATATTAAGTACTATTTTATAAAATATTCCTTGGTA
Source organism: Adenophora triphylla var. japonica (assembly GCA_022495995.1). Classification (NCBI taxonomy): domain Eukaryota; kingdom Viridiplantae; phylum Streptophyta; class Magnoliopsida; order Asterales; family Campanulaceae; genus Adenophora; species Adenophora triphylla. The sequence goes on from JAFEMH010001175.1 coordinate 420,618, forward strand.
CGAATATATTAATTTATTTTTTTACCCGAAGTAGTATTATTTTGTAAAAATTAATGTTTATAATGTTCGTATCTTCGTATCTTCGTGTCAAAAAATAAATATTACTTTTTGAGACAAGTTAATTCATTGAGGCAAAGGAATTTTTTTTTTTTTTTATATAGAAAGTAGTATTAATTATGGGATGAAAGTAATATTCATTTTTTGAATTGAATGAATTTTTTTTTGTTAAAAAGTAGAATTTTTTTATATGTCCAAAAAAAAAATTAATATTGCTTCTTTCGTCTCAATGAACATTTTAAAAAATAATACTACTTTTTTCTTCTAAAAAATTAATGTAATATTTTTAGACGAAGACACTAACATTACAAACATTAATTGCATAGGCGAATGAAGTAGTATTAATTTTTAAAATATTCATTGAAATTTGAAGGAAACAATGCTCATTTTTTTTTGAAAAAAAATGTAGTATTATTTTTAGGTTATTCATTTCGAATCGAAAGTAATATTCATTTTTGAAATATTGTAATGTTAGTGCCTTCGTTTCAAAATATGACATTATTTTTTTTAACAACTTAAGTATATCCGAAGTGGTATTATTTTGAGAAAATTAATCTTTATAATGTTTGTATCTTCGTTTGTCAAAAAATAAATATTATTTTTTGAGAGAAGTAAATTCATTGAGGCAATATAATTTTCAAATAATTGTTTTGCAATGTCAAACATCTCTATTTTCTTTTGTATTTGTTTCAATTTCGATCAGTTATGCGTTAGTAACTGTCCGTGCATCGCACGGGGATACTGCTAGTTAAAGATAAAAAGAGGGTAGTTAAACATTTTAAAAATAAAGTGACAACCAACTAACCAACGTGCGTCATCTTGATATGCTCCACCCAAAGGGCATGCTCAATTGGCATGCTCGTCCTGAAAATTATAGGGTTCCTATGTGAAATGTAAAAATTGAGCCCTATTGTAAAAAAAAACACACACAATAAGTATATATAATTATTTTCATATAAAGATAAAAGTTTTATAATATTGGGTCCTATTATTAATTTTTTTTAATGGAAGATATATACCTAATGGGCCAATCTAAAATGGGGGTCCTCTCAGATTTGGGGCCCTATGCGAAAGATTCTAATTTTTCATGTCTGAGCCGGCCCTGTCAACTGGGAAATAAAATAAAAAAAATTATACTTTTACATGTAAATATTGATATAGAATAAGGTATCCATTAACGAGATTCATGCATTTGTTAAAATTTGTTAAAAATAAGACTCCGTTTGTTTAGCGTAAAATATTTTTTGAAAAATGATTTTCGGTAAAATATTTTTCGAAAAATGAAAATGTTTTCCGAAAAATAAGATAAAAATGAAACATTTTCCTCCAAACAAACGGAGCCTAAATTTCAAAGTTTTGAATATTTATTCGAGAATCTGAAAATATGGATGCAATTCAATTACATAAAATTCAAATCTGATTGACCCGATCATTGTTAACTTAACTTAACCCACACCCTCATAGTAAAATAAAGACTAATGTTCTATTGGTTTGTATGAGATCTAAATTGAGCTTAATTAATTTGCGCACTAATCTATTGGCAAGAGGTATAAGGGGCATAACATCAATTCAATTCCCGTTAGTGGCTTGGTCCGTCTAACTTCTTTTGTCTCAGTTTAATGTTTCAAATTAATATTTTTATTTTGATTTTCTACAGAAATTAAAATAAAAAACATTGCGAGTATAAACATAAAGTGGGAGAGATAAAGTGTATAGTAAGTTTTTGTTGTAAAAATAATAATTAGCTCTCATTATCCATTTTAGCTAATAAAGAAACTAATAAATTTAAACTGAAACAACTAAAAAAAAGGTAAAAATTTTAAAACACGACGCAACGAGTATTATTTTAGATATTCTTATAAGTAACAAATATATTCTTGAACATACCAAAAGTGCCGAGTTGGGCCCAGCAAGTAAAGCCCAATCACGTTGCGCTCCCCATCACATTCTCAATGAAGTGACCCACCGAACAAGGCCCAAAGCCCATCTCTTGTATCGATCGACTAAGCCCATGGTCCGACCTACCGAGGTCCCGACCTAACTTAGTCCGACCTCATGATCCAAATCACCATTCGGGTACGAACCATGCTCTACCCGGTCGGTCAGCCGACCATTCCACGAGTGACGACCTCGACCTAAATCAACAAGTGACGACTTAACACTTTGCGGCTTATTTGGTTGAACAATCTTCATAACCACATCCCTATAAATCGGGGACCGTTATAGACATGTTCCCACGTCCAATGCTTGCCGCTATAATCTCGGAGGACATGTCGCCTCCCAAAAATACATCACTCTTGCCTATAAATACTTCATCACTACCAAACGGTGAAAGGTAAGCGCCATTTTGTTATCGTAATTCATTATTCTATACATTTTGAGCTATAAACAACGGTAATCTTACTCTCACGCCGAGCGTCTTCGCAGGAGACACATCCGGCTAGTCGTGGGTTACATTTTTCGAGGTCGAGAGCCGGGTGATCGGTCTGCCACGTGGAGGAAGATTGATAAGCACATTTCTGCTGGCATCGGTTTGGTTCCATTCTTGGAAACGTGCTTGACTTGACCTCGAAATTTTTTAACAACTGCAACAATGGTGACTTCGGACGGACACGTATCGAGGCCTCGCTTGGGCATGAAGAAGTGAACAACAACAGCTAATGCAAATGCAAATGCGAAAACTTGACTTTGCCTCCTCCCCGCCAAATCGTCCTCATGGTAGAGCCACACGCTCTACCGGTATCGTTGATGGCGGGGGTTTGCACGACCTGAGGAGAGGCAAAAGGCACATGGATGGGCAAGGAGCTCCGCCCCTCTAGCGTCCAGCTGCTCGAGTGAACGTTGGGCCAGGCGGGTCCCTCACGCGACCACATGAGCAAGAAAGAGATGATGTTAGAGAGGGCCCGAGATTTTGGCCGACCTAATAGCTATGGAAGAGCGAAGCGAGGCCGACGTGCGCTGCGAAAGAGTGGATCGTACTCGGGTCTCTAATGGACAACGAGGCTAGGAGTATGAGGCCAAATGAAGGTGTGGGACGAGAATGGTGACAACGGGATAGTTCGGCGAAGCTCCTACCATCGTGCATGTGCCGAGTAACGACACGAGGGCCCGGCCTCACCGAAATAGAGAGCGGGAGGCTCGGTCGACTTAAGGACACGCTTAACGGCCAATAGAAACAGGCATGTTTCTCAGGCGCGAACTCGAGATCGGGGTCTCAAAGAGACGAAATGGGCGCAGTCGCCTATAAGAGAGGACAGGCGCAGTCGCCATACATTCTTGAGAGGCGCGGGTCGCCTCAAAGAAGTAACAGGCATAGATCCCGGTTCGATCGAGAGAGGGCCAATTCCCGCGAGACGGGAGGAGTAGGCGGGTGACTCCCCCTAGGAGTGAAGGCCGAGAGGTCGAATCTTGCTCCCTCCCGGGAGATGAGGGCCGTGCCGAGAGAATGGTTGTTGATGAAAAAGAAATTTGAGCAATGGGAAGAGGAGAAGAAAAAGAGACGGGAAAGGTTGAAAGAATTGACTTTGCTCTTCGACCTTTTTCCAAAGAAATCGAGAGATAGTCGACCTCCTCCTACTTTCGGGTTGCCTCTTACGGAGAAGTACTGCAGGTCGACAAATGCCGGGAGCCACATATCACATCTGGAAGCCACTATGTGTTTTGTCGCCAATGAGGATGACAACATGTGCAAAGCTCTCCTAAGCACACTTCTTGGGGCGGCCTTAACTTGGTTCAATGGTTTGGCTGTTGGTAGTATCACCACTTGGGCATGCTTGAACAAAATTCTTAGACCGCTTCTCGGCTGCGGGAGCTCGGAAGATAGCAGTCAGCGATCTGAATAACTTGGTGCGGGGTAAGAATGAAAGCTCGATGAGCTATTTCACCAAGTTCAAAGAAATGGTTGATAAGATAGAGGAAGACCTCACGAGACGGGGAGGTAATCAATTGCTTCCGAAGTGGTATTTCCTCGAGAAGACATGGACTACGAGCTCACGGTCCGAGCGGTCACAACTCGACGGGGAGTTGTTTGAAAAGGTGTATAATGTCGCTCGGCCGAGGAAAGGAAAGAAAAGAAGAATGGTAAGAGCCCCGAGGTTGAAGTCGGCGACGATAAAAAGGACTCCAACAAGAATGGGGGAACAATAAAAATGGAAAGAAACGAGAACTAGGGCGACGAGAGAAGGTGCCGAAGCTTTCACTCCCCTCACGGTGAGTCGAACCGAGATTTTGAATCTTTGTCGAAGCGCTCCTCCGGTCCCAATGAATCCAGGCAACAAGTTCGGGCGGGACAACGGCAAATGCTGCGACTACCACAAAGCGGTCATCTCATGAGAGGATTGCTTGGGATTAAAGCGTATCATCCGAGAGAATGGTCGACCGGGGAGACTAGAAGCTTATGTGAAGAGACCTCAAGGCTGGGGAGGTGAGCGGCCCGGCGGGTGGGCAACAAGGACCTAGGCGGCCTAGGCGGAACTTGGGGGTCATCAGCGAACAAGCAAGCAACACGGCCGTCAAGCACAAAATATTCCGGCTTAATAAGGCCCCACATGTGCCTCGAGGAGAGAAATAAGAGATGAGGCGATCGGCTTCTACCCCCACGAATTGGCAACAAATATGGCGGCTAGGGAGCAAGTTCTCGTCATCCCGAGGTCTCATTGATGGATGTACGACGAGCGGACTCTTAGTCGGCACGGGGGCTGCAAGGATATTTTGTTTTACAAAACTTTCAAGGAAATGGGTCTTAATGATGAGCAGTTTGGAGAGATATGATGGCGGGTTGGAGGGCTTCACCAACCACCGAGTTGATGCTAAAGGCCGAGATAGTGCTCGACGTCGACCTAGGCCGGCACCCCTCGGGATTGTCTCGAAGGTACAATTTATCGTAATTGATGTAAATAGTGACTATGCCGCCATACTTGGAATTCTGGACAGGTCGCTCTTGGAATGGTAGCATCAATTCCTCACCGGCGAGTAAAGTTCCCCACACTGCTGGAGTGGGTTGCGTACAAGCACGGCTCGTGCTTATCTGGATCATGTTACGAGAGAAAGAAAGAAAAGGGAGGCTGGAGATTGAGGCTGGCGATGGTTACTTGAAGGCTGTCTCGATCGGATCACCAAAACTACCCGGTATCAACAATCACCGACGTGGTAGAGTCGACCTATCGCTCAAATGACGAGGTCATGCTTGAGTCGACACGTCACTCTAACACCGCGAGGTCGATTCGAGATGCGGTTATGGTCGATCAGTCGTCATAGGTGACCTATGCCTCCCGAGATAGACAATAACTCGGGGGCCCCTACCAACAAGGTGGCGGACAAGCTTGATGATATGATAGGCGAGGAGGCTCCACACTTAGGAGGCGAGGAAAGACAAAAGGTCGAGGAGATCATAGTGGAGACTCTACAATTCGAGAGATGGACCCGAGCTAGAAGGCATCGATGAGTGGAGTCGGTCATTACCAACTCTTCCTACCCCAGACCAAAAAATTCAAATTGGAAAGCGGTTATCGGTTGAGGAGCGAGCGAAATTATCAAGCTACTCAAAGAAAGCGATGATGTCTTCGCATGGAGAGTAGAGGACATGAGGGAATCAAGGGGAGGTCGGCTGTTCATCGGCTCGAAGTCAACCCGACCATTAAGCCTAGACCCCGAGAAATTGAGAAGCTTTGCTCGCGACAAGGAGGAAGCTATAAAAGCGAGGTACAAAAACTTTTGAGTGCGGGGATAATCAAAGAGGCCACTCATACAACGTGGTTGGCCAACGTGGTCATGGTGAAGAAATCAAATGGCAAATGGCGGATGTGTGTCGACTTCACTACTCTTAATCTAGCTTGCCCCGAAGGACGGTTATCCCCTTCCCAAGGATCGACAAGCTAGTTGATTCTATTGCTGGTCACTCCACCCTCGGTTTCCTCGACGCTTACTCGAGGCTACCACCGAGATTAAGATGCACGAGGATGATATAGTCAAAACGGCATTTCAAGCGGTGGGGGCATCTCTTGCTACAATATGATGCCATTTGGTTTGAAGAATGCGGGTGCGACTTATCGAGAGAATGGTGAATAAAGTCTTTGCCTCACAAATTGGTCGAAATATGGAGGCTTACGTTGGCGACATGGTCATTAAAACCAAGGCCGGGAGTCACGTAGTCGACCTAAAGGAGACATTCGCCAATTCTACGAGCAAACGACATGAAGCTCAATCCCGGCAAATGTGTGTTTGGAGTGGCTGTGGCAAGTTCTTGGGATTCATGGTATCTCGAAAGAGGCATAGAAGCTAATCCGAGAGAAGATAAAGGCTTTAGTCGACATGAAGGCTCCTACCGGTGTCGAAGAGATGCGGCGACTTAACGGAAGGGTAAGCGGCTCTTGAGTCGCTTCATATCTAAATCGGCGAGAGAGATCTCTCCCCTTCTTGAAAGCGTTGAGGGGACGAAAAGCTTTGAATGGACGACCGAATGTCATTCGTCGTTCCAACAATTGAAGGATTATCTTGCTACTCCACCTCGCTCGGTAGCCCGACGGCGGTGAGACTTTATTTGTGTATCTATACGTAGGAGACAAGTCGATTCTTTGCGGTATTGATTAGAGAGGATGAAGGGCTTGAAGCACATGTACTATATCGAAAGCTTTATCGGATGTGGAAGCGGGTATTACAACGCTGAGAAAGTCGCTTATGCTCTAGTCGTAGCTTCAAGAAAGTTACGAGCTTATTTTACGGCTCATCAATCGTGGTTCTTACCAATGCTCCTTTAAGAAAAATCGCACAAGCCAGGAGAGTTCGGGTCGACTACTCGGTGGTCAATTGCCCTCACTGAATTTGACATTGAGTATCGACCTCGAAAGGCGTTGAAGGCTCAAGCTCGGGCGACTTCTTGGTCGAGCTTACGTTCACCAAGGAAGATGACGAGCGGCGAGCTCCAAAAGAAAAGGGCAAAGGGAAAGAGCCGAGTCACAAGTCGCCATCACTCTGCACCGTCGATTGTTGGAAGGTCTATTCGGACGGGTCGGCAACCAAAAATGTCGGTGGAGCTGGAATTGTCTTGGTCGAGCAGTGCGGGGCTGTTTACGAGGAATCGCTAAGGTTCAAATTTGGCGCTTCCAACAACCAAGTGAATATGAAGCCTTGATTGCGGCTATCGAGTATGCCAAGTGTTTTGGAGCGACTAAGATCATGGCCTACTTGTGATTCGCGGTTGATAGTCAACCGGGTCGGGAGGCGAGTATGAAGTGCTCGGTTCTACTCTCATCAAATCTGCGACCTGGTGAAGGAACTAATAAAGGACTTAGAATTACAGGAGATTGAAAGGATTGGAAGAGAAGATAACGAGTGGTGATCTCCTTTCGAAACTTGCTACTTCGGATGAGCCACATGGCGAGCCCATCTCCTTCCTCGAAAATCCGGCTTATGAGAGGGTAAAAATTCGGTGCATAGATGATCCCTCAAGAAATTGGACTCGGGAGAGGTGTTGGATCGAGGAAATGAAAGCATATTTAGAGAATGGAGAGGCTGCCGGATGACGAAAGAAGGCTCGAGCTATCAAAAGAAAGCTCAGAGGTATGTGATTCGGGGAGGCGAGCTATTCGAAGATCCTACACTCGACCATTGCTAAAGTGTGTCCATCCTCGAGAGGTCGCCCTACTAATACACGAAGTGCATAGTGGAATTTGTGGTGGACACCGGGGGCCGAGGACTCTAGGCGACAAATTAATCACTTTGGGATACTACGCCGCACATGAGAGGCGATACTCATAATTTTGTTCAACGGTGCGATCAATGCCAAAGGTTTGCCAACTTACCTCATATGCCTACAACCGAGCGAGACTCCGGTAATTGCGGCTGGCCATTCGACATGTGGGGTGTCGACTTGATTGGACCCTTCCCTCCCGCCAGAAATTGCAAATATGTGATCGTTGCTATAGATTACTTCACTAAATGGGTTGAGGCTAAACCATTAGCTCGTATCACAGAGGAAAATGCTATCAATTTCATTCATGATTTCATTTGGTGTCGATTTGGTTTTCCTCGAGCCATAGTATCGGACAACGGACTGCAATTCTCGAGCTTTCGAAGCGAGAGATGAGCGAGTGGGAATCAAGCATTGGCAATCTTACGTCGCGTACCCTCGAAATGGGCAAGGCGAAGCGGCGAATAAACTTGTCCTATCGGCACTCGAGACGGGACTCGTAGGTCGACGCAACAAGCGGTTGGACGAACTCCCACTTGCTCTTTGGGCGATTCGCACGCAACCACTTTCGGGGGCCTACGGGAAACCCTTTCGCTCTCACATATGGATCGAGGCCGTGGCACTGCGAGCTCGAGATTCCCAGCTGCTAGAGTGACTTTCTTCAATCGGGAGCAAAATGATAACAACGAGATTGATCGACACTGGATTTAATCGACGAGAAGCGAGAAACTTGACCTACCTCCGAATGGTCAACTACAAGCAGCGAACTAAAAGTTACCACGACAAGAAGGTCAGGGCAAGGTCGTTCCAAGTTGGAGATTATGTGTTGAGAAAGATTGAAGCAACGGGTAGAAGGACCCAGCAGAACAAGCTATCTCCTAGCTGGGAAGGTCCCTAAATAGTCACTCGAGTCGTCAAAGAAGGAACCTACATGATAGCTCATCCCGGAGGTGACGAGTTGAAACATCCTTGGCATGCTACTCACCTCATCAAATACTACTTCTAGTTTTCGGTTTCAAAGTTCAAACTTGTGTTAGCTCTTGTTTCAAGTTGATATAAACATGTTTCCTACTTCAATAAAAAGCGCAGTTTATTCGATCAAACATAGTGTTTCTCCAATCCCAATAAGCTCGACTCTTAGTCAGTTTGTCATAATAAGCTCGATTCTTAATCAGCTTAGTTAATTTAACAAGTCCGACTCTTAGTCGACTTCGTTCCAATAAGCTCGACTCTTAGTCAGTTTGTCATAATAAGCTCGATTCTTAATCAGCTTAGTTAATTTAACAAGTCCGACTCTTAGTCGACTTCGTTCTAACAAACTCGAATCCTAGTCAGTTTGTTCTAATTAGCTCGATTCTTAATCAGCTTAGTTAATTTAACAAGTCCGACTCTTAGTCGACTTCGTTCTAACAAACTCGAATCCTAGTCAGTTTGTTCTAATTAGCTCGATTCTTAATCAGCTTTATCCATTTAACAGGTCCGACTCTTAGTCGACTCCATTTTAACTAACTCGATTCTTAATCAGTTTGTTCTAATTAGCTAGACCCTAGGTCGGCTTGATGAGTGTGAGCAGGTTCGACTCATGGTCAACCTCATTCACAAAAAAGTTAAGCAAGTCTGAGGTCGACTAAGTAAATAAAGATCAAGTCACCTTTAAGCTCAAGTTGACTCATTTACCCTATCTATATCTAGCTCGACACTTACTTCAACAAGCATACAACATGCAATCAAGAAAGGTTGGCTACGATTAAATATGAACAAGTCTCCCAAAGTGGGCTAAGACTTAAAACATGATAACTTGTTTCTATGCCTCCCAAAAACTGGGCCAAGGCATTCAGATAATGTTAGATCAAAAAAGGCAAAAATTGTTTGGAACTTGTTTATTACAATGTTGCTTGAAATAATTTAAGAGGCCAGGTCGACATTGGTCGATCGTCGGTGGTAACTTGATCTTCACTCATAGGATCTTGTTCTTTGAGGGCTCGAGGTTTTGCCGACTCGGTATAGACCCGCCGATCGACATCCTCTTCCCATAGTGGCGGCGTCTTCCATCTCTTGTAAGATTACATCGAAGTTTCTATCAAGTACGGGGAGCTTCCCACTTCTCACAGTGGTCCTCTTCATCTTCTTGAGCAATGAAGGCCAGATCATTTTCGAGGTAGGGAACGAGCGAGTGGCCACCTCTAGCCGTCATATCATACTGGGATTCAGAAAACCAACGAGCTAACTGCTCGATGGTAACTGTCGCTGTTGGATCCACCAATGCTCGACGAGCCATATGCCTCTTCCCAACCTCGAGAAAGTCCTGGGCCTTAGACACGATGGCATTATAATACTCGTCCCCCTCTTTAAACTTTTCAACCGCAACTTCAGTGGCGTTCTTAGCAGCAATGTCAGCAGCAGCCTTCTCAGCAGCCTTGAGGTCTTCTTGCCATTTCCCTCGTTCAAGCCGACGATCTTCTTGCAGTTTGACCATGAGATCGTCCTTGTCCTTCAAGAGTTGGGAAACTGTTGCCAGCTCCGTTTGGGTCTTCACCAGCTCCTTCCTCTCAGCCTCTTTCTCCGCTTTAACCTCTTTAAGCTTGGACTCGAATGCTTCAAGGTCGGCTAGAGCTTTGGTCTTCACCGCCTCATTGGCTTCATAAGAGTTGTCCAAGTCATTGTACAGCTCCTTCAGATCCGCAAGCTCTTTAGCCTTCTTGGAATAGTCTGAAGGGCTTGTCTCTCCCTTTCAATTGAGGCCCTCCAAGAGCTTTTGGCTGCTTTCGATCATGGTCAGATTCTGCATTCCAAAGAGAACAAAGAAGTGTTAGCTCGAGACTTCAGTTGGTCGAGTAAAAGAATAAACGACTAAAATGAAAATGAAAGTAAAGAGTTACCTCGCAATGAGCAAGTCCAGATCGAGCCGAGAACTCCTCAGGCGTCATACCCTTGTCAGAAAATTGAGCTAGCAGGCTCACATCCAACGATCTCCTCACAATGACTTGACCCAAGTTCATAGTTGGATAAGAGCGGCTCATGCAGTTAACTCCCTCGAGAGAAGGGACGTCGCTCAACCTCTGCATCATCTCTACAACAGATTCTTGATCAAGATGAGAGGAAGGGGGAGGAGGTGGAGGTGTTTGATTAGAAGAAACGGCCTTGCCCTTTCCAGACCTCAGCCTTTTCCTGGTATTCAGAGCTTGATCATCGACCTCCTCGGCAGCATCATCATCATCAATCTCTACCACCTTCATAGGGCTAGATCCTGCTACCTCGGCTCCAGAGGTCTCCATGTTAACATCTTGAATTGGGTCGGAGCTCGGACTTACTCTAGTCGACTTGGAAGATGCTTCACCTCCATCAGTAGCACCCACAGACTGGGTACCACTTTGCAAAGGGTCTTCCTCTTCTACCCCTTCCATTGGCACCATCCCGATGTTCTCCTTCGACAGCAAGCTGGTCCTCAAAGCGGCCTCTCTTTGCCTATCAGCTCGAGCATTGGCTTTCCCATGGTCTTTCCTCGCTTTCTTCTTATCAGAAACCCCAATGATGCGAACCATGTTAGCTTCTTGCTCAGGAGTCAGAACTGCAACAAAATTAAAGTGAACAAGTATTAAATCGACATACGAGCAAAAGTTCTATATACGAGCAAATGTTCTATATACGAGCAAAAGTTCTATGTACAAACACGACATGAGCGACTTAGTCATACTATGAGCAAGTTAGCAAGTTGCGAGTTAATTATTCTACGCGCAGAAACTATGTACGAGCTACAGTTCCAACCATGACTTACTCACCCTAGGCGAGTTGATCATTCATGCCAGTAATTCAATGAAAGGCACATAAAAGAAAAACTGAGCAAAGAAATCTTACCACCAGCATGCTCCCCGTTGGTTTTGCAGTAATTCTTGTCCTTCTTACAAAACTGGCACTCATCCCCAAATTTTCCTAGGTGATGAGTTATCCAGTCTGGGTATATCAAGCCCCTGGACACAGGGATAAGGGGCTCCACCACTCCATCCCCTGGCATCATTCCGGCTTGAATAAAATTGTACTTGGTGGTAAGCAAACTCTCCCAACTGATGGGCCTTCTCGACACTAACCGGCATAAAGCCCTGTACAAACTAAGATACCAAGACGGCTCCCAAAAGTCCCTCTCATCTATGGCTTCAGTCTCATCATTGGGCAATGGAAATTCCCATCCTAATCTACTCTCTACCACCACAACGTGCGAATTCCAGCCACTGTGTTTACTGGGGAGATTGGTGAAAAGTTTGGGAGATTTAGGCTTAGAGGGAGTACTGATGCTCAGATCCTGCCCACTATATTTGATGGTAAAAAATTCTTTAAATACCCTCATACAGGGCTCGTATCCTAAAAATCTACACACCATGGCAAAGCACACGAGGACCCTACAAGTATTAGCTCCAAGCCGGGGCGGGGAAGGGCATTTGCACATTCTAGAAATTCATTGATAAAAGGGTCAAGAGGCAACCTGAGGCCAGCAACAAACTGACCGTAAAAGAAAGCAACCTTGGTAGCATCCTTAGTGAAGGTCGACCTATACTTTTTCATGAACTCCTTCTGGGTATATATGGTTACTTGGTAATCCAACGGGTCGACTTCGCAGAAATCCTTGATCATACTGTACCTGAGGGCAAATTCCGATTGCCACGCGATGGCCCTTGGGAACATAGCCCCTCTCATTCTTGCCTCGGCACCACATCGGGCCCAAATGCGTTGACAATTCGAGGACCGTAAGACGTTGAGGCGGCGTTCCCTTCTTGAGTCGTCATATCCGTACAAGCAAAAGAGGAAGCAGGGAGTCACCCTATGATCATGTTCGCCGACCTACCTAAGGACGACCTAGACTCCCGGGAAACCTATCCTATTTCTAAGGAAGGAGGGCTTATGGACGTCCCTAACATAAAACAGGTGATATGGTCAAGCAATTCATGGAACAGTATGAAAAGTGACAACATTTGAGTCGTCAATCACCACATTTTCAATTTCTCCTACAACGGGCAGCCCTATCTCACGTAATTCAATCCCCAACTAGTCAAAATGGAAGCACACTCATCCAGGACATCACTCTCCACTCACCGTTCACATTCTTGCATGCCACTACGGTTAACGATACAGAACCATACCACGCTCCCGGTTCGCAACTAAAGGTCCTAGCCATGGCGGAAAAGGAGAACAAAGGCATAAATTAAAACCCTAAAGCAAAGGTATGAAAGAAATACCTTAATTAATCGTGTAAGGTGGTTTCGTTGAGCTGAGCAGAGCCGAATTTAAATCTTGCCGAGATCCCTTGATTATCGCCGGAGAAGAAGAAGTTCTAGAGCAAGAAAAGTTCTAAACAAAGAGGGATTTCTCTATTTATATTTTCCTAAATTTGGAAGGGGAAAAGAAAAATCAAAATTAATTTTCCAAAATTAAAGATTGAGGCGGTTTTCGAGAAGGAGTTCCAAACGTCGTGGCCGTAATCATTACAAAAATCGGCGCTCCTTCATCTCCCACCGTTCATAGCCAACGATCAGATGTTGCCACGTCATCATGGTCGACCTACTTCAAAGACTAGCATCGACCCGCGAGTGAAGCAATTTTCATCAAAGAAATCTTCTTAACTTCCAAGTCGACGAAGTCAACTCGAAAGTTGGGGCCACCGAACATACCAAAAGTGCCGAGTTGGGCCCAAGCAAGTAAAGCCCAATCACAAGCGCCTTCGCCATCACATTCTCAATGAAGCCGACCCAATCGAACAAGGCCCAAAGCCCATCTCTCAGATCGCCGACTAAGCCCACGGTCCGACCTACTGTGTCCCGACCTAACTTAGTCCGACCTCACGATCCAAATCACCATTCGGGTACGAACCATGCTCTACCCGACAAAGCCGACCATTCCACGAGTGACGACCTCGACCTAAATCAACAAGTGACGACTTAACACTTGCCGGCTTATTTGGTTGAACAATCTTCATAACCACATCCCTATAAATCAGGGACCGTTATAGACATGTTCCCACGTCCAAGTAACTGCCGCTATAATCTCGGAGGACATGTCGCCTCCCCAAAAATACATCACTCTTGCCTATAAATACTTCATCACTACCAAACGGTGAAAGGTAACTGCCATTTTGTTATCAGAATTCATTATTCTATACATTTTGAGCTATAAACAACGGTAATCTTACTCTCACGCCCGAGCGTCTTCGCCGGAGACACATCCGGCTAGTCGTGGGTTCTGCTGCGTCGGAGCCAGGTGATCACCCCGCCACGTGGAGGAAGATTGATGACAGCCTCGCAAAGATCAATTCTTATTTATGTATTACTCTATATAAAAAGTGAAATTAATAGAGTAAAACACGTTTCAATTTCAATATAGAATAAAATTGGTATTTAAAGTCTTTTAATTCCCAAATGACATATTTTAAATTCCAAAATTACGGACTCCATTTGGCAGCTTGGGGATAATTTGTTAGGAGGATGAGTATAACGTAGGGAGTAGTAACAAATGGGAAGTACTGTAGGAACCTTCTAGGTGCTGAGTCAACTGATGAAATATTGGACTCGTCTCACATAATACCAATCAGCGTGGACCTTGGTCGTCAAATGAAATTGTGAACACTAATATAAATATCACAATACTTCATTCCTCTCTCTCCACACCTACAACTATTTCATCCCCGCTCGCCAATTTTCAGTTTTAGAGAGAGAGAGAGAGAGAGGCCTAAATTTCTGCTCCATTTCATACCAAATTAGAGCAATGAAGGTATTGTAATATCAAATTTCCTTTTTGTAATTATAATTGAAATAATTTATAAAAATAATAATGAGTATAGATATTTAGTCAAATCTTGAGGGTAATTAATATTTATGCTAATTTTGGGTTTCAAACTTTTTGCAGCAAAAGGTGGTTGTCAAGGTGAACATGAATGAAAACAAGAAGGGTCGCTCTAAAGCCTTGAAGATTGCAGTTAGTGTCCACGGTAAGCTAATACTACACTTCTTCCATCCCATAAATAAAGTGTTTGAATTTTCAATTTCTCTCAATATACTGAATGAATGAAGATTTTAAAATATAATTTTAGTATAATTTTATTATAAAATCAAGATTAAAACCAATTTTTTAAATTTATGATTTGACTGAATCGGTTATTGCAGGGGTGGAATCTGCTAGTTTAGTAGGGCCAGATAAAGATCAAATAGCAGTGACAGGAGAAGGAATTGACTCAGTTGAACTCACTACTTTACTACGGAAGAACGTGGGCCGGACCGAACTTCTATCTGTTGGGCCGGTTGAGGAAAAGAAAGACAACCCAGTCCCAACACCACCTGTAGTCCAAACAAACAGCGACGGATCAGTGATATGGTCAGCCCCTCCGTATTATAACTACAATGGTGTTATGCCCATGACTCCTCTACATATTTACGAGGTTGCCCCTACTGAACCAACCTCTTGCTCCATTATGTGAGAAATGGGCCAATTTCTGATTGGGCTTTTGAGATATATGGATCCAATAAGAAAGGAAAAGACTAAATAAAATTAGGATATATTTGTACATAAATACTTTTTTTTTTTTTTTAAATATTTTGTTCTTCATGGAGAACAAGAAATAGCAGAGTGTGTAACCGTATTTTCTAGGTTATTATATGATTTTTGAACCAAAGGATTTACAGTTATTTTATTTTAAAGGTTTCATGTTTTGTTAATTAGTTTTAATTAATAAAAAAATATCAATTAAAAAAAGAAAATAAAGAGCAAGCTTGTTGGTCATTATTCATGAGAAAAATTGGCTCATGGGCTCTTCTAATTGGCTTGTTGGGTGAGAACAATCATGGGCTTTTGAAATTTATCAATTTAACCCCAATGTCATATTTGATGATGGACAACGGCCCGGCGAAGAATAAGCATGTTGCCTAACCGGATCAGTTGGCTCGCCTTGTTCCTGCCTGCGGGCTTGGCCTGTTGCCTAAACGGATCAGCTGGCTCGCCTTGTTTCTGCCTGCGGGCTTGGCCAACTTCGGCCCGACGCTCTGGATCTTTGTTTTTTTTTTCTTTTCAAAAATACAGAAAATCAAAAGGATATTAGGGTAAGATAAATGGAACCTTGGCCATTTATGTTAAAATGAACCACTAAACCACCTAGTTTTATTGTTAGAATATTTGATATTAATACAATTTTTTCTAAATTCCAGAAAATATAAAAGATGAAATGGAAGTGATAGGAGTCAAACTTTGACCATACCAAGACAAGACAAGATTTTAACCACTTTACCAAACCTCTTTCATGTGTTAAAATTCATAGTATTTATTATTAATTAAGAAAGAAGACTTGAAATTCGGCAGGTTTGGCTGGCCCAAAAAGCCCGCGTGCGAGTTGGATGGCGGGCTTGGCAGGCAGGAGGAGCATACCGGATTTGGGCCTACAGTGTTCATCATCAAATGTCATCCACCAGGGGAGAAATTCATCCAATATTTCTGAATTAACGAAATATTTCGTGATGGGCCAGGCCCAAGTCTTTCCCTCCAATAAAGGGGCTCAACAAGCCCACCAAGGAACCAAGCCCGAAGAGTCAACACGACGTGGATCGTGGCCCGTCAAACAATGGATGGCGGTCGTCGCCATTGAGCGACCGAGCCCATCCAATGACGAGTCATCTCATCCATGGGTCACAACCCGTCTAACAAAGGAGGGTAGTCGCCATTAAGCGACCAGACCCATCAAGGGACGGGACGACTCACCTATTCACTCGCTCGTCGAGTTATCTACTTAGTGACGACCTTACTGGACGTACAGCTCCAGGTCGTCTTATCATAAAGCTTGCTCAACAAGCCTTACGAAGATAAAGCCAAATTTATCACTGGCCCACTCTGCACTTATGTCCCCACGGAACTAGTAGTGTTGCCAAAAAGGCGTGCAGGTTTGACTTTCCATTATTGTGCAAACCACTGTTCATAACAGGTACAGCAGTGTCCTTGTTCGTACGGAGCAATCCTAGGACGCCACGTGTATGCATGGGGGACAAGGCCAATCCAACGGTTAGCAATAATCACATCCAACGGTCCAGATGGATACCCTAGTTTCCTTCACCCACTATAAATATCAGAACAGTTCCTTGGGCTAAGTTAATGCATATTTTCATAATCACGTATATACACACCCACCATATCTTTATCACCTTTCTCCAGCCCAAACACTGATTCACACGCCGGAGGGCCTTGCCGGACAAGACCCGGCGCAGTTCACGGTTCATTTCTTGTGTTGTGCAGGACCTAAGTCAGCCCAATAATCTACTGGAAAACAATAGTTGAGCTCGAACGTTTTCCTGCGTCATCAGATTGGTTCCATTGCCGGGAAGTGTTCATCAGTGATCTTCAACCAAGGAAAAACAACCGGATAACCTGGAAATGGTGTCAGACGGACACACAGCTAGCAAATCAACCGGAGATGCAGGCCGACCACCTTCCCCTCTGCAATGCCATCAGGAAAACCCCAGACCTCCCTCACCTCAACCTAGGAACCCTAATTTGAGGGTTACCAGGTCACACGGTGTGGTAGATGACACTGGCCTTCCGGCCGCAAGGAGGAGAGAAAAAAGGTCCACTCCAGAGCGACAACGACGACCCCCACTTGAAAAGAGGTCCGGGGGAGCTACTGTACGAAATGTGGGAGGCCCATCCAACCCACACCTCGATTGAACTGCTTTCCTCGTCGAGAGAGCGAATGCTTTTCACGAACTCTTGCAAGTTCAGAACGAGCTAATCCGAATAGCTGAGGACCAACCTCCACAGGCGTCCCATAATACTGTCTCGTCGGGAAGGAGAAGGAACCAGAGAAGGAATGATGGTCGTCATGAAGATGTCAGCGCGTAAATGAGCGGTGCAGCGCCACAACTTGACCTCGCAGAGCATCTCAATCAACCACGCAGTGAGGGACTCCCATCTCAGCGACAACGGGATGAGGTGGACGGAGAGCCTCGTAGATCCCTTGCAAATGAAAATCTTGAGCATAATCAAAATCAAATTGTTCGCGGTCGTCAAATGACCCTTTCATTGCGAAATGAACGAGCGTCGAGCTATAGGGCAAGGACGCGTACTCCCCCTCGTCGCGGACGGGAGCAATCACGATCTTATAGGCCATCTCCACCCCCAAGTTACAGGAGGGAGAGAACAATCTCCCGACGACTTGCCCCCTCCGAGAGGCAACGGTCGAACACTGTTTCCCGGGGGCCTCGTCGAGATAGGATTCCTCCCACCGGCCTTGCAGGCGATGTTGATATGCAAGAATTCCTCAGACTCAAGCATCAGGTTGAGGAATTAACGGCCAAAAAGAACAATGTGGATAGTGATGATTCTGAAGACGATGTTGGTACCTTGAAACCTCTAGCCCCATGGATGCTCGAGCTAGGACCACCAGAGCCAGGATTCAAATTGCCTG
Organism: Adenophora triphylla var. japonica; assembly: GCA_022495995.1. Classification (NCBI taxonomy): domain Eukaryota; kingdom Viridiplantae; phylum Streptophyta; class Magnoliopsida; order Asterales; family Campanulaceae; genus Adenophora; species Adenophora triphylla. The sequence goes on from JAFEMH010001175.1 coordinate 438,788, forward strand.
ACTTAAAGCAATACGACGGCTCAACGAGTGCGTTAGATCACATGCAACACCTTGAAGCTCAGATGTGTGTGGTGTCTAGAACTTCGGGACATGACGACGTGATGTGTAAAGCTCTTACGAGCACATTAACTGATGCAGCTTTAAGGTGGATTAGAAGCCTTCCGAAAGGAAGCATTGATTCTTGGAAGCAAATGAGGAAGAAATTTTTGGGTAGATTTGCAACGGCTGGAGATCGTCGCAAAACTGTGAACGATCTAAGTAACATCACACAGGGAGCGAATGAAAGCTCAATTAATTACTTCAAAAGATTCAAAAAATTGGTTGACCAGATCGACGAGGATCTGACGGACCGTGAAATCATTAATCAAGCTTGCATACGGTATCAGATCTTCCACTTTGGACTACGAGCTTCAAGTCCACCTAGCCAAATCCAGAAAGGACCTCTATGCTAAGGCCTATGCAGTGGCCGAGGCTGAAGAGAGGAAGTTACAACGAGATGGCAAGTCCGTCGTCAGTGACGAGGCGGCAAAAACTAAGAAAGATAAGGCTGGTGACAAAGGGAAGAACAAGCAGGGAAAGGCCGAGAAAGTACCTGATTCATATACTCCATCGATCGTATCACGCGAAGATTTTGAGCAATGTGGATTTTGGGCCGGCACCAAAAATGAACCCCAATGCAAAGGGGAAGAAGAACATGAATAAATATTGTGAATATCACCGAGATAGAGGGCATGACACTGAGGATTAAAACCACCAGTTGCTAGTCCAAGCCTAATGTTTCGACTTTCACTAGCAAAAGATGGGTAACGTTGATCAAATCTTTTCCAGGCAACAGAATCTGCTGGATGCCTCATCACACCGTCCTCGATCCGTTCTTCCTTATGCCATTTCATAAGTGGAGCTGTACGAAAGCATCAAAAGAGTCTTTGCAATCTTGGCTTTAAAGGTCAATACTTAACTTGTTTTTCAGCTTCTCTTTTAACCGGTGCACCATCACTTGTACCTTGATTTTTGCCCCCAATTCCACTTTGACTTTCAATACTGCTCTTATATCTAGTTGCATCGCAAATTTCACAAATTTCTAGATTTTCTGCATCATTACGAAATAGCATACATCTATTTGGACAAGCATCCCAAGTCTCATACTTGAACCCCAAGTCTGAAGTTAGCTTATTAGCCAAATAATAAGATTTTGGAATTTTTGCTAAAGGGAAAATCTTTCTTAAGAACTTCAAGATTTGCGTGATAGCTTTATTTGTCATATTATTGACCTGCTTTATATTTAAGAGCTCGACAACAGATGAGAGTTCTGTTACTCCTTGAGGACAATTTTCATACAACTCGCTCTCGGCATCCTTTAAGCGTCTATAAAACTTTCTAGCATTTTCATTGGACCCCATAACATCATTAAAAGCATCTTCAAAAGCATCATCATCATTATTTATGGGTTCATCATATGTTTGTTGTTGATCAGATATTGGTGGAACCCCCATCCCCTCTTGGACTAACAATACCATATTGGAGGTTACATCAACAACCTCAACTCTTGTAGCAGCATCTAACATGTCCTCATCTGAAATATGAGAATTTCTATTCAATTCATGTGAAAAGTTCTCCCCATGATGATCCCAATTTGTGTAATGTTTATCAAAGCCGTGCATCTCTATATGTATCTTTACCATCTCAAGGTTTCGGTAATAACGATTCCGACACTTGCTACATGGGCAGTAAATCACGTCTCTCGCGATATCTTTCTCCCTAAACGCAAAGCTTAGGAAAGCATCAACCCCATCTTTATATGACTTTGAAGTCCGATTTCGTAATGCAATCCAAGTCTTATCCATAACTACTTTAATGAACTGTTAACATATATATAAACACATAATATTAATCACTTAGAAAATTATAAGTAAATCAAGTACTTTCTTAGTATATAACATGCCTACGCAAAACATACTTTGAATGGAAAAACTATAATATAATCGTTTAGATTGATTTATTTAAGTGAACTTTAAAGAATTATGTTGGTTTATAGAATAAGACTCAAAGTGTATATATTGGCAGCTATTAGTGCAAATTTAAGAATTCTGAAGAAAATCAAGCAGCATCCATTAATCTATTTAATCAATGATCGTATCAATTGCTTCAGGATTATAGAAATAATGAAACTAAACTCATCCAATTTTGAAAAACTCTGTTTGTTTCAGACATGAGCATATTGTGCTGAGCAGACACCTAAGGCCTTACAGAAACAAGATGAGAATTGGGGACTCATGTAAATAACTGTCAGGGACATACTTGTAAATATAGTGGAATAGTGACCTAACTCAATGTAACAACTTAGCTGGGGCAAGCACTCTAAAGCATATGAACCCTGCCATGTATCTGCATCAACCATACACAAAGAAAATTCTAAAGACAGAGTATACGTTTGGTTTTTGCTCTCTAAAGCATTTCATCAAACACCTGATATGTAACCCTCCCCGCCCCCAAAAAATACTCTTTCTATTTATTAACAAAAATGAATTAATTGTTCATGAGTGCAGAACGGAAATCAACCGCCGACTTGGGTAAATTGATGATACAAATTAAACATATGGACCGTTGTTTACAAAAATAGGATGAATTGCAGAACGATTACAAAAATAGGACGATTTGGGTCAAGGAAACTGATGTTGCAGAGCGATTACAAAAAATAGGACCGCAATTAACAAAAAAATTCATTACAAATAAGTAGAGAGAGAAATAACCTTGACGATTGTAGAGAACGGCGGATGAAATCGAACGGAACCAACAACGATCGCAGAGAACGGGTATGAAATCGAAAGGACGCGCGATTGCAGAGAACGGCAAAATCGAACGGAACCAACAACGATTGCAGAGAGAACGACGGATGAAATCGAAAGGAAGCTGGTTGGTTTAAAGGCAGGCAATCGAACGAAACCAATTTGCGGCGGATGTGCGGCTGTTGAAAACGATTAGAGGGGTGTAGAGGGAAGGTGCGAGAGAGGTATAGGGCGTATGAGCCGGGAGGGTTTTGGGGGGTTTTTTTTTTTAATTTCATTTATTAGCTGACAAATAAATAGGGCCCAATTTGCCGTCCTATGAAATTTCATCGTGGGAGCTGACTTATTAAGTGAGTAATAGGGACTAGAGAATTCTTTCGACCCAAAAAATTCAGTCCCTAATAATGACTTTTTGTAGTGTAGATTATAAAAAATATAGATACTAAAATGATATTTCCAAAAATTAAGGGGATTCGCCACTTTTCTTAATTATGCCGACTAATCTAGTTCGTGCCAGGTAGGAATATAAGAGTAGTAATGCACTCCCAATAAATTTTACTGATGCTATAATCTCAAAGCTCAAATCCGAAACATTTAGTTGAACTAAAATACTTCCTCCGTCCCGTTCGAAGTGTCTCAACTTTCCTTTTTGGGCGTCCCATTTAAAATGTCTCAATCCCAAAAAGGAAAGTTTTTATTATTTTTATACTCTTCCTATCACACTCATTCTCTCTCATACTTTACTTTTACACTCACAACATTCTCTCTCCTAACTATTCCTCCCACTCATTCTCTCTCCTATTTATTTTTTCATACTCACAACATTTAACCTTTTTCTCTTTCTTACCTCACTTTTCTTAATTCCCGCGCCGATCTCATTTTGAGACACTTCGGCCGGGACGGAAGGAGTACTTTTTTATCAAGTGATTTAACGCTTATTGGTATTGAGCACAAACTTATATGCATAGGGGTAGTACTATTTAAACCATAATTGCTTAGAAAAGTGTGATTTTGCTAGAGGTTTAAGGTTAAATTTGTTGGGATTTTCTGTTAGGCTTCTTAAGGAAATAACAAAGAGAGATGAGAAAGATAACGGAAATTGAAAAACAAACCACAAATAGTCGAGTTTTGTGTTTAACACAATTTTCGTAAGAAGTATTTGTCCCGTACAGGTGCTTACGGTTGATGACAAACTTCTCGTGAGATGAAGCGACTTCTAATTGTTAATAGGAGCACACCAAATTAACAATTCTAACAAACAATGGAAAGTTTGGAACTTTGGACTTTGAAGGAATTTGATGCAACAAGATGAAATGATTATGCTTGGTTAATCTATCTCAAATGTAGGTAGAGAGGCTCAAATGACTGAATATATGAATTGAAATTCGGAGGGAAAGTATATAAGGAGAGTTAAGGGGTTTGTGTCTTTTCCCTTGAAAATGCACAACTTTTCTTTTGAATTGGCACCTGTTCAGGAACTGCTCGGCCGAGTGAGTAAGGAGAGTTAAGGGGTTTGTGTCTTTTCCCTTGAAAAGACACAACTTTTCTTTTGAATTGGCACCTGTTCAGGAACTGCTCGGCCGAGTCAAGGGACTCACTCGGCCGAGCGCCAAGCTGCACGGCCGAGTCAAGGAACTCGCACGGCCGTGTCAATCACACTGCTCGGCCGAGCAAGGCATATGCCTTGGCCGAGCAAGATTGTCCAGAGACTTGGCCAATTTGCTATGCTCTGCTCGGCCGAGTCAAGGACTCTGCTCGGCCGAGCACATCAAACCACATAAAAAACCCTTTAAACAACTCTCGTTAAGTTATAAATCTTTGTCATTAATTTCTCATTCACCCGGAAATGGTTTTGAGACAATAAATGAGTTTCATTATCTACCCTAAATGTAGAATACATTTTGTAACTTACTTCGTTAACAAATAACGAACTCCGTTGGAAGTTAACGAACTTCCGTTAGAAAGTTAGGTCAACGACAAGTCAAACTTAACTTTCGTTACCCATTTCCAACAATCCCCCACATGAATGACAATTAATGCAAGTATGCAATTTCGTCCAAAAGTTCTGGCGAACCATTATTACATCGGGATAGATAGCTTATGGCTTTGAATCCCCCCTAGTGAAATATTATCGGATATACTAGCCATTTGATAGCGAGTCGCTTTGAACCAGTGACTGTATGATGTATACCAAGACAACAATACTCACATAATAATAGCTCTAACAGTTATTGTTCTCATGTTTTGTCCATTTCGGCCCTGGACCGTATCTCATTCATAAGTGTTCACATTAGAAGCGGCCAAGTTACTTCTCACTTATATAGGTGATTCATACTATAAGGAGTATCCTGCTATACTCCACCCGTAGGTATAGGAATCATTAAAAGTTTTCTCAACTTATCCTCACCACTGCTGCAGGTGCTTATACTTGGATGTTCTGGGAATGAGTATTCAACATCTCCAGGTCATTCAACCGAGTTGTTGTTTCCAAGTGATTCTACTAGAACTTATAGCTTGGTTGTCTCATTGAACCAAGGGCATGTGATCTCCAATTCTCAAGGTTGAGTGTCCACTATGAGTTCTTTTATTGTGGGTTTTAAGCCCATTCCCCTTAACAGTTTATACAGTTGATCTCTATTTATACCTTTCGTAAATGGATCCGCTATGTTATCATTTGACTTCACATAGTCAATTGTGATAACCCTATTCTTGATCAACTGTCTAATGGTATTATGTCTATGACGGATATGTCTGGACTTACCATTGTACATACTGCTCTGTGCCCTTCCTATTGCTGATTGACTATCACAATGTATCATAACAGCAGGCACAGATTTATTCCAACAAGGAATATCCTCCAGGAAATTCTTAATCCATTCTGCTTCTTTTCCAGCTTTATCTAAAGCTATAAACTCAGATTCCATCGTGGATCTGGCTATACATGTTTGTTTGGAGAATTTCCACGACATTGCTCCTCCACCTATTGTGAAAACATATCCAATCGTGAATTTTGAGCCTTTTGTGTCCGATATCCAGTTTGCATCACAGTATCCTTCTAATACTGCTGGATATCTCTTATAAAGTATCCCATGATTTAATGTATACTTTAAATATCTTAGTACCCTCATTAGTGATTTCCAATGATCTGTACTGGGATTACTCGTGAACCTGCTTAATTTGCTCACTAAATATGCAATGTCTGGACGTGTACAATTCGTTAAGTATATCAGACTGCCAATTATTCTTGCATACTCCAATTGAGAAAATGGTTCCCCTCTGTTTTTAGCTAAGTGTAGCGACAAGTCTATCAGAGTCTTAGCCGGAGGGCTGTTAATGACATCAAATTTTCGAAGTACATTTTCCAGATAATGGGATTGTGACAGGACTATTCCTTCTGATGTTCTAGAAATCTTTATTCCTAATATGACATCGGCTAATCCCATATCTTTCATGTCAAAGTTCTTCTTTAACATGCCTTTGGTATTCATGATCAATTCATGACTACTTCCCATTATTAACATGTCGTCTACGTAAAGACAGACAATAACAAATGATTCAGATGTTCCTTTAATGTAGACACATTTGTCACATTCATTAATCTTGAATCCATTTGATAACATAGTTCTATCGAATTTCTCATGCCACTGTTTTGATGCTTGTTTTAGTCCATATAACGACTTTACAAGTTTACACACCTTTCGTTCTTTACCAGGAACCACGAACCCTTCGGGTTATTCCACGTAAATTTCTTCATCTAGCTCTCCATTTAGGAAGGCTGTCTTCACATCCATTTGGTGTATCTCAAGATTATGCACTGCTGCAATAGTTATGAGAACACATATATATGTGATCCTTGTGACAGGGGAGTATGTATCGAAGAAATCATATCCCTCTTTCTGTCTAAACCCTTTGGCAACTAGCCTAGCTTTATACTTACAATAGATCCATCGGCTTTATACTTTCTTTTAAGAATCCATTTGCAACCTAATTGTTTGCAACCTGGAGGGAGATCCACCAATTCCCAAGTATTGTTAAGCATTATGGATTATATCTCACTGTTAATAGCCTCTTTCCAGAACGTACTGTCCGGTCCAGATAAAGCTTCTTTAACAGTAGCTGATTCGTTTTCCAACATAAATGATAGAAAATCAGGACCAAAAGACTTTTTCACTCTTGCCCTTTTACTACGTCTAGGTCATTCATCTTCTACTTGAGATGGACCGTTTGTAGATTCATATGTTCTCTTTTGAGAATTACCTTCTTTCCTATCCTTAGCAGGAAAGATATTTTTAAAGAATACTGCATTCCTTGATTCTATTGTCATTCCTGCATTCATATCAGAATTTCGACTCAGGCACTATGAATCGATAGGCACTACTGTTATTGGCGTATCCAATAAAAATACAGTCAATGGTTTTCGGACGAATCTTCACTTGTTTCGGCTTAGGTATTTCAACCTTAGCCAAACAACCCCATACTTTAAGATATTTATAACACGGCCTACGATTATGCCATAACTCATAGAGTGTTTTGTCAATACCTTTCTTGGGTATCTTATTAAGAATATAGTTAGAAGTGAGTATAGCTTCCCCCCACAAGTTGTCGGGTAAGCCTGAACTTATCAAAAATGCGTTCATCATCTCTTTGAGAGTACGATTTTTGCGTTCAGCAACTCCGTTAGACTGAGGGGTATATGGAGCCGTCGTTTGATGAATTATGCCGGATTCCCAACATAGTCCTTCAAACGGAGCTTCATATTCTCCTCCTCTATCACGTCTAATTTTCTTAATCTTTAAGTTAAGTTGATTCTCAACTTCTTTCTTATAAGTCTCGAAAGCCCCTAAGGCTTCATCTTTACTTCTTAAGAGATAAACATAAAAATACTCAGTGCAATCGTGTATGAATGTAATGAAGTACTTTTTACCTCCTCGAGTTTGCACAAGTTTTAAATCACATATGTCGGTGTGAATTAACTCGAGAGGAGTTGTGTTTCTTTGTATGGCATTAAATGGCGACTTCGTCATTTTTGTCTCAACGCAAACTTCGCACTTATTAGTTGAATCAGATTTAGTCATTTGGATTAAATCTTGTTTAACTAATTTCTTTATAGTGTCGAAGTTTACATGACCTAATCTATCATGCCATAAACTAGGACTTTCCGAAAAGTAAACATAAGAAACAACATTTTTATTCTTCGCACCTTGGCGGATAACATTCATTACATTCATCTTGAAAAGTCCCTTCTCGAGGTAACCCTTTACAAGGAATAAACCATTCTTGGTTAATACAAACTTGTCAGATTCAAAAACTAATCTAAAACCGGCTTTACTCAACAAAGCACCGGAAACTAGTTTCTTGCGGATGTCCGGAACATGCAGCACATCAAGCAAGGTCACTTCTTTACCGGAGGTCATCTTCAATACAACATTTCCAACGCCTTGAACATCGGAAGTTGTAGAATTTCCCATGTACAATTTCCTTCCGGAAATGGGAGTATAAGAAGAGAAACTCTCCTTATTAGCACAAATATGGCAGGTAGCCCCGGTATCTATCCACCATTCCTTTGGATTGTCATCCAAATTTGCCACGTTTGCCTCGAAGATCACCACAGCACAATCAAGATCCATATCTTCGACATTGTTCGCCTCCTTCTTGGGGTGGCGACAATCCTTTGCTAAATGGCCCGGCTTGCCACAATTATAGCATGCTCCTTTGAACTTCTTCGTTGAGGAGCCTTTTCCCTTCCCTTTCTTAGCATTTCAGGTATGCGTCCGTTTGATGCCGCTAGTGCTTGCCTCGGCGAGGTTGACTCTTGCCTCCATCTTGCCTTTGGTAGCCTTTGCTTCATTGTTTCGATTATTCTTTTCAATTTGAAGACGAACAACCAAGTCCTCCAAAGTCATCTCTTTGCGCTTATGCTTGAGATAATTTTTGAAGTCCTTCCATGAAGGCGGCAACTTCTCTATGATTGATGCCACTTTAAAGGGATCGTTCATGATCATTCCTTAAACATCAAGTCCATGTAGAATAAGTTGGAACTCATCAACTTGAGTTGTTACCAACTTAGAGTCCACCATTTTGAAGTCAAGATATTTGCCGACGACAAACTTCTTTGACCCGGCATCTTCAATCTTGTACTTCCTTTCCAAGGTATTCCACAATGCCTTGGCTAACTCGACGGTACTATACACATTATAGAGTGCATCGTCAAGTCCATTCAAAATGTAATTTTTATATAGAAAATTACCGTGGTCCCAAGCCTCTTTGGCCATAAGCCTTTGAGGGTCGGGATCATCCTTTGCAACAATCGGATCCTCTTTCAAGAACCGATGCAAACTTAGAGTGGTCAAGTAGAATAGCATTTTCTGTTGCCATCTCTTGAAATCCACCTTGGTAAACTTTTGGGTTTCTCACCATGAACCGAGTGAGACGGTGTAGTAGCGGGTGCAACATTCTTGAGCGGTGCATCGCCTTGAGGGAGAGTAAGCCCGGATGACTCGGAGGTGTCTTTCTCATTAGACATTGTATGAACGCCTTAAGAAACGTCAAATATTTCTTACGATTGTTGGGATTTTCTGTTAGGCTTCTTAAGGAAATAACAAAGAGAGATGAGAAAGATAACGGGAAATATAATGAAAATTGAAAAACAAACCACAAATAGTCGAGTCTTGTGTTTAACACAATTTTCGTAAGAAGTATTTGTCCCGCACAGGTGCTTACGGTTGATGACAAACTTCTCGTGGGATGAAACGACTTCTAATTGTTAATAGGAGCACACCAAATTAACAATTCTAACGAACAATGGAAAGTTTGGAACTTTGGACTTTGAAGGAATTTGATGCAACAAGATGAAATGATTATGCTTGGTTAATCTATCTCAAATGTAGGTAGAGAGGCTCAAATGACTGAATATATGAATTGAAATTCGGAGGGAAAGTATATAAGGAGAGTTAAGGGGTTTGTGTCTTTTCCCTTGAAAAGACACAACTTTTCTTTTGAATTGACACCTGTTCAGGAACTGCTCGGCCGAGTCAAGGGACTCGCTCGGCCGAGCGCCAAGCTGCACGGCCGAGTCAAGGAACTCGCACGACCGTGTCAATCACACTGCTCGGCCGAGCAAGGCATATGCCTCGGCCGAGCAAGATTGTCCAGAGACTTGGCAAATTTGCTATGCTCTGCTCGGCCGAGACAAGGACTCTGCTCGGCCAAGCACATCAAACCACATCAAAAAACCCTTTAAACAACTCTCGTTAAGTTACAAATCTTTGTCATTAATTTCTCATTCACCCGGAAATGGTTTTGAGACAATAAATGAGTTTCATTATCTACCCTAAATGTAGAATACATTTTGTAACTTACTTCTTTAACAAATAATGAACTACGTTGAAAGTTAACGAACTTCCGTTAGAAAGTTAAGTCAACGACAAGTCAAACTTAACTTTCGTTACCTATTTTCAACAAAATTTAGGTCAATGAAGAACAAAGGAGGACAAGGACAAAGCCACCGGAAGAGACAAGGACAGCCTTGATGTGGTAGAGTTTGAACATAATGTAATCAAGTTTATCAAAGGGAGTATGTATAAAATCAGATTCGATATAACTAAATGCATTAGTATGTAATAATATTTTTTAAAAACCAAAAGAACTTTTTTATTATTAATGACAATAACAAATGTTTAGAAGTCGATTATCCTCATACGTTGAAAGTTCAATCAAGACGGTGGGGCTAACAATTACAAACTTTGCACTAGAAAATACATTCACCAATATAGCATTTTTACTTATGATCGAACTACAAAGAAAAAATAATGGTCCTATTAAACACATCATTGCAATATATAATCTTAACAAAATCTAACTTTGAAAGATTTCCATTACTGCAACTTTGGATTGTATGAACATCATGATAAAAAATTGCGTCCTTAGCCATCTTGCACTTCTCCAAGTCAGATTTAGCCTTTTCAATAATTATAAAAACAACAAAAATAATACATAAAACCCTCAACAAATAAACAAATAAAGGGAATCACAAGTCCTTAACAAAAAAAGGAAAATCACATGATCTCACATATGAAGAGAAAAATAACATCAGAAGGAACATTATTTAAAAACTAGATGTAGAAAAAAAAAAAATAGATTTGAAAAGAGTAGGTCTGCTGAGAAACGCGTTTCTCCATAACTATGGAGAAATGCATTTTTAATAGCCAGAAGCTATACGTTTGATAACCAGAAGAAAATTTCTGGATATCAGTCTCAAAGGGTTCTGGATATCCAGAAGCTTTGGAACGGATATCCAGAAGCCTTTGGGCGGATATCCAGAAAAAATAGATTTGAAGCCAAATCCAAGGCCAAGACAACAAATTGCTTATTGAAGGTTTCTGGATATCCAGAAACCTTCAAATGTATATCCAGAAACCATCAAATGAATATCCAAAAACATATTTGAAGCCAAATCCAAGGCCAAGACCAGAAAATGCTTATTGAAGGTTTCTGGATATCCAGAAACCTTCAAATGTATATCCAGAAACCATCAAATGAATATCCAGAAACATTTTGAAAGTTTCTGGATATCATTTTGAAGGTTTCTGATATCACTTTCATAAGCTTTCGGATATCCTTTCAAAGGGTTACTGGATATCCGTAACCTTTGAGACTGATATCCAGAAGTAACCATGGGACAAGGTCATGACCAATACAAAAAGTTTCTGGATATCCTTTCAATAGCTTCTGGATACCCGTAACCCGTTTCTCCATAACTTATGAAAAAACGCGTTTTTCCCTAGATTTTACGATTTGAAAATTAGAAACCTGATTTCACATTTATTAGTATTGTATTTAAACTAGTCATGCAATTGGACCGCATATTTTCAGAAAGCAAAATAGGAAAATAAAATTTGGCAGCTCTTAGTCCTTGCCCTAGATAGAACTGTTGTTTTTTTTTTTTTTTTTTTTTTTTTTTTTTTTTTTTATGAATCACATTCTATATCACAATTATTGATTGAACGATTCAAAATTATCGTGGTTATATTATAATAATTGCATATAAATATATAAACTGTTCAATCAATTTGTTGTGATGTGATAAACAAAATGGTACCAAAATCTGGATTTGGGCTGCTAAGGGATAATATTATCCAGTATGACTCTTTCATTAGGGTCCATTTAATGAATCCAATAAGGCTCCGTTTGTTTTGGGGAAAATGTTTTTCGGAAAACATTTTCCTTTTTTTTCGGTGTTTGTTTCGCAACAGAAAATGGGGAAAACTTCATTTTTATCTTATTTTCCGGAAAACATTTCCATTTTTCGAAAAACATTTTGCCGAAAATCATTTTCCGAAAAATGTTTTACGCTAAACAAACGGAGCCTAAGTAATCATTATAAAAATAAGCCCAATTCGCATGACATGGACTGGAATCCTTAGCCCATTTCTACTTCTCTCCCATATTAAACAAAAAACATTTTTCTGTACCAAAATAAATATCATCAACAAAGACAAATTTAAGAGTGAAGTTATAAATCAAGAGTGGGAGAAGAGTGGGAGAGGATATAATTTTCTCTATTCATTTCAATACCGTCAATGACTTTATATACAACCTAAAAATTTTGATAAGATCTTGATACAAATCAATTCATACAATCACGCGATCAATTCCTACAATTTTGCCAACTACTTGATATACACTATTAATCCCTACAATTACGCTAACTAATTGATATAAATAAATAAGAACAAAATATGTACAAAGAGACATAGATATACGTGAGATCATGTCGATCTCTGTAGCACTCTCCTTTGCTCATGCGCCCCTAGCACCCATATGCTCATACCTCCAGCGCCCTTGCCCTCTTCTGCGCCCTCAATGGTTCTTCCTGGCGCATAGCACCCTTGCACACTTCTGGCGCCCTTCATTGGTTTGTACTGGCGCCTTCCATGGTTCCTGGCGCTCCTAGGGTGCTCCTCCAACAAGTGATTAGTGGAATTAATCTTATATTTACTTGGAAGTTTTGTAAGAGTGATTAGTGAAATTTTACTTTATTTATCTTTCTTTCTTTTTTTTTTTTGTTTACTTTTCCTTTGGATCACCATCATTATTCCACTTGTGAGATTGTTAAAAACACCATAATTAGGTGAATAATGATGTAAAATATTATGTCTATCCTTTTAAGGAAACAAAAAAAGAAACAACGCTTTTGTGATGGATAATTCTAAGTAACCCTGAAGTTTCATTGGTTTTTAATATTGTCTCCCTAGAATGATTTGGGTTACCACCAACACCGATTGCTTTTCTTTTTTATATATTTTTTTTTAAAAAATGAGTTTTTCTTTATTAATAAATGACTTAACTATTACAAAAATAATACTCGAAAGTGGTAAAAATTGCATTTTATGGTGTTTGAACCCCGTAACCCGTAAAGCGTATGAAATAAATTGAGTAGCTAAGATTGACAAAAGAAATCAATTATACCTCGTGGTAGTTATGGTGTGATAGCACCAGCACTAGCACTAGCACTATCACTATCACTATTACAAAAATTGCGGAATAAAAACTTTAAAAAAGAAAGAATAGAATTTAAATACTTATCTACAGCAACTAGCTGTAAATAATAAAAGGCTTCTATTTATAAACTAAGTTTAATAACGATTACAACGAAAACGTCAATAAGAGAAGAATAAAACAAACTAAATAATCAAACGGTCTCTCACAATAAGCACTCTTTTATTTTTTGGAAACGAAAGAGTAAATCTCACAAAAACTCGTCAATATGACTGAGCCGTGCGGTCTTGATTTATAGGAGAAGAAATCCTTGTTTGTATGAAGTGATTTGTTTGAAAAGATTCTCCTTATTTATACTTCAATCTTTCTTTGAATTCTTTGTCAATCAAGTCAATCTTTCCTTATAATGAACTATGTTTCTTGTGCGAGAGATACCTATAAAATAACCAAATATATACTAAAAATATCCAAGATTTGGTTAGTAGGTTAGTTAATAAAATAAAAATTAAATTATAATAAACAATATTTACCTATTTTAACTAATATTAAGAAAGTAACAAATCTATACTAAGTCAACCTTTGACTCATTTAAATGTGTGTGTGACATCACATACTTTCAATCTCTCCATAATTTGTTGCTTTTTGATCAAAACGAAACATAAGACAAGAGCACTTATCAAAAACTAATATCAACTATTAAACTCCCCCTAAACAACTAACTGTTAAAATAATTCACCAAAACACAAAACAAATCACCATTGTTTCTAACACAGACAAAATAAGTAAACAGTTCATAAAGGCATCCTAATCTGCTTTCTCCACTTCAGCCCTGGTTTCCTCAAGCAGCTCACAGCGAAAATTCTGGCTGATGTCTTAAAAAACATGGCTTGTACTAGCTCCCCTTTTTTGTCCAAAAAGACTAGCCTTGGCGGCCAACAATCTGTTCCTCCTAGCTGCCAATTCCTAGAAATGCACTCGAGCCTGGAGCATAGCATTCTCAAGAAATTTGATCGTCTCATCATAAATGTCTGCTGGATCAATTGGTGGCATTGGAGATGTGGGCACATCATCACCTACACCAGCCATATCATCTTCATCATCCTCATGAAACTCAACAGCTGGATCATCAGGAAACTTAACTGGGAGATCAATAGTGCGTTTGGTGCATTCCAAAATAGGTTGAATCCCAAAGGGTTTCTCCCACATCCTGTCAGAAGGACTAATATCCACCCCTTGTTCTAAACACATACCCAAAATTAAGCAAGGGAAAGGGAGATCAGAGGGAAGGTTCTTTTCAGCAAATTGAACAATACTAGCAAACACAATATCTCCAAGGTTGAACTCTATACCCCAGAATATCCTATAGATAAGATTATCATGGGCTGTGGTGACAGTGTTTCTGTTGGTGGTTGGTTTCCAATTGAGAGTGGCAATTTTAAACAAGAATCCACAGAGGGAGGTGCGCATGGGGCTCTTATACTGGTTGTTCTAGATGGGATCAAGACCATTGGAGATATCCGAGGCAATTTTATTTTTGGGGGGCCATGGATGGTATGTTTTGAGGATTGGGAGTTTGGAGAAAAGAGTTGATGGTAGATGGGGAGAAGGATATGGCTTTGCCCCTTACAGTTACTCTCTCAAAACTGTCAGACCTTGGGTATTGAATAGATTGGAACAGGTTTGAATAAAACTTACAGACAAGAGAGGGATAGAAATGTGCTGGGTAGGACACAGTATGGAGAAGGGATTTTCCCCTTAAATACCTAGTCATTCTTACATCCTCAAAAGTTTTGTCTTGTACCCTTTCCACAATAAAAATCTTCATTATAAAGAACTCAAATCTCTCCTTTGCCTCACTGGATATGAATGTTTCAGAAGAAGGGGGACTTACAGTGCTTTTGGAGGGTTTGTCACGTGTGGAACGTCTAGAGATAGACGTGGAACTTGTAGTGGTTTGAGCCTTCTTTGTACCCTTTCTTTTTGATATAGGTGCTGGTGTCATCACATCTTCACCAACATCAGCTTTCTCAGTTTCCAATTCCTCCCTTCCAAGCCTAAACATTTCATCCTCAGCCTCATCATCATCAGAACCCAGAAGTGGAGCTTGGTCAGCTATGGATGCACTTGCTTGAGCCTTTGATTGTCTTGACTTCCCTTTAGCCCTTTTCAGATCCAATAGGGCTTGAAGGGAAATATCTTCATCATCTTCATGATGGGCACAAACAGAGGGGAGAGTTGTAGTCGCTGATGATAGTGGTGGTGTGGTAGCAGTGGGGATGGCAACAGTGGTTGTAGGTGGAGGATCAGTACCAGTTGTTTTTCCCGCTGCCAAATCCTTGGGCGTGACCAGGACATGAGGAAAGATATCCTCAATGTCATGGCTTGCAGATTAGACAATCTCATTCGTTGATGACCGTAGTTCATCAATTTCTTCAGCCCTAGTACTCCGTGGTACTATCTCAAAATCCTCGGCATTGGGCCCTTCTTAGTCGCTTGAGTCAGTAGGAGCAACATATCTTCTACACCATGGACCAGTGTCACTAGCAGCCTTGCTCTGTTTTGGAGGTGCAACTTTGGTTGATTGACTGCCTGAGTTGGTGATAAAGGGCTTCCTTTTCATGCGTTTTGTTGCAGCACTGGGCTCCTAATCCTCGTCTTCTCCTTCTAGGAATTCAGGCTTGGCCATGTTTGGCATTACCCTAGGAGTATAGTCCTCCATATGAGGCGAAAAACCTTTCTGACGAAGAGACCGGTTTGGTCCCTTTTCCATGCCCACTTGAGCCCCAATCGACCTCAAATCTCCAGGATTGTCTACGTCAATTGCATTATCGTGAGCCCCAGGGAGAGAAATTTAGACAGGCGTTGCTTCTGTGTCTAAGAATAATTCCACAGTGCTATCGTGCACTTTTGTTTGAATGATCGAAGATGGTGGCGGTGATGTGGCGGTGCATGAGGGAGCTTCTTTGACCGGCGACGCCATGGGTACCTGTTTGAGAGAGATAGAGAGAAAGGAGCCAGTGATAATTTGAGAAGTGATGGGTGTTATTTATGATGTGTTAGCAGGAGGGTGAAAGGGAATTAAAAACCTTAAAGGAAAAGGACTTTTAGGAAGGTAGATTTTAAGTGGGCTAGGGATTAATACATTGATACCCGAATTATGATACTTACCTCAACCTCTTAAAATTCCTTAGATGATAAGGATCAAAATTGTTGTAAACATTATAGAATTCAAAATCCTTTTCTCCTTTGTAAAAGATATACTTTCCATAAAAACACCACAAAGATCCGAAAATATACTCCCCCTGAACACATTATCACCATGAAATAAGAGATTCATGATTTTATTGAGTACAAGATCCTTTAACCAAACGAATGAGGAAAGGAAAAAGATTTGTACAATATTTTCACCAATGACCAGGTTGACCTAATTTATATCTAGGATAATGATGCAAAAATGTACAAGCATGTGAAGAATAAATCTCAGTATATGTCTGGCATGAGATGAGATCACATCTAGGGACACATCTCATTTTAAAAAGTCAATGAATTGAATTATTTTCTTGCTTGGCATCTAGGATGCACTCACCCATTTTTTATTTGTGTGAAAGAGTTTGGTGGGTAGCTTTCACTCTTCTTTACTTTCATGGATAGCCCTCTTTCGAATGATCTTGTCAATTTGACCCAAACTTTCTCTTGATGTCATTTTGATCACATTTAAATGGCTTCATATCAAGAGTGGAGCAGCTGTTTCCCTTAGATTATAGCACCAACTAAGAGACATCCAATAGGATAAATTTTGAGTCAACAGATTTTAACACCTTTTAAGAAGGATTCACAATTCAGAGAGGAGACACGTCAGGGATGAGATTCATGTGACCACACTGAGAAATATAATGCAATAAACGAACATGAATTTTTTTTGTTAAAAGTAAAAAAATACAAGTGTAGGCTCTGGTGTGACTACACGGGGGATCACACCATCAGATGACACACAAGCTCAGAGACTTTCGTATGGTAGAAAATCTCTGAAAATCAAGGGCTTTGGTGAAAATATCAGTCAATTGCTTTTCAGTACTTATATATTCCATGTTAATAATTTTCTGCTCAACAAGATCACGAATAAAATGATGTCTAATGTCTATGTGTTTAGTACGAGAGTGCTGAACTGAATTTTTTGATATTTCTATGGCAATTAGATTATCACAAAAGACAGTTAAAACATCACTTTTAAGCCCATAATCCTTAATCATCTGATTCATCCAAAGAAGTTGAGAACACAACTGCCAACATCAACATATTCCGACTCAGCAGTTGAGGATACACAGTTTTATTTTCAACTGTACCATGAAACCAAGTTATTACCAAGGTAAAAACACCCCCCAATTGTGCTCTTCCTATCATCAGTGTTGCCTGCCCAATCAGAGTCACTGAATCCTACCATATTTGTATTAGTCTCTCTAGTATAGCTTATCCCCAAGTTGATTGTTCCCCTAACATATCTAATTATTCTTTTTACAGCCTTAAGGTGGGAGATTTTTGGGCTAGCTTGATATCTCGCACATAGGCACACACTGAACATGATGTCAGGACGACTTGCTGAGAGATATAACAAACTCCTAATCATACTTTTATAAAAGGTGGGATCAACAACACCTCCATCCTCGTCATTACACAACTTTTAGGATGATCCTATAGGAGTCTTAAGATGAGAAAAGTTTTCAAGAGAGAATTTTTTGATCAAGTTTCTAGTATACTTACTTTGTGAAATAAACATTCCCTCCTTACTCTGTTTTATTTGGAGTACTAGGAAATAGTTTAATTCACCCACCATAATCATCTCAAAGGTAGAGGTCATACTCGTGACAAAGAAGTCCAACATGGTTTTGGATGAAGATCCAAACACAATGTCATCAATATAAATTTGAGCCACCAAAATCCCCTCTTTATCTTTCAAAATGAATAGAGTTTTTTCTACCTCACCTCTTTTAAATCCCATTTATATGAGGTGATCAGTGAGCCTCCCATACCAAGCCCTAGGGGCTTGATTCAAACCATACAAGGCTTTTTTTTTATCTTATAAACTGATCAGGGCAATGGGGATCAGTGAAGGCCTTTGTTTGCTCAACATAGGCTTCTTCATTTAGGACACCATTCAAGAAGGCACTCTTTACATCCATATGATGTAGAGTGATGTCTAAATAACAAGCAATGGCAAGAAAAAGCCTAATAGATTCTATTCGAGCAACTGGGGCAAACATTTCTTTAAAATCAATCCCCTCAACTTGGGTATATCCTTGAGCTATAAGCCTAACTTTGTTTCTAGTTTTTTCCCATTTTCATTTGTTTTATTTTTGAAAATCCACTTGGTCCCTATAAAATTTACCCCATTAGGTCTAGGGACCAAGACCCACACATCATTTTTCTCAAATTGGTTTAATTCTTCTTGCATTGCCACAATCCATTTATCATCTTTTATTGCCTCTATGACATTTTTAGGCTCAAGATGAGACACAAAACAACAAGAACTTACATTGCTTACCTGTGAGCTTACACAGCTCAATCCAGCCAATTCTTTGTAGTTGATTATTGGCTTCTCCCTTGTGCTTACCTTTTTATTGACATTGCCAACCACATGTGGGAATGCGTGGTTCTTCTGAATTCTGCTTGGTATGTCTCTGGTTCTGTCTAGGTTGCCTTCTTCACAATCTGAGTTGTCAGACGAATTTTCCGAGTCTAAAGCATACTCATTTGATACTGATGTAGGTTGTAATGTGATCACACCATGATCTGCATCCTGATTGATGTTTCTGTCCAGTTGTGTATTGAGTGTCTTCCACCATTTCCACGCAACCTGAGACATCATTTTCAAGTGTTTTTAGATTCAAATCAGCAGTATCATCAAAAGTGACATTAATAGACTACATAATAGTTTTGGTTCTAAGGTTGTAATCCCTATATGCACGGCTGTTTGTGGAGTATCCTAGGAATATAACTTTATCACTCTTAGATTCAAATTTAGAGAGATAGTATCTATCATTCAACACATGAAAATACTTGAGAGTAGGCTTTTTACCAAGAAGAATTTCATAAGGAATCATGGTTGACCCAACTCTCAAGTAGACTTTATTACATATGTGACAAGCCGTGTTAACAGTTTCAGCCCAAAATCTCTTAGAGTTGTTTTTAGAGCTAAGCATGACACGTGCCATCTATTGCAAAGTATGATTCTTTCTTTCAGCCACCCATTCCGTTGAGGAGTTTTAGGGGTTGAAAAATCATGGGTTATTCATTTAGATTCACAAAATTTAGAGAACAAGGTGTTCTCATATTCAGTTCCATGATCAGACCGAATTTTAATCACTTTCTTACCATGCAAGTTTTTGACCTTTCTATACCACACTTTAAGCACCTCAATAGCTTCTGATTTTTTTTTTCAAATATAGGACTCATGTGTATCTAGAAAAATCATCTATACACATAAAAGAATATTCCTTTTTACTCAAGCTTTCCACCTCAATGGGTCCCATAAGGTCAGTATGGATGAGTTCCAAGATTTCAAAAGTGGAACTTTGATAAACCTTTTTGTGGGAAGCTTTAGTTTGCTTTCCATTTTGACAAGGACCACACACACTTACTTGTTTGAAATCAAGTTTGGATAAGTGTTTAACAGCATTAAATCTGATCAACTCTTCCATTTTCCTAAAACTTGCATGGCCTAACTTTTGATGTCAGGCCTCAAGATTATTTACTTGTAGCTAAGACAGGATAAGTTGTAACCAAATTTATAGCAATTATCTTGTGACCTTACCACAGTGAACAAGAACTTTTTAGTGTTATCAAACACTTTGCACTCATATTTGTCAAATCTAACATGTAGATTGTCATCACATAGTTGGCTTATACTAATGAGATTAGTTTTTAAGCCTTCCACAAGATAGACATTTTTCAATTTAGGCATATGATTAACACATAGAGTACCCTTACCAACAATTTTACCTTGGGCTCCTCCCCCATAGTTCACATTTCCACCTTTGATTAAGGTGTAATCAGTTAGGAACTCAACATTACCTGCCATGTGCCTCGAGCACCCACTATCAAAGTATCATGAGCTAGCTATGCTGCTCTTGAGTTAGGTAAATACCACTTTGCATTCCTCACTTTTCTTTTCTACCCACGCAAACTAACCAAATTTCTAGTGGTGTGAGTGGTGATGTGAGTACATTCGGGACTCATCTGAGGAGCAGATTTTTCGAGGTCATAAATTCTTTGATAGCAAAAGGGTCTGATGTGACCTGGTGCAAAATAGTAGTGGTAGACAAACCTCTTATTCTTAGGTATTGTTTTATGATTTTGAAAAAACTTTGGTTTTTGAGTAATTCTCTCTTTCTTTTACAAAGATGGATTTATAGCCAAGACCAGTTTTAGAATTACTTCTCATATTCAGAACTTCTTCAAGTTTGGCCTTCCCAGAATTTAATTTTGCAAAAGTTCCGTTGGCCTTTTCAAGTTCTGTTTTGGTCTTCTCTAGTTCAACATCACGTTTAGTGATCATGACTTCGAGTTTGGCTATGGAATCCTTTTGGTTGTCATTTTCAGTGGTAAATTTTTCAAGCTCGCCTTTTAAAGAAGAAATTTCAGTAGAGAGTGTCTCATTAACTTTCAAAAACTGCCATTTTTTTCTACTCGTTTTTCTCAGTCAGCAAATAAATCAGCATAAGTATCCAGAAGTTCTTGGTAACTTCCATCACTATCCTCTTCATTCTCTGGTTTTTCAGAAACCGAAGAGTTAAAACATGTGAACTCAGAGTCAGAGTATGTGATGATTGGTGTAACTACATCTGAAGTAACATCAGAATGATGTTTGTGACTTAGAGGCGAGATTTCCATGATTGCCAAGTTTATCGTTTCATCTTCGTACTCGCTGTCACTAAGGGTCGCACAAAGGCTCATTCCCTTTTTCTTTAAAGTGTTGGCACACTCATTGACATAGTGCCCAAAGCCTTTGCAAGCTCTACATTGAACATATTTAGATCTTTTCTTAGTAAAACTTCTAGGTCTCTTGAAGCTACTCTCAGTATCCTCTTTTGGTTTTTCAAATGTGTTTTGAATTTTTGAAGAAAACTTTTTGTCCCGTTTATTTTTCAAGAAAGAAGTAAAGTTCTTGGTTAACAGGGCAACATTCAGTTTCCAAATTCGAAGTGTCAATTTCTTTAGAGATTTCTTCAATCTCTTTTGACACTTTGGATACATTTGAGAGAGCAGATGCAATTAGCAATGTTTTCAGCCTTTTGTTGTTGTTGAATTGACAAGTTCATTTCAAACATGGTCAGAATACACACAAAAGTATCTAAACACATGATTGTGGTATCATGTGATTCTTCAATAGCAGCAATTTTGATATTAAATTTTTTCAGTAACGATTCTCAACATTTTGCTTACTAACCTAGCATTTAATATATGCTCACATAAGGAGAGACATTCATTTGAGATTTCTCTCAATTTAGCAGAATAGCTTTTGATTTTTCAATCTCATTCATCCTCAAGTTTTCAAACTTATTCATGAGAATTCTCAACCTAGTGGCCTTAACACTATCATCACCTTCACAGTGACCTTGCAAAATATCCCAGTCTGTTTTTGCTACATTTTGATTTATAAAAATTAGAAACATGTGTTCATCCACATGACTTGATATGGCACCAAAAGCCTTGAAATTATAATTAGCAAAAGTGACTTCACCTGTGGTTCATTCTTCCTCAGGTTTAAGCATATAGATTTTTTCTGAGGTTTCTCCTATTTCATTCTTGCTTTCAACCTTAGGAGGAGACCATGGGACAATAATGCTAAGCCACACCCTCTCATCAATTGCTTTGATGAAAAGACGCATTTTAGCTTTTCATATAGCATAGTTTGTTCCATCCAATACAGAAGGACGATATTGATTCAAATGTCCTTCTATAATGGCTATTCTTTCTGGATCTCACTCAGTGTAATCGATTGGAACTCTGATAACAATTGAAAGAAATTGAGTAGCTAAAATTGACAAGAGAAACCAATTATACCTCGTGGTAGTCCTGGTGTGATAGCACCATCACTATCACTAGTACAAAAACTGCGTAATAAAAACTTTAAGAAAGAAAGAACACGAATTTAAACACTTATCTACAGCAACTAGCTGTAGACAATAAAAAAACTTCTCTTTATAAACTCAGTTGAATAACGATTACAACGAAAACGTTAATAATAGAAGGATAAAACAAACTAAATAATCAAACGATCTCTCACAATAAACACTCTTTTGTTATTTGGAAACGCAGAGAGTAAATCACACAAAAACCCCGTCAATATGACTGAGCCGTGCGTTCTTGATTTATAGCAGAAGAAATCCTTGTTTGTAAGGAGTGATTTGATTGAGAAGATTCTCCTTATTAAGACTTCAACCTTCCTTTGAATTCTTTGTCAATCAATTCAATCCTTTCTTATCATGTACTAATTTCCTTGTTTGAGAGATAACTAAAAAATAACCAAATATAAACAAAAAATATTCAAGATTTGATTAGTAGTGAACAGTATAAACCGAGATACAAACATGGGTTTGCCCGAGTTGGGCCCAAATGGATTGGGCCATAAAACATATCCGATACACAAGTATCAATGCTCAATTAACAGGGCCGAGGTATCCTCCTCGTATGCCGAGGGACATCTCCTCGGCCTTACCTTGACAACGAGCTCTCCATACTTGGCCCATCATGCTTTGAGATGTCACAAGTGACGAGGAGAGGAAAGTTCTTACCTCGGCATATCATCAAATGACGAGGAAGAAGAATCATTCACCTCGGCATATTTACATGCCGGTCATTCACTAAATAACGAGGAAGCAGAATCACGCATCTCGGATTACTTGCCAATGCCGAGATGAGGAATTCATGCTCCTCGGATTTTCGGCTAGCAGATCATATAATCCTATTCAAACAAGGATTCAACAGTTATGATCCAATCAAGATTGTATCCACCTACACCAATTCAAGTCAAACAATGACTCCTTAACAGATATAATTCTCTTAGGATTATATCTTATCTCTTTACAAGTTCACTTCAACATGGATTCTATCAATCCATCCCTATAAATACAAGCCATATAGCTCATAATTTGGTACGTTACTTTTTACAATACAGAAACTCTGTCAATTTAGTTTCTCATACATAAATCGTGAACTTACTCTCACACCGGAGGGCCTTTAGCCGGAGTCGCCCTGGCTTAGTTTACGTGTTTTCTCTTATTTTCAGGCCTTGCAATCTCCGGAGCATCCGAACGCTTGGATTTGGGCTGAATTGACGATTTTGGCATCATCAATTGGTTCCATTGCCGGGAAATCGATTCAAACACCCTTTGTTTGGCCTGGAAAAAAAAGTCGCTGAAAGCCAGTTTGTTTTGCCGGAAATTTTCTAGATTTGAACGGAAATTTCTGTTCCGTTTTGGCTCTGTTCTTGATTCGCCGAATTCTGCAGAAAATTTGGCCGGAATCTACAAATTCACGCTTGAAGCAATCTTTTTGGCCGAAAATCTTAGTTTTGGTAAAATCGCAATTGCAATCTTGTGTTAGCGCCCAGAATCTGTCCTAAATCTTTGGCTAGAAATCTTGAATTGGTGGAAAATTTACGTGTGGTAAATTCGCTGTTACAATCGCTTATTTGCCATGGACGGACAATTCACAAGTGTAACTGCTGAGGAACAAACCCAAGTGAATGGGGTTAACCCGGATGCTGAGGTGCTTCCTCCTCCCCCACCTCAGCCTAAAGGACCCCCTCCCCTCGCCATGACTCTTCGTTCCATGGGTCAGGCGAATGCCGAGGGAGAGGGAGCTAACCTTCCTCGTCCTACTCGTCCTCGAGGAAAGAGGACTGGGAAGAAGATGACGAAGAATGCTGACGTCAGTCAAGCCAAGGGCACTCAGCCCGTTGACCGACGTACTTTGCTACATAAGCAGATGGAAACGTTGCAAAGAATGTATGAGACACAGGCTGCTCTATTGCAGATGGATCCAGACAATTCTATGGCTGAGTTCATGCTACCGTCGATGGGAAACTCTCGTAGAAGGGAGCAAGGTGAGCGACGAGGTCCTCCCCTCGAACCCACTGAACCACCTAAGCAGGCCCTCCGAGAGTCCCCCCGTCCTCGACATGACCATAAGAAGAAAGACCAGGTAGTTGACCTGAGAAGCCAGTTAAGTTCCAAGGAACAAGAAGTGAACTCACGAGACTTGAGGACGAGGCTCAGTTTGTCCAAGCGTTTATCTCCTCCTCGCCTCGTCATGGCACCTCGTCGTCCCAGGTCTCCTCGACCACCTCGACCTCGCCATGGTTCTCCTCGTCCTCGGAGAGACTCTCCCCGACCTCGTCCTCGTGAATTTGCAAGGCCAAGAACACCTGAACCATACAGAATGGTACTTGGTGGCCAAGAGTTGGAACCAAGACGTGATAAAGAACCATCAAAACGACGTGACAGCCACCAGAATGACGTGGAGCATAGTAGGGTGAATGGTCACCCCAAGGATAAATCAACTCGTAGCTCCCAACGAAGCACCCGCTCTAGCAGTGACAAGGGAGTGGAAACCAAACAATGGGAACTATTGAAACAAAGACTTGATGACATGGAGATGGGAAAGAAGTTTGATGATGATGACTTTGACTGGGCAACTCGTCCGTTCTCCCTGAGGATAACAGCTGCACCACCTAATCCTCACTTTAAGGTCCCGAATTTTGAATAGTACAATGGAACCACCGACGCAAAGGACCATGTGCAAAGTTTTGAACAAACCATGAACCTCCTCACTATAGCCGATGACATGCTCTGTAAGGCTTTCGCGAGCACCTTCTCCGAAACAACTTTGACCTGGTTCCGTGAGCTGAAAAAAGGTTGCATCGATAGCTGGAGAGGCATGAGGAGAATGTTTCTGAACCACTTTGCCACAGTTGGAAAGAGGAAAATGAGATTGACTGACCTTGCCAATATCGAGCAAGGGAAGGGGGAGACCACCCTTAGTTATTACAACCGATTTCGCAAGATGGCAGACCAAGTAGAAGAAAGTCTCACTGACAGGGAGGTCATCGTTTGTTTTAACTCTGGATTGAAATCCGGTCCCCTTATTTATGAACTCTCTGCCCGGGAGCCTAAGTCCAAGTCTGAATTGTACCAAGTGGCTTATGCCATTGCCATGGCGGAAGATAAAAGCAAGAAAAGAGGATCCGATAAGGCGGAACCAGAAGCGGACGACGCTCGTCACGATGACAAGGGCAATGGTAAGGGTCCCAAGGGGAAGAATAGAACAAGAAGTACCGAGAAGCCTGAAGTGTTCACCCCTCTTACCAAACCCATCTCTGAGATCATGCAACTTGTAAATCTTCCACCTCCTCGTCCTCTGAGCGATAAACCAAAGTTTCTTCGTGACACCTCTAAATACTATGATTTCCACAAGGACAATGGGCACACCACTGATGGCTGTTGGGCCCTCAAGAAAATGATCCAACGGTGGGTTGATGAGGGAAAGCTAGACCGCTATGTCATGAAAAAGGATGGCAAGCGGAAGCGGAAGGAAGAGGAAAGCGAAGATGATGATAAAAGTGAAGATGGAGAATGTAGGCCTCCTAGAGCCAAATTACACGTGATCCGTGAAGAAGTGACTTCTACCAGAAAACTGAGGGACCAGATCCATGAACTAAGCAAAGTGTACCACGTGCCTGCCTGGATTCATAAAGCGGAAGAGGTCATCTGTTTTTCTCCCAACGAACTGGCAGGGAGCTGTGCCACCCGTGAACAGCCCTTGGTGATAAAGGGTCGGGTTGATAATGTGGAATCGGAAAGATTACTTGTGGACACGGAGGCCTCCCGTGACATTCTGTACTATTTCGCTTTCCAACAGATAGGATTGAAAGACACTATGCTGGAACCATATCATGGCAGGCTGGAAGGATTCACCAACCATAAGGTCGGAGCTAAAGGAACTGTGGAGCTGGAACTTGAAGTCGGTGAACACCCCTTTCGAGCCAAAGCTACTGTCAATTTTGTAGTCATGGATTTGACTAGTGACTATCATGCAATCATAGGCATTCCAAGTCAAGCTAAACTTGGGATGGTAGCCTCCCTTCCTCACCAACGAGTTAAATTTCCCACTCGTGCTGGAATTGGATGTGTAAGGGCAACCCCCAAAGACTTCTTGGAGCATGTCGTCAAGAGTAGGAAGAAATCTAAAAGCGTGGAGATAGATACCCCCGAAGAAAACATCAAGATCTCTAAATCTCAAAAAACCACCGAAACTAGCTCCAGAATGAGCTATATCCGTGAGGTGCTTGACGATGAGCAAGAGCCTATGGTCTTAGAAATTGCAGATGACCAAGGCACAATTCCACCTGTATCTGAGGAAGTACCTATGGTCCAAGAAATTGCAGATGACCAAGGCATAGTTCCGTCCGTCTCTGAGCAAGATCCCATTCTCGTCAACGACCAGAACTCGGGGGCCAATCATGACTTGAGGAAGGTCGATCCACTCGACGTCGATGAACTAATGGAGGAAGAGGGCCTCAACTTAAATAACAATGAAGGTAGGAGAATTAGAGAAATTATCATCGAATCCCTGGAATTTCGAGATGGTCCTGAAATGGAGCCTGTAGACGAACTGGAAGAGGTGGTCATTAACCCTGACTATCCTGAACAAAAAATCAAACTCGGGGGCCAGTTATCCCCAGAAGAGAAGGAAAAGATCATCTCCCTCTTAAAAAATAGTCTCGACGTCTTTGCTTGGAAAGTCGAAGACATGAGGGGGATTGTAAGTACCCAAATCCGGATCGTCAAAATCCGTCAGAAAGTTAACCGAAATCCGTTGACTGGCCCGCTCCAGGTTAACCGGAGCTCGTTAAACTCCCCGTTGCCAAGCCAACGAGACGTCCCGGGACTGCCCCGTGCTTCCCACCGTCGAAATGTACTTAACACATGTCATCGCACGTGAAAGTACGGCTTTCCCTGAAAAACGCACTTTCCGGCACTTTCCAGGGGCGTTTCGGACATTTTCCGGACTGTTATTTAAAAAACGGACAAAACCAGGACCGGGGAACGAACTCCCATACCTTTGGTGAGTCATGGGACACGTGGCAGCCATGCCACAGCCCTCCCGTCACCCTTCAATCACAAATCAAGCTGAAAAGACCAAAATACCCCTGGATTTCAGTCAAAGTCCGGCCAGACTCCCTGTGCAAATTTTCTGAAATTGCCAGCAAGCCCCTCAAAATTCCAAAATACCACAAAACCCTGGAAAACAGTCTAAGTCCGTCCGGACTCTTACTGCATTTTTCACCTATAAATAGAGGTTGCTGTCAAAGCCAAAGAGGGGAAGATTTTACACCAAAAAATCACCACAGCCTCGGCCCTAAGCAGTTTCACCCCCTCCCGAGCCCCCGTTTGTCTCGATTCGCGTGAAACTTCCGTATTTCGATCAAATATGCCCCTCACCACTCCGAAACACCGTTTCAAACTACTTTCCGTGTCCCGTACACATCCCCGAGCCAAAGGAGTCGACCCTAGCCATAGGTATAACTCCCTCTCTCTAAATCTCTCGTTTTGTCTCGGTTTACGCACCAGTCGCTACAACCGTTTCGAACAACGTTATTGAAATGTAGACGCCTCCGTCTAACGGGGTACGATACGTTTTAGCCCCTCGATCCTCTTCTCTTCCCGTAAGAGAAGTAATCACGGGTTAAAACGGCGTTCCGACCCCGTTCCGTTTACTTTTTATGTCATTTACCATTCCGGATCGATCGATCGTCGATCGTCACTTACTTTCTGTCATTTACAATTCCGAGCCGTTTTGGCTCGTTGATCGTCATTTACAATTCCGAGCCGTTTTGGCTCGTTGATCGTCATTTACAATTCCGGATCGTTTGATTCCGTTGATACTGCTTTAAATACTGTCATTTACAAAGTCCGACCCGTTTGGATCGTGATAGTATTTACTTTTCAAAGTCCGAGTCACAACCCGATTCGTTGATTGCATGTCATTTAATACGCGTTTTTCCCGTAAAAATCGTTAGCAATGTAATGCCCGGTTCAAAATCGGAGTTCGTCCTTCGAACTCTCTTTCAAAACGTGCGAAATGACGTTTGGCCTCCAAACGCTCATCTTCAAACTAAAAGCCGCCATTTGACACATAAAATCATTTAATACGTTTTTTCCGTAAAAATCGTTAACAATGACTCGCCCGGTTCAAAACCGGAGTTCGTCCTTCAAACTCTCTTTCAAAAGATCAAAATCGACGTTTGCCACGCAAACGCTCATTTCAAACTCAAAATCGACGTTTGTCATTCAAACGCTCGTCTTTTCAAACAAAGTCACCTAATCAACGTTTGACATTCAAACCAAGATTAAGCTTGTCATTCAAGCCCCCATTTCAAAACACACACACACACACACGTTTTCGAGAAAGGTAGAAAGAATCGTCATACGAGGCGTTTCGAGTGATCTAGTAATACTCTTCCCGAAATGTAACGTGACCTCCGAACCTAACAATATCTGGTACTCAAAGCTTTTTACTCGTTTTTGCTACCAATAAAAATGATCCCCTGTTTTCAAAGCCTTTTCCTAAGTTTTTGCTACCAATAAAAACGACACCATTTTCACAATAGCCATTTCTCAACGTTTGGGCTAAAAATACAAAAAACTGCATGGCGACTCCTCATTTTCCTTCCCATGAAGCGAGGTCTTAGACACCAAACCCCGCGAAAGACAACCGCCCTTTCGCGCCCCGCGCGCGAAAGATCCGGGTAATTTCAGGGATCAATGAAGAAGTAGCACTCCATCGCTTGGAAGTTGACCCATTGGCAAAAATAATCTCCCAGACAAGGAGAAACTTTGTAAGGGACAATGAGGAAGCTATTAAGGAAGAGGTACAAAAGTTACTGAGCGTCGGAATAATTCGTGAAGTCAAGTACCCCGTTTGGTTGGCCAATATAGTAATGGTGAAAAAGCAAAATGGGAAATGGCGTATGTGTATAGACTTCACTGATCTGAACAAAGCCTGCCCCAAGGACAGCTATTCTCTCCCCAGAATTGACAAGTTGGTCGACTCCATTGCTGGACACCAGACACTCAGCTTCCTAGATGCCTATTCAGGCTATCATCAGATAAAAATGGCGGAAGAGGACATCGAGAAGACGACCTTCCAAACACCTGGGGGAAATTATTGTTATGTTATAATGCCTTTTGGGCTCAAGAATGCGGGTGCCACGTACCAACGAATGGTGAATCAAGTATTTGGCGCGCAAATAGGCCGAAACATGGAGGCCTACATTGATGACATGGTCATAAAGACCAAGGATGGCAGTCACGCTCCTGACCTGGAAGAGACAATAAACAACCTCCGAGCTAATAACATGAAGCTGAATCCAAGCAAGTGTGTATTTGGAGTAACGGCGGGAAAGTTCCTAGGCTTCATGGTATCTCAAAGGGGAATAGAAGCCAACCCTGAAAAAATTAAGGCGCTCATTGACATGAAGGAGCCCACCAACATCAAGGAAGTTCAGAGACTAAATGGAAAAATAGCGGCACTTGGAAGATTCATCGCCAAATCCGCCGAAAAGTCACTGCCCTTCTTCAAGGTATTGAAGGGTACTAAGAGCTTCTCCTGGATTCCCGAATGCTCCGAGGCATTCCTCCGGTTGAAGGAGTACTTGGGTTCCCCTCCCTTGCTCAGTATTTCGACTACTGGTGAGATGCTGTACGTCTTCCTAGCTGCCACCGATCATGCAGTCGCAGCTGTCCTAGTAAGAAACGATGAAGGAACTCAGAAACCTATGTACTACGTGTCAAAGGCATTGTCCGACGTGGAAAGAAGATAATTCAATGTGGAGAAGATATCATACGCGCTAGTCATTGCTTCAAGGAAACTACGTGCATACTTTTCTGTCCACCCCATCACCGTGTATACGAACGAACCACTGAAGAAAATACTGCACAAGTTGGACGGCTCCGGACATCTCCTGAATTGGTCTATCGCTCTAACGGAGTTTGATATCACGTACCAACCAAGGAAGACCCTCCTGGCACAGCCTTTGGTTGACTTCATGGTTGAGACTGCCTTCATGGGTGAACATGTCCCCACCTCCCGTAAACAAAACGCACCGAAGGAAGAAAAGTCTCCCGTCGAACTCCCATCCAACCGGCTTGGATTCTCGTACACGGATGGGTCTCGCTACAAAACAAAGAAGCGGAGCCGGAGTTGTACCTGCAAGCCCGAAAGGAGAATACACCATGCAAGATGCCATCCGTTTCAAGTTCCCTGCCTCCAACAATCAAGCTGAATACGAAGCTCTAATATTTGGTATTGAGTTGGCCTCCTTCTACGGAGCAACTAAGGTGGAGGCATTTTGTGACTCCCAACTCGTTGTCAAACAAGTAAAGGGAGAGTATAACACCCAAGACCCCACCCTTGCCAAATATAGAGACCTTGTCCTAGACATGACAAAGAAGATGGAATTCTTTGAACTCAAGCAAATAGACAGGGAGGACAACCAAATTGAAGACGTTCTATCTAAACTAGCAACCATGGATGTGTCTAAGTCTAAGACCAATCCATACGTAGTTTATGTTGAGGAACCTGCATATGAAAGACTACAAGTCATGCTCCTAGAGGGAGAAGAGAGGTGTTGGATTGATGACTACATTGACTACATCGAGAAGGAGCAACTCCCAGAAGATGAAACACAAGCCAGACTTATCAAGAAGAGATCCCCAAGGTTCGTGGTGATGAACGGAGTCCTCTATCGAAGATCTTTCATGAAGCCCCTGCTGAGGTGTGTCTATCCCAAGGAAATTGAGAATCTCTTGGCAGAAGTTCATGAAGGTGTTTGCGGCGGACACCCGGGGGCCAGAACCTTAGCTGACAAAATCATATCGCTAGGTTACTACTGGCAAAACCTTAGGGAGGACGCGCACGCCTATGTTAGAAAATGTGATAAGTGCCAAAGATTCTCTGACATTCCTAGACTACCGGCAGTTGAGCAAACACTTGTGATACCTACGTGGCCATTTGATATGTGGGGGATCGACATCATCGGGCCCTTCCCTCCCGCCCGTAGTAATTGCAAGTACGTCATCGTAGCTGTTGATTATTTCTCCAAGTGGATAGAGGCAAAGGCATTGACCAAGATAACGGAAGAAAATGCAATCAACTTCGTTCATGACTACATCTAGTGCCAATTTGGCCTTCCTCATACAATTGTCTCTGATCACGGACTCCATTTCTCTACGGCATTTACAACAGAATTGGGAAGAGTCAAAGTCTGCCATGCGAAGTCATCAGTTAGCAGACCCCAAGGCAACGGTCAAGCAGAGGCCGCCAACAAACTGGTCCTAACAGCCCTTACCAAGAATCTTGAAGGACGTGAGGGTAGATAGTTGGACGAACTTCCCCTAGCCTTATGGGCCGTTCGCACAACCACCCGGGGGCCAACCGGGGAAACCCCATTCGCACTAACCTTCGGTTCTGAGGCTATGGAACCAGCTGAAATGGCCATCCCTACCATGAGAAACTCCCATTATGATAAGCAAGTCAACGAGGTTAATATGCTCATAGACCTGGACCTGATAGATGAAAAATGACTAGCTGCACAGATTAGGATGGTGAACTACAAGCAAAGGACCAAGGCATATCATGACAAAAGGGTCATCAGAAGAGTATTCCAAGTAGGTGATTGGGTACTTAGAAAAATCGAAGCAACTGGTCAGAAGGCAGAACAAAACAAGCTCTCCCCGAACACGGAAGGTCCCTATATCGTCACCCAAGTCATTCGAGAAGGGACCTACAGATTGAAGACTAAGGAGGGGAAAGATCTCAAGCATCCATGGCATGCCGACAATCTCCGAAAATATTATCACTAGTCTAGTTTATTTTGCAATAGATTAGTTTCTTGTTTTCGGTCTTTTACTTTTTAGTTGATAGGATTATAGTTCGATGTAACCACAGTTCAGTTTTACGAAAGCAGTTTCTTCCAACATGCAAAGCAACTATCAACTCCTGACGTAAACACCAGAAGACGAGGGTCTTATCCCCGACTCTTCAAAATATATGCCTTATGTCTTGACAAGGGTCCGCCTTGACTCAACGACTATAGGCTCTTAACAGCCAAGAACGAGGGTCCTCCTCGGTCTAATGGCTTACCTTACATCCTGACAAGGGTCCGCCTTGATTCCAGGATTACATTGATTCCAGGATTACAAGTCACAGTCGAGACCGAGGACATATCCTCGGCCTAATGGCTCGCCTCACGTCATGACAAAGAAACACCTTGTCACTACGACTAAAAGGCATCACGTCTGAAACCTGTGCACGAGTCATCTTCCTCGACATAAGAAGACGAAAAAGAAGAAATCACCTAACAGTCAAAGCCGAGGAGACCTTCCTCGGCTTATACGACTTACAAGTGCAATCAATGCCGAAGGACATCTCCTCGGCCTAATCACTTTAAAACCGGGAACGAGGGACCCTCCTCGGCTTCCACCTTAACAAGTTTTGTGCCTATGCATAGCATACAAACAAACACTCAAGAAATTCATTGAAACAATATGAATTAAAATAAAAGGACCTTTTCATTAATATTCAAAAGAAAAGTACAAGTCCTAACAGCTATTACAAAAAGAAAAAGGAAAAATCATGAATCTACTGGCCATCATCAAAGGGCTTTTCAAGCCACTCCTCCGTGATAGTTCCAGGGGGAGGAAGGATAGTCTGATCAGCCTTTTCGATTTCTCCCCCCGCTCCCTCGGCGTCTCCCCCCTCGGCCTCGGCTTCCCCCTCATCTTGGATGGCCTCCACCAAGGCTTGAAGGTTGCCGGGAACCACTGCCGGGGGCATCCACACTTCGCGGCCGACTTGGGCATCTCCCTCAGCTATTACATCCAAGTTATACTGGGAGAAGGGGATCAAATGGTGGAGAGCCCTAGCTTCCTGGTCATACTGATCCTGGCTGATCAGCAGAGCAATCTTGTTTAAGTCCAGGCCGGTGGAAGGGTCAGCTAGCAGACGACGGGCCAAGTGAAGGTACCCGTCCTCGAACATTGTGACCGTCTTCCCGTCCACGGAATCTTGGAAAGCTTGGCTTTCCTTAAAGCGGGTCACGGCCGCCTCCTCCCTGGTAACAAGGGTAGCCTCGTAACCCCGACATTTGGCCTCGGCTTCCTCGGCCCTCACTTGGACCTCGGCCTTGGCCTTCCTTGCATCAGCCAGCTCGGCCTCCTTCAGCCGGAGGCTCTCCTCGGCTTGGGCTCGAACATCTTGCATTTGCTTCCGGGCTTCCTCGGCCCTCTTCACCTCGGCCTCTATCTTGGCCTGAGCAGCTTCTAGTTCGGCATCCTTGGCCTTCAAAAGCTCAGCTAGGGCAGCCTTCTCGGTCTCACCCGTCTTTTGGGCAGCCTTGGCGTCATGCACCTGCTTCTCCTGAGCCTTGGCCAAGACGTTTTCATACGCCGTGATGGAAGCCCACTGCAAGATAAACCAATATCAGATATCCTATCAAGTACAAGTTACGAAATCAACAACTAAGGGTACCAGAAAGCTACCTCAGCCATCATGAGTCCCTTGCGGCAGAGCAAGTTCTCCCTGCTCGGCCTCTCCTTCACCAGGGCATCATAAGCCTCCTCGTCCATGGCCCTTTGGACAGGAGCTCGGCCCAACCACAAATGGGGGCCCTTCATGGCTTGCAAATGAAGGCCCTTCAGGCGGGGGACGTCGACCGCCAAGCGCCGAGCGAGCTCCTCGACCTCTTCTTGGGTCTTGATGCCTTGGATAGTTAAGGGGGGGGAGCCTCAGGATTGGAGGACTCAACAGCTGCCCGCTTAGCCGCAAGCTCCTCGGTACTAGCAACCTGGGCCCTCTTGGAGCCAGAACGTCTTTTGACGATACCTGTCCCCTCGGCCTCCACCTCCTCGGCATCAACTAGGAGGGTATGCCCCTCTACAATTGATGGGTTAGCCCGCTCCTCGGACGCCGCCTCCTCGGCGTTAACCTCCTCATGCAATTTGAGGGGAAGGGGATGGTCACCCTGAGCACTCAGTAGGAGGTTGCGGGTGTTGGCATCCTCCTTCCTCTCCGTCAAGCCCGCCTTCTTGGCCAAACGACGCTTCTGCTTGATCAGCTCCATTGGATTCATTTTCTTCATGGCTAGCTCTGCCTCTTGCTCGGGGGTCAAATCTGCGAAGACAAGGGGTAGATAATTAAGTACGAGCAGAATGAGAGTTGACATTAACAAGTATTAAAGACAGGGTAAAGCATTTACATCCAGCCACGTCTTCTTCTTCTTCAAGACATTGGTCAATTGGAGGGACTTTACACCTCGGACAGTCCTCGTGGAAAACAAGGACGGGGTGCGTTCTCCAATCATTGTAACGTCTCCCCCTCTTCACAGTGACGAGGGGAACTACCCCGTCCCTGGCCCCGGCATCGATCCGCCCCTGGACGTAATAATGATCAAGCCTCCAAGGCAGACCAGTCGAGAAGCCCCACCTCGGCGAACTCCTCAAGACGCTTAATCAAATCCTTGGTCCATTCGTACTGTTGAATGGGACCTGATGAAGTGGGAGCATGGCACGGGGATTGGAACTCCCAGCCTTGGCGGCTCTCAACCCTGATTGCATGATTGTCCCAACCTGCAACCTTGCTTGACATAGGGAGAAGAAGTTTTGGTTTCTTGGGGGCACTACGAATGACGAGGAGCCAACTGTCCTTGACCCAGCTGACTTGATAGAAATGACGGAAGGCTCCCATGGTCGGCTCGTAACCTAAGCTACGGCAAAGCACTATAAAACTGACGAGGACCCGGGTACCATTAGCTCCCAACATGGCCGGGACAGCCCTCACGTCGTCTAGGAATTCGTTGATAAAAGGGTCCAAAGGAAGACGAAGCCCCTGTTCGAACTGCTTAAAATAGAAATGGACGTGGTTGTCATTATAGTAGAAGCTCCTCTCTTCCTTGTCTGTCTTGAAATCAGGTTTACCAATATAAGTTAACTTATACTCAGCTTTATCCACCCCATACGTGGAGTACAACTTCAGCAGCATAGGGTCCCCGGCCTTGGGGTGCCTCTCTCGTCATTTCTCTCCACCTCGGCCTCCTCTTCCTCGGCCTTTACTGCCTTCAACTTGGGCACCCTCCATAAAAGCATCAACTATTCGGGTGGACGAGGAGGTCTCTCCTTCTCTTCCCGTCATATCTGCAAAAAGACGAGGGGACAAAGTTAGTTACCTCATCAATGGCTGATCTTAGGACGGGGAAGGGAGATACCCCTCCTCGTCATTACATAAGGCCGAGGAGGGAGCCTTACGACTCAGACGCTCACAAACTATATGATCTGAAGACGGTTAGAACAGTTCGATGTGCTCCATCATCTCTGCCCTATCCTCAAATACAATAATATTGGGGGAATCCGACACAATCCTATCTATCCTTGTGCTATCTGGGTATTGAATGAACATTCGAGTACGACCATAACTTCTCAACCTCTTTCCTATATCATCCAGGGTCAGCATCAACCAAGGTCCCCTCTCTCTTCGGTAAACCCTCAGATTGCCGGTGTGATACCCATAACGGAATCGGGGGGAATGGTCCCAAGAACGAGCCATTTATAATGGGAATCAAAGATCAATGGGGGAGTTTATTCAATATTCAAAGGAATGCAGCCAAAACAACCAAGGAATTCATGCAAGATTCAAAGAAACCCAAACAAACACGCAAGAAAAATCAAAAAATCATGAAGAAAAGCTTCAACATTCAACAATGGCGGTTCTTTCTTCTTGACACACCGAAATCCCATCTAAAACCCTAGAAAAGGCAAAATCATGAACAAAACGCATAAAGAGAAGAAACGTATACCTGTTGGTTGAAAAGTGGTTGGAATCTAACTCAAAATCACGCACGCCGGAAATACAAAGCTTCACCGGAAACTGGGAAGGAAAGATTCGCCGGAGTTTCTTGAAGCTTCTAAAGTCCTCTCTCAAAATTCGGAGTTGTGAAAGTTTGAAATGAGGAGAATTATGGTTTTTATACTCGCTTAATCGGGCCAAACCCATGGGTAAAGCAAGTAACCGGGTTTGACGCCTCAAGAATTAAATGCTTTCAACAATTTTCGAGGCACGTCAGATCTGGGGGCCCACCACTTATCATCATGGCAAATAACCGGCGGATATTGAAGCGACGCACGAATTGAAGCGCCTCTGACACATGGCAAACCTGTTCGTATTCCGTAAGCCGAGGACGAGATGACTTTCTCCTCGTCCTAGGCCGAGCTAGAAAGTCGGGGGCCACTGAACAGTATAAACCGAGATACGAACATGGGTTTGCCCGAGTTGGGCCCAAATGGATTGGGCCATAAAACATATCCGATACAAAAGTATCAATGTTCAATTAACAGGGTCGAGGTATCCTCCCGTATGCCGAGGGACATCTCCTCGGCCTTACCTTGACAACGAGCTCTCCATACTTGGCCCATCATGCTTTGAGATGTCACAAGTGACGAGGAGAGGAAAGTTCTTACCTCGGCATATCATCAAATGACGAGGAAGAAGAATCGTTCACCTCGGCATATTTACATGCCGGTCATTCACTGAATAACGAGGAAGCAGAATCACGCATCTCGGCTTACTTGCCAATGTCGAGATGAGGAATTCATGCTCCTCGGCTTTCCGGCTAGCAGATCATATAATCCTATTCAAACAAGGATTCAACAGTTATGATCCAATCAGGATTGTATCCACCTACACCAATTCAAGTCAAACAATGATTCCTTAACAGATATAGTTCTCTTAGAATTATATCTTATCTCTTTACAAGTTCACTTCAACATGGATTCTATCAATCCATCCCTATAAATACAAGTCATATAGCTCATAATTTGGTACGTTACTTTTTATAATACAGAAACTCTGTCAATTTAGTTTCTCATACATAAACCGTGAACTTACTCTCATGCCGGAGGGCCTTTAGTCGGAGTCGCCCCGACTTAGTTTACGTGTTTTCTCTTATTTTCAGGCCTTGCAATCTTCGGAGCATCCAAACGCTTGGATTTGGGCTGAATTGACGATTTTGACATCATCAAGTAGAAATTAGTTAATAAAATAAAATCTAAATTATAATATACAATATTTACCTATTTTAACTTATATTAAGAAAGTAACAAATTTATACTAAGTTAACATTTGACTCATTTAAATGTTTGTGACATCACACACACTTTTAGCCTAGTATGAAAGGAATTATGAATAGGGCATTTTTTATTTGTTGATGATGAAAGGAATTTCAACCAGAGCCATGCATGTTAATGCTCTAGTTGTGCCCTACAAGTGAAGTGGAATTACGAATCTCTTTCACACTTACCCTTTCCACTTCAAATTTCCACACTTCCCATTTTGTACCCTTCGTTGCAAGATAGACTTGGAGGGGATTCAATTTTTATTTTTATACTACATCAATTATATTTTATAATATATTCGACCGGAAAAGTGTAAAAATGAGTTGCATATTTTTTATAAAAAGAATTATTCTATAATAATAGCATAAAATAGACTATGTATTGGAGTTGAACCGACAAATATTAAATACAGAGACTCAATTTTCAGGGAAGTAAGTAAATTATCAAAATAGCTTTTATATACCTAATTTTTTTTTATTCACTCATTCAATTTTCCCTCTTTCCAGTCTTTCTCTTATGACGATTGACGACGACAACAAGGAAAATGGCTAGAGTAAAAATTTCGAAGGTCCCTGCCGGAGCTGGCACCGCCGCTCCGCCACTGCCATAGCCGTCGGAGCTTCTTCTAGCACCGTGCCTGTAAAGAAGGTAATTTAAACCTAATTTTAACATATCATATGAACTGGATTTAGAGGCAGAAAGCATCTCGTATGAACTCACACGAGACACATCTCGTGTGAACTCATATGTGTCTCGTGTGAACTCATACGAGACTCATCTCGTATGAACTCACACGAGATGTGTCTTGTGTGAGT
Source organism: Adenophora triphylla var. japonica (assembly GCA_022495995.1). Taxonomy (NCBI): domain Eukaryota; kingdom Viridiplantae; phylum Streptophyta; class Magnoliopsida; order Asterales; family Campanulaceae; genus Adenophora; species Adenophora triphylla. The sequence goes on from JAFEMH010001175.1 coordinate 477,110, forward strand.
TCATACGTGATGAGTCTCGTATGAGTTCACACGAGATGTGTCTCGTGTGAGTTCATACGAGATTCCCAGTGTCTACTCTTTTTCTTTACATTGTTCATATTTGTCAGATGCTAAATAGCTAATTTATTGTCTCATGTGCGTACACGAGTCATCACGTGTACATATAAACGATATGTAATCTATAATCTCGTGTATATGTACACGAGACATCTCGTGTGCGTACACGAGTCATCACGTGTACATATACACGAGATTATAGATTACATCTCGTGTATAATTACACGAGACGGGCAAGGGCAGCGTTGGAATATCTCGTTCCCTGTATATAATTTTCTCTGTATATAACCATATCCAGTTGAACCGCAGATGTTTCAAATCTGATTTGAAACAATTTTTTTAGCGCTACTACAATAACTTCTACTCCCTCCGTCCCAAAATGTTTGTCCCATTTGACTTTTATGTTGAACTTTGACCACAAATATATGACAATTTAATTATGTTCATGAAATTCTAAAAATTTCTATTGATTCACCATTAATAATATTATCAACAACAACTTTTAAAATTTCATGAACATGATTAATTTCTCATAAATTTGTGGTCAAAGTTCAACAAAAAAAGTCAAATGGGACAAACATTTTGGGACGGAGGTATTACTTTCTTTGTTTCATATCCCATCTCTCCCGAATTAAATGTCACATTTTTTATTTTGGTTCGTTTCAAAATAAATGTCGCATTTTTAAACAAGAAAAATAATTTTATACTCCCTCTGTCCCATAAGTCTTAAGAAAACTTTCCATTTTGGGCGTTCCATAAGTCTTAAGAAATCCCAAAAAGCAAACCTTAAATCACTATTCTCTCCACTCATTCTCTCTCCTACATTATTTTAATACTCACAACACATTATAATTTACTATTCCCTCCACTCATTCTCTCTCCTATTTAATTTTTCACACTCACAACACTTCTTCCACTCATTCTCTCTCCTAATACTATAATAATATTCCTTAATTCCCGCGCAAAATGGAATCTTCTTAAGCTTAATGGGACGGAAGGAGTACAATTTTATCATTTTACAAATAATATACAAAATGATAACAACGCACCTTAATTAAATATCAAGGTTCTAAAAAGTGCTAGGCGGATGATAGGCGGTGGAGCCGGGCCTAGGGCCTAGTCGAGGCCTAAGTGGGACCTAGGCGGGGCCGAAAACTTTGACACAAGATTATAGAGCATATGAAAATTATAAATGTATTTTATCAACCACAACATAAACTAAAGTCAAGTCAAATTCAACCTTATGTCATTTGTTTTTATTTTCAATTCTTGTAAAACGATGTCGTTTAATGACAACAAAAAAAAATTACTTAGACCGCTTAGGCCTGCCTAAATTCGCATAGGCCCGCCTAAATCCGCCTAGGCCCGCCTAAATTCGCCCAGACCGCCTGGTCCGCCTAGCCGCCCAGAATGCCTAGACCCGCCTAGGACCGCCTAAATCCACCTAGACCGCCTAATGCCTAGTTTGACCGCCTAGTGAAAAGTCGCGATGCCTGGACCTCGCCTAGCGCCTAGGCCCCGCTTTTTAGAACAGTGTTAAATATAATGACAAGTCAACTGCCTCCTTGGGTCGAACTTGTTGGTTACTTTCAACTTGGTGTTGGGGACCGGCGGAGTCCCAGTTACCTCCCTCCCTCCCATGTATCGGAAGTAGGCAGTTGCCTCTTTTTAGTTTTGTAAAATGTTTTTTTTTTTTATCTTATAATTAAAAAATATTTTTTATTTCAAATTATACATTTTGATATTTTTTATTTCATTAGAACACTACACAATATATTTATTCCTATTTGTGTTAAATTTATAGACAAAGCATTGTGATGTCCTTCTAAAATCTTTAACTATATTTAACTAAAATGCTGGCTTTCGTGAAGGAAGAGTAATGGTAAATAAAGCCAAATTTTGATTTAGTCCCTAAATAAATAATGTATTCAATTTTATTTTTTTTAAAGTTTTAAAATGAATGTTCAATTTTTGAACAAGTCACTAAATCACGCCATGCAACAAATTCTAATTAACACTCATACTCAAATACTCAAGATGCAAAATAATAAGATTATTAAGGGTTTTTATAGATTTATATTGCTAAACATGCTTAAATTTAAACATTTTGCAAATATCTTAGGTTTAAAATGAAATTTCAATATTCATTTATGATTGAATAGCCTGAAAAATAAGAACAAACACGTAAACTAAACCGGGACTTCACCGGCGAATGCCCTCCGGCGTGAGATTAAGTATTTGTATTTAGACAGAGAAATAAATTGACAATAGTTTAGAGTCAAAAGATGTGTTTCCAAAATAATGTGAATTATAGCTTGTATATATAGGTATAGGATTGTAGAGTTCATGTTGAATAAGAATTTGTGTTTGAGTAGTTTATAATCCTAGTGAAATTATAACTACCCATACTAATTATTTGAGTAGGATTAGATAACTGTACTTTGCACGTTCGCCTTGGAGGAATGCTTCTCGGCATATGATGCTTGGTCGGCCTAAGTTGACGATAATGACGAGAGGAGTAAGGATAGGGAAGCCCATTTCCTCACTTTGTTGATAAACGAGGAGGAGCTACTCGTCTTCTAATGAGGCCTATGTCGGCCTTGCTGGATGCCCTGCTCGGCATATGAGAGGGTGCCTTATCGGCATACATAAATTTCATGCCTTATTCAATATATGCTTAGTTATGTCTAGGTTGACATAGTGTGAATGACAAGTAGGCATGACGAGCAAAGGTAGGGAAGACCCACTCCCTTTATCGTAATTTGAGACTTGTATGAATTATAATTTGGACCCAATTCATTGGACCTTGCCCGACCATGACGCAGGTTCGTACCTCGGTTTATACCATTCAGTGGCCCCCCGACTTCCTAGCTTGGCTATGCCGAGTAGGAAGTGGTGCTCTATCTCGGCTTAAATGGATACGAACGGGTTTTCACGAATCCCGAGGCGTAATCATTTTATCCGACAATTATTACACATTGGGTGAAGCGCCCCATTATTGATGAGACATTCCTCTTGTAACTCGCCAGAAACATTAATTGCAAGGAAGGGACGACGCCTCAACCCGGTTTCTGACCCATACTCGTATTAGATATGGGTATAAAAGGCAAAATCCTCCTCATTTGTACTCTTTTATCACTATTTGCATTTGAGAGAGGGCTATAAGCTTGAAAAATCTGCAGCCATGTTCTTGGGTTTTCTGGGTTCGTTCTTGATTCTGCTGTTTGTTTTATAGATTCCGTGCTTGATTTAGTACGTGATTCATTCATCATCCTTCTAATTCAGGTATAATCTCTTCTCCCCTTTCTATTTTTTGCATTTTACTTGGTAATTTATGGGTTTTTGGAGTTGTTCTTGGAGGCCGCCATTGTTGCCCTTTTCTTGAAGCTTTTCTTGAACAATCTTGTACCTTCCTCGTTCTTAGAGATGGCAAGAACATAGATTAGCAATCCCAATGCCTTGTGTTGTTACCAAACCCAGAATATTAGAATTTACCAAAGAGTTGATGGGCCTTGGATGATGCTAAGTTTTGTTGGAAATGGGTAACGGAAAGTTAAGTTTGACTTAACGTTGACCTAGATTTCTAACGGAAGTTCGTTATGTGTTAACGGAACTAGTTACAAAATGTACTCTACATTTGTTGTAGATTATTAAACTCATTTAATGTCTCAAAACCATTTAGGGTGAATGAGAATTAATGACAAGTGTTTTTGTAACTTAACGGAAGTTAAATAAAGGGTTAAAATTGATTTGAATTAGCCAAAACGTGCTTGGACTGATTGATCAATCGCAACCGCGTTCGAAGAGGCATTTTGGGCTTCGGCGCGGTCGCGCTCCAGCCTAGAGCGGCCGCGCTAATTTTAAGTAAATCCTGGCTTGGTCTCGGCATGCCGGCGCGGTCGCGCTCAAGGCAAGAGCGGCGCGCTCTTACGCAGATCCGAGCAGGTTTTGGCACCTCTTGGAGTGAATGACCATGAACCCTTTAACTTTCTTTAAATAGTTTCCCTCCGAATTTCAATTTATATACACAGTCATTCTGAGCCTTTTACCCTCTAGTGAGATAGATTAACATATCCAAATCATTGCATATTGTTGCATTCAATTTTTTCAAGTCCAAAGTTCTAAAACCTTGTGTTGTTCGTTAGATTAGTTATATTGGAGTGCTCCTTACAACTAATATTAAGTCGTTTTATCTTACTAGAGTTTTGTCATACAACCGTAAGCACCAGTGCGGGACAAATAACTCTTACGGAGATTGTATTAAGTACAAGACTCGACTTGAATTCATTTGTTTTTCAATCTCCGTTACTTTTGCTGTCAGTTTTTTCGTTAAGTCTTAAAGAAGCCATACACAAGTTCCAACAATCGTAAGAGTTATTTTACGCTTCTTCAAGATCATCAAGATGGCAAACGAGAAAGACACCACTTCATCTAGTCAAGGGAATGTGACACCTCCATCACAAGGTGATACTACATTCAACAATGTTGCTCCCGCTCCTACAACTCATCACATCAGTCATGGTGAGAAACCCGCGAAATTCACCGGTGTGGATTTCAAGAGATGGCAACAGAAGATGCTCTTCTACTTGACCACCCTAAGCTTGCACCGCTTCTTAAAGGAAGATCCTCCGGCGGTAGAAAAAGGTGATCCGGACCCCCAAAGGCAAATGGCAAAGGAAGCTTGGTCTCACGGTAATTTTCTTTGTAAGAATTATATCTTAAATGGACTTGACGATGCACTATACAATGTGTATAGTACAGTCGAGTTAGCCAAAGCGTTGTGGGACACTTTGGAAAGGAAGTATAAGATCGAGGATGCCGGGTCAAAGAAATTTGTCGTCGGTAAGTATCTTGACTTTATGATGGTCGATTCCAAATCGGTAACAACTCAAGTAGATGAATTCCAAATCATTCTACACGGGCTTGATGCCGAGGGGATGATCATGAATGATCCATTTAAGGTGGCTTCTATCATTGAAAAGTTGCCTCCTTCGTGGAAGGACTTCAAGAACTATCTCAAGCATAAATGCAAGGAGATGTCCTTAGAAGACATTGTTGTTCGTCTTCAAATAGAAGAGAACAATAGAATGAATGAGGCCAAAGTTGCTAAAGGCAAGATGGAGGCTAAGGTCAATCTCGCCGAGGCTAGCACGAGTGGCACAAAGAGAAAGCATTCCGAAACTGCCGGGAATGCTAAGAAAGTGAAGAAGAAGACCTCTAAGAAGTTCAAGGGGTCTTGCTATAATTGTGGCAAACCGGGCCACTTGTCAAGGGATTGTCGTCTCCCGAAGAAAGAGGCGAACAATGTTGACCACATGGACCTAGACTTTGCAGCGGTTGTCTTTGAAGCCAACGTTGCAAATTTGGAGGAGAACCCTAAATCATGGTGGATAGATACCGGTGCTACCCGCCATATTTGTGGTAACAAGGAAAGTTTCTCCTCCTATACTCCCATCTCCTAAGAAAGCTTTACATGGGAAATTCTGCGATCTCCGATGTTCAAGGCATTGGAAACGTGATTTTGAAGATGACTTCCGAAAAGAAGTAACCTTGTTGGATGTGCTGCATGTTCCAGACATCCGTAAAAATTTGGTGTCCGGCGCTTTGCTTAGTAAGGCCGGTTTTAGACTAGTATTCGAATCCGACAAATTTGTACTAACCAAGAATGGTTTGTTTCTTGGAAAGGGTTACCTCGAGGAGGGCCTTTTAAATTGAATGTAATGACTGTGATCCGCCAAAGTGCGATGAATAAAAGTTGTGTTTCTTACGTTTATTTGTCGGAAAGTTCTAATTTATGGCATGATAGATTAGGACATGTAAACCTCGACACCATTAAGAAATTAGCGAGACAATATTTAATCCAAATGACTAAATCCGACTCGACTAATAGGTGCGAAGTTTGTGTTGAGGCAAAAATGACAAAATCGCCATTTAATGCCATACAAAGAGACACAACTCCTCTCGAGTTAATTCACACCGACATATGTGATTTAAAACTAGTGCAAACTCGAGGAGGTAAAAAGTACTTCATTACATTTATAGATGATTGCACTAAGTATTGCTATGTCTATCTCTTAAGAAGTAAGGATGAAGCCTTAGGGGCTTTTGAGACTTATAAGAAAGAAGTTGAGAATCAACTTAACTTGAAAATTAAGAAAATTAGAAGCGATAGAGGTGGAGAATATGAAGCACCGTTTGAAGGATTATGTTGGGAATCCGGCATAATTCATCAAACAACGGCTCCATATACCCCTCAATCTAATGGAGTTGCTGAACGCAAAAACCGTACTCTCAAAGAGATGATGAACGCGCTTTTGATCAGTTCAGGCTTACCCGACAACTTGTGGGGGGAAGCAATACTCACTTCTAATTATGTTCTTAATAAAATACCCAAGAAAGGTATTGATAAAACGCCCTATGAATTGTGGCATAATCGTAGGCCATGTTTTAAATACCTTAAAGTGTGGGGGTGTTTGGCCAAGGTTGAAGTACCTAAGCCTAAACAAGTCAAGATTGGCCCAAAGACCATTGACTGTGTTTTTATTGGATATGCCAATAATAGTAGTGCCTATCGGTTTATAGTGCATAAATTGGACATTCCGGATATGCACGTAGGAACTACTATAGAATCAAGGAATGCGGTATTCTTTGAAAACATTTTTCCGGTTAAGGACAGGAAAGATGTAGGTTCTAATAAGAGAACACATGAGTCTACAACCGGTCCTTCTCAAATAAGATATGAAGAGCCGAGACGTAGCAAAAGGACAAGAGTGGAAAAGACTTTTGGTCCTGATTTTCTATCTTACATGTTAGAAAACGAACCATCAACTATTAAAGAAGCTTTGTCCGGTCCGGATAGTTCGTTCTGGAAAGAAGCTATTAACAGTGAAATAGAATCCATAATGCTCAACAATACTTGGGAATTAGTTGATCTCCCTCCAGGTTGCAAACCATTAGGTTGCAAATGGATCCTTAAACGGAAGTATAAGGCGGATGGATCTATCGAAAAGTACAAAGCTAGGCTAGTTGCCAAAGGCTTTAGACGAGAAGAGGGATATGATTTCTTCGATACATACTCCCTGTCACAAGGATCAGAACTATTCGTGTTCTCATAGCTATTGCGGCAGTGCATAATCTTGAGATACACCAAATGGATGTGAAGACTGCTTTCCTAAATGGAGAACTTGATGAAGAGATTTACATGGAACAACCTGAAGGGTTCATAGTTCCTGGTAAAGAAAGAAAGGTGTGTAAACTTGTAAAATCCTTGTATGGACTAAAACAAGCACCTAAACAATGGCATGAGAAGTTCGATAGAACCATGTTATCGAATGGATTCAAGATCAATGAATGTGACAAATGTGTCTACATTAAAGGAACATCTGAATCATTCGTTATCGTTTGTCTTTATGTAGACGACATGCTCATAATGGGAAGTAATCATGATTTAATCATGAATACCAAAGGCATGTTAAAGAAGAACTTTGACATGAAAGACATGGGATTAGCGATGTAATATTAGGGATAAAGATCTCTAGAACATCTGAAGGATTAGTTCTTTCACAATCCCATTACCTAGAGAATGTTCTTCGGAAATTTAATGTCTTTGATGACCCTCCGGCTAAGACACCTGTAGACTTGGCTCTACATTTAGCCAAGAACAAAGGGGAACCAGTTTCTCAACTGGAATATGCAAGAATAATTGGACTTAACAAATTGTACTCGTCCAGACATTGCATATTCAGTGAGTAAACTAAGTAGGTTCACAAGCAATCCTAGTACTGATCATTGGAAAGCACTAATGAGAGTACTAAGATATTTAAAGTATACATTAAACCATGGGATACTTTACAATAAATATCCAAAGCAGATTAGAAGGATACTGTGATGCCAATTGGATATCGGACACGAAAGACTCTAAGTCCACAAGTGGATATGTATTCACTATAGGTGGAGGAGCGTGTCATGGAAATCCTCCAAACAAACGTGTATAGCCGCATCCACGATGGAATCCGAGTTTATCGCATTAGATAAAGCCGGGGAAGAAGCGAGAATGGCTTAAGAACTTCCTGGAGGATGTTCCTTGTTGGAGCAAACACATTGCTCTTTGTACTAATCCATTGTGATAGTCAATCGGCAATTGGAAGGGCACGAGAATAGTATGTACAATGGTAAGTCTAGACATATTCGTCGTAGACACAATACCATTAGACAGCTGATCAAGAATGGCGTTATCACCATTGATTATGTAAAATCATGTGATAACTTAGCGGATCTATTTACCAAAGGTATAAATAGAGATCAACCGTATAAACCGTTAAGGGAATGGGTTTAAAACCCACAACAAAAGAACTTATAGCGGACACTCAACCTTGAGAAATGGAGATCCCAGGCCCTTGGTTCAATGAGACAACCAAGTTATAAGTTCTAGTAGAGTTACTTGGAAACAACAACTCGGTTTATTAACCTGGAGATGTTGAATACTCATTCCCAGAACATCCAAGTACAAGCACATGCAGCAGTGGTAAGGTTAAGTTGAGAAAACTTTTAATGATTTCTATACCTACGGGTGGAGTAGTGCATGATACTCCTTATAGTGAGAATCACCTATATAAGTGAGAGGTAATAAGGCCGCCTCTAAATGAACGCTTATGAATGAGATACGGTCCAGGGCCAAAATGGACAAAACGTGAGAACAACAATTGTTAGAGCTATTATTATGTGAGTATTATTGTCTTGGTATACACCCGACAGTCACTGGTTCAAAGCGACTCGCTACCAAATGGCTAGTATATCCGATAATATTTCACTAGGGAAGATTCAAGGCCACAAGCTATCTATCCCGATGTAATAACAGTTCGCCGGAACTTTGGACGAAACTGCATTCATGCATTAATTGTCATTCATGTGGGGGATTGTTGGAAATGGGTAACGGAAAGTTAAGTTTGACTTAACGTTGACCTAGATTTCTAACGGAAGTTCGTTATGTGTTAACGGAACTAGTTACAAAATGTACTCTACATTTGTTGTAGATTATTAAACTCATTTAATGTCTCAAAACCATTTAGGGTGAATGAGAATTAATGACAAGTGTTTTTGTAACTTAACGGAAGTTAAATAAAGGGTTAAAATTGATTTGAATTAGCCAAAACATGCTTGGGCGATTGATCAATCGCAACCTGTTCGAAGAGGCATTTTTCTGGGCTTCAGCGCGGTCGCGCTCCAGCATAGAGCGGCCGCGCTAATTTTAAGTAAATCCTGGCTTGGTCTCGGCATGCCGGGCCAAGCGGTCGCGCTCAAGGCAAGAGCGGCCGCGCTCTTACGCGATACGAACAGTTTTGGCACCTCTTGGAGTGAACAGCCATGAACCCTTTAACTTTCTTTAAATAGTTTCCCTCCGAATTTCAATTTATATACACAGTCATTCTGAGCCTTTTACCCTCTAGTGAGATAGATTAACATATCCAAATCATTGCATATTGTTGCATTCAATTTTTTCAAGTCCAAAGTTCTAAAACCTTGTGTTGTTCGTTAGATTACTTATATTGGAGTGCTCCTTATAACTAATAGTAAGTCGTTTTATCTTACTAGAGTTTTGTCATACAACCGTAAGCACCAGTGCGGGACAAATAACTCTTACGGAGATTGTATTAAATACAAGACTCGACTTGAATTCATTTGTTTTTCAATCTCCGTTACTTTTGCTGTCAGTTTTTTCGTTAAGTCTTAAATAAGCCATACACAAGTTCCAACAAGTTTGAATGAGATTGGAGAAATATTGACGAGGTACCAATCTCCCAGGACTGACGTGCATTACCCAAGTTGGTTTAGGATAGATATTCTGACGCGCCCCGAATCGAGGTCCTACTTGGCCCCACGTCGGGACACATTCTGAAGATGCCATTCAAAAAAAAAAACTTTCGAAATGTACTTTCTAAAAGTTATCACTTTCAAAACCTGTTTAACATTAAGAAAACTTTTCTAACTTACCATTAAAGGTAAAACCATTCAACTTTTTAAAACTAACTCACACCACTTTCACACCAATTACAAACCACACATAACTTATTTACAAACCAAGGAACCTAGTTCCCAAATGAAAAATATTTACAAAGCCTTTAAAAGTTGCAAAATAAAGACAATATGTTAAAGTCTCGGAATGCTACCCAAGGTTATACATTTACATAATGTATCCTTACCAAATACCTTCCTCCACAAAATCCCCACTAGGCGCCCTCTCGGTGCTCAGCGTACCCTAGCCCCTGGATCGGCTCTATCTAAGAAAGCAATAAAAGAACAGGGTGAGAAAAATCTCAGCAAGTTATTATATATGCAACAATATGATGTGCAATCACATTAGGAAGCATATAACAACAAATCAACATATATATATCAAATTCATATCCATACAAAGCAATATATATATACTTATAACACATAAGTGCAATAATGTAACACTTAGAAGGATACTGAGCCAAGGTTTCATCCTCAAAAGGATATCACAATCCGAGCAGCATCAGCAACTGAAGAAGCGGTTTCGAAACCCAATCACAGTAACAACAAACGGGACTATGACACAAAGTCATACCCAATAGTGCAACTAGACTTCCCTTGAGCTAGTTCACTACCCCTAAACCATGGCCAATGACAGGGCGAACAGGGAACCAGTGTATAGATTATAACGAACTCGGCTCGGGTGCCATTATAATCCCATAACACTTCCCAACAAACAAGTACCAGCTGGACTTTCAAATATAAGCACAGTAATAACTACTTGCTTAAACAATCAATGTATGATTCCAAAGTAGGGAACCATACAAGTAAAGCATATCAAAATGATAGCAACATAATAACAAGTATCAATTAATAGTAGCACTAAGGCTAAACCATCCTTGAACCAATTCAATGAACTTAGGATTCTAAAGTAGGGAACCCTAATCAAACACATCACAAAGATGTCAAACAAAGCATAAGGTGTAACACATAAGGACTACACACTTATAATAGCCATTCAAGGATGTATCAACAATGGTATAATGATATTAACCAAGTTAGGTTCAATGGTTCCAACCTACTTTAACCAATCACTTAAACATCTTCAAATTATCAAAATTGGAATGTTAATACCTCATTTTGTTGTTCATACATTGTACTTTGGTTGTAGTGTTCAATTGGTTGAAAGATAAGTTATAAAATTGAACATACCTAGCTTTGAAAACAATTCCACAAAACTTGCCAGGGCACGACTCGTGACCCTTTGACAACCCCTCTTATACAGTCATCCAAACTAAAGCACGACTGATAGGCACGACTTGTTCCATAGGGCACGATTCGTGCCCTCAACAGAAACTTCAGAAACAGAGTTGAACTTCAGCAACTCCAATTTCAACCTTTCAATCTCATTGTTTCAGCTCAACTAAACTTACCAAAACCCAACTCCAGTTTATACCAATCCCAAAATGACCTCAAACTAGTTCCATCCTAGCCAAAGCCATTCTTTTTCCCTTCCAACACACACCAAAACATTTCCAACTTAACCAAAACCAATCTTTTACCATTTCAACACAAAATTCATTTCCAAGTTAACCAAAACCAATTTTTCCATTCCCAACCTCAAAAAAAATAATTTCTAAAATCTCATGCAACCCTTAACAACACAATAACATTAATTATAACACTAAATGAACATAAAATTCAAGAAAATATAATAACTTACTTGAAATTAATTTAAAATTTTGAAAACTCTAATAGGATGGAAATGTGCTCCTTCTTCTCCTGAACACAATGAAACAAACGGATATTTGAAGGTATTTTTCTAGAATTAATTGGAGATTTTTAAGTAGAGAGGTTAGGGTTTGATTTTGGTCCAAGGCTTTTGATGAGGAAAATTTCTTGTTAAAATGAAAGCTTCTTCATTATTCACATGGAGATAAACATGAAATTTTCAAGGTAAGCTCTTTCACCTATTAACCACTTTCAATCACTAAAGCCTTGAAGTTATACTTCTTACACTTAAGCACCTTGAAGATTACAATGACATGTTTAATTAATTTTCCAATATTATCAATTCACTACTCTCTACTAATATTTTCATTTACACATTAAATAATTATTTTTATTTTATTTATATATTTAGAATAGCATATACTCCTTCCGTCCCGCTACAAATAAGACAGTTACTGTTTACGCGTAAATTAAGAAAAAAATTAATGGAGAAAATATTGTGAGTATGAAAAGTGAGGTTGGAGAGAGAAAGTGGGGTAGGAAATAGTGATTTGATTGGTGTTGTGAGTATAAAAGTAAAGTAGGAGAGAGAATTAATGGGTGGAATAGTAAAGATTCTTTGCCATTTTAGGAAGTGTGTGATTTGTAGCGGGACGCCCAATGAGAAAAGTGTGTGATTTGTAGCGGGACGGAGGGAGTAAGTTATAAAATATTAATTAACACATAATTGCTACAAATCAAATGCAACATATAATAATATGAAATGCACTCCAAATATATGATTAAGCATCGTGACATTCACTCCCCCTAAAGGAAAATTCGACCCGAATTTTAACTTACTTACCTAGAAGGTCAAATAATCAGGGGTATTTCCGCTCCATCTCTTTCCGGAGCTCCCAAGTTGACTCTTCCACGTCATGGTTCTTCCAAACAACTCTCACAAGAGGAATTCTCTTATTTCTCAGTTCTTGCACTTTGGTATCAATAACTTGAACCGGTTGCTCTACGTAAGACATATCCGGCTCTATATCCTCGGGAATCTTAGGCAACACATGTGAAGGGTCATATAAATACTTCCGAAGCATTGAAACATGGAACACACTATGCATATTCCCAAGAGATGAAGGTAAATCAAGATGGTAGGCAAGATTCCCATCTCTTTCCAAAATCTCAAAAGGACCTACGAACCTCGGAGCTAACTTACCCTTCTTGCCATACCTCTTAATCCCCACTTTAGGTGACACTCGTAGGAACACTAAGTCTCCCTTCCGAAACTCAAGGTCTCGCCTCCTCTGATCTGCATAACTTTTCTGTCTACTCTGGGCCGTAATCAATCGGTTTCGAATAATCTTGACTTTTTCAACTGAATCCCGAACCATATCAATACCCCAAAGCTTGGATTCACCTACTTCATCCCAACAAATCGTAGACCTACACTTCCTCCTGTACATGGCTTCATAAGGGGCCATCTCAATACTTGACTGATAGCTATTGTTGTAAGAAAATTCAACAAGAGGCAAGTGAGCATCCCAAGAGTCCGAGAAATCAACTGAACAAGCTCGCAACATATCTTCAAGAATCTGAATGGTTCTCTCGGATTAGCCATCAGTCTGAGGATGGAATGTCGTGCTGAATCTCAACTTTGAACCCAAAGCCTTTTGCAACGCTTGCCAAACTCTGGAAGTAAATCTAGGATCACGATCTGACACAATGCTAACTGGAACCCCATGCAATCTTACTATCTCATGAATATATAACTTCGCAAGCCGCTCCATCGAATAGCTAATATCAATAGGTAGGAAATGAGCAGACTTCGTCAATCTATCCACAATCACCCAAACGACATCATGCTCCCGACTCGTCCGAGGCAATCCCGTGACAAAATCCATAGTAATATGCTCCCACTTCCATTCCGGAATCTCTAATGGCTGAAGCAACCCGGCGGGTCTTTGATGTTCCCCTTTCACTTGCTGACACGTCAAACACTTCGATACATAATCTGCTATTTCCCTCTTCATGTTGTTCCACCAAAAATGTTGCTTCAAATTTTGGTACATCTTCGTACTCCCGGGGTGAATGGTATACTTGGACTTATGGCCTTCATCAAGAACTTGGCGCTTCACCTCCTCAATATTTGGTACACACAATCGGCCTCTAAATGTCAACACTCCATCGGGACTAAGAGAGAACTCCTTGAATTTTCCATCCACGATCTGATTCACAACTTTCTTCAACTCTAAATCACCCTTTTGACCCTCCTTTATTTGTTGAATCGAGCTTGGTAAGGCACTCATGCTTGCAAAGATAGCTCCATGCCTCGACTCTCGGGGACACCAATCTCAAGCATCCTCCAACATTTTCCATTCCCGAACCATAAATGAGGCGACATACGATTTCCTACTAATAGCATCCACCACCACATTTGCTTTGCCCGGGTGATAGGAAATAGTACAATCATAATCCTTCAAAAGTTTTATCCATCTCCGCTGCCTATTGTTCAATTCCTTTTGCGAGAAAAGGTACTTCAAACTTTTATGATCCGTGAAGATTTCAAACTTCGCTTTATAGAGATAATGTTTCCATTTGTGCAAGGTGAAAAATGATAGCTGCAAGCTCCATATCATGAGTCGGGTAATTTTGCTGACACAGAGTCAACTTCCTCGAGGCATAAGCAATAACTTTCCCATTTTGCATCAATACACACCACAAACCTTCCTTCGAAGTATCACAATATATCACCAACCCATCATTCCCATTTGGTAGAACAAGGACAGGTGCCGAGGTCAACCTCTTCTTCAATTCCTCGAAACTCGCTTGACACTTCTCATTCCACACAAACAGTATATTCTTCCGAGTTAACTGAGTCAACGGAGTAGCAATATTTGAAAACCCTTTTATGAATCTTCTATAATACCCGACTAACCCCAGAAAAATCCGAATCTTGATAACTGATTCCGGCCTCTTCCAACTAACCAAGGCCTCAATCTTGGAAGGATCCACGGAAATTCCGTTCTTAGACACAACATGGCCCAAGAAAGAAACCTCCTCAAGCCAGAATGCACACTTACTGAACTTGGCAAATAACTTCTTATCTCGTAGCACTTCCAACACCATTAGAAAGTGTTGCTCATGCTCCTCCCGAGACTTAGAATAGACCAAAATATCATCAATAAACACCACAAAGAAAGTATCAAGATAGGGTTTGAAAACCCGATTCATCAAATCCATGAAAACAGCTGGAGTATTCGTTAACCCAAAAGGCATAACAAGGAATTCGAAATGTCCATACCGAGTATGAAAAGCTGTCTTGGAAACATCCTCAGGATGAACTTTCAGCTGATGGTACCCACTTCTCAAATCAAGCTTAGAAAAGACTGTCGCACCTTGCAATTGATCAAATAAGTCATCAATATGAGGTAGAGAGTATTTGTTCTTCCCCGTTACTTGGTTAAACTTCCTGTAATCAATGCACAATCTCAATGACCCATCTTTCTTCCTAACAAATAATACCGGAGCTCCCCACAGCGAGACACTTGGTCGGATGAACCCCCGATCAAGCAATTCCTGCAACTGAGCCTTCAACTCTTTCAATTCAGCTGGGGTCATTCTATAAGGTGCCTTGGATATTGGAGCTGTACGTAAAAGCAAATCAATTCCAAACTCTATCTCCCTATCCAGAGGCATCACATATTCAGAAGAGAACACATCCGAAAATTCCTTAACTATCGGTACCTCCCCAAATTCAGGCAACACCTTAGTTGTATCAAGGACACTAGCTAAGAATCCCGACAACCACGAAGCAATAACTTCCTAGCTTTCACATACGAAATGACACGAATAGTCCTAACTGAAGGAATAGCCTCAAAAATAAACCTAGGCATATTCGAGACTGAAAAGGTAAAAACCTTCTTATGACAGTCGACTAAAGCATGATATTTGCTTAGCAAATCCATACCCAAAATAACATCAAAATCATGCATAGGCAACACTACCAAGTCAGCAGGTAACACATGATCACAAATATGCACATCACAGGCATGTAATACCTCATTGGTTACCAACACTCTCCCATCGGAGTTGACACTTCTAGCACATAAGGCATAGACTCAACATAAATAGGCAATTTCAATGAAAAATGCATGGACACATAAGAATGAGATGAGCCAGGGTCTATCAGTGCACGTGCTCTCATACTTGCTATAAAAATAGTACCCCCGATGACATTGGAGGAATCTGCCGCTTTTTGTTGATTCACCGTGAAGACTCGACCCTGAACCTTAGGCCTTCTTGAGGAATTCCTCTTCTGTCCTTGAGAAGTCCCGGCGCCACTCGAGGGTGTTGGCTTCTTTGGCTTGGTGCAATCTTTATGAAAATGTCCCAAATGTTCGCAATTCAAACATTTCCCTAGTCTCTTCCAACAATACTCCTCAATGTGCCCCTCCTTCTGACAATAAGTACAAACTTTCTTTGGTGCATTCCCCGGATTAAAACCCTGCCTTCGAAGACCAGAAAGACCTTGCGGCTGGCCTCTAAACTGAAATGTTGATCCTTGTCCTCCTCGGTTATCTTGACCCTGTTGTTGTGGTCTACTTTTTCCTCCTTGCATTCCCGTACTAACCCCTTCCGCTTTCCTTTTATGCTCCTCAATGTCATGCTCCATGTGATATGCAATCACATTAGGAAGCATATAACAACAAATCATCATATATTCCGTACAATGCAAGATATATATACTTATAACACATAATGCAATAATGTAACACTTAGAAGGATACTGAGCCAAGGTTTCATCCTCAAAAGGATATTGCGATCCAAGCAACATCAGCAACTGAAGAAGCAGTTCCGGAACCCAATCACAGTAACAACAAACGGGACTATGACACAAAGTCATACCCAATAGTGCAACTAGACCTCCCTTGCTAGTTCACTACCCCCAAACCATGGCCAATGGCAGGGCAAACCGGGAACCAGTGTATGGATTATAACGAACTCGTCTCGGGTGCCATTATAATCCCATAACACTGCCCAACAAACAAGTACCAGTTGAACTTTAAAATATAAGCACAGTAATAACTAGCTTAAACAATCAATGTATGATTCCAAAGTAGGAAACCATACAAGTAAAGCATATCAAATTGATAGCAACATGATAACAAGTATCAATTAATAGTAGCACTAAGGCTAAACTATCCTTGAACCAATTCAATGAACTTAGAATTCCAAAGTAGGGAACCCTAATCAAACACATCACAAAGATGTCAAACAATGCATAAGGTGTAACACATAAGGACTACACACTTACAATAGCCATTCAAGGATGTATCAACAATGGTATAAAGATATTAACCAAGTTAGGTTCAATGGTTCCAACCTACTTTAACCAATCATTTAAACATCTTCAAATTATCAAAATTGGAATGTTAATACCTCATTTTGTTGTTCATACATTTTACTTTGATTGTAGTGTTCAATTGGTTGAAAGATAAGTTATAAAATTGAACATACCTAGCTTTGAAAATAATTCCACAAAACTTGTCAGGGCACGACTCGTGCCCCAGGGCACGACTCGTGACCCTTTGACAACCCCTCTTATACAGTCGTCCAAACTAAAGCACGACTGATAGGCACGACTCGTGCCATAGGGCACAATTCGTGCCCTCAGCAAAAACTTCAGAAACAGAGCTGAACTTCAGCAACTCCAATTTCAACCTTTCAATCTCATTGTTTCAGCTCAACCAAACTTACCAAAACCCAACTCCAGTTTATATCAATCCTTAAATGACCTCAAACTAGTTCCATCCTAGCCAAAGCCATTCTTTTTCCCTTCCAACACACACCAAAACATTTCCAACTTAACCAAAACCAATCTTTTACCATTTCAACACAAAATTCATTTCCAAGTTAACCAAAACCAATTTTTCCATTCCCAGCCTCAACAAAATAATTTCCAAAATCCCATGCAACCCTTAACAACACAATAACATCAATTATAACACTAAATGAGCATAAAATTCAAGAAAATATAATAACTTACTTGAAATTAATTTAAAAACTTGAAAACTCTAATCGGATGGAAATGTGCTCCTTCTTCTCCCGAACACAACGAAACAAACGGATCTTCGAAGGGATTTTTCTAGAATTAATTGGAGATTTTTAAGTAGAGAGGTTAGGATTTGGTTTTGGTCCAAGGCTTTTGCTGAGGAAAAGTTCTTGTTAAAATGAAAGCTTCTTCATTATTCACATGGAGATAAACATGAAATTTTCAAGGTAAGCTCCTTCACCTATTAACCACTTTCAACCACTAAAGCCTTAAAGTTATACTTCTTACACTTAAGCACCTTGAAGATTACAATGACATGTTTAATTAATTTCCCAATGTTATCAATTCACTACTCTCTCCTAATATTTCCATTTACACATTAAATAATTATTTTTATTTTATTCATATATTTAGAATAGCATATAAGTTATAAAATATTAATTAACACATAATTGCTACAAATCAAATGCAACATATAATAATATGAAATGCATTCCAAATATATGATTAAGCACGACTCAAAATAGAACCTAGGATTAGGGTCGTGACATCGTCTCAGTGTAGATTCCCCCAATATTGTGTTGTTCAACGGTTGGTCTGAAATTATTGACCACATCAATCTCTATTATTTGAAGTCCAGCTACTTGGAGCTGTTGGTGTTATGCAATAGGCCTATGATTCATAGACTTATGTGTTGACATTATTTATTATTATATGAGATGTTTATCATTTGATTATTATATATGTTTTGTATATTTGTTTATAATAATCTCCGTCCCTAATTATTGAAAGAATGATTAGTATAATTGTCAATGGATAATCATATGATGATTATATAAACATTGAAATTATGAGTACTTGTTAGAGAACAAGTGACTGGACATGACCCGCATGAGATTTATGACATGGTCAAGTGTCATAAGTAAATCTCATAAGGTTACTTCATTTAGTTCCTAGACCTGAGATTATCATGACCTTACATATGATGAAAAGTCATGTTTGATTTTAGTCAAATGATATCTTAACACGATATCTATAAAGGCTATCTTTGGCATGATCGGATTCATGATGGGAAGGATGATAAATCAAGATGGAATTTGTCCCTCGAAAGAGAGATGTTTTGCTTGGGCCCCTCGATGAGTGATAATGATGAAAGTGTATGGCCGTACCCCAATATGATTGGAATTATCATTATACTCAAAGAATCGAGAAAGCATTGAACAAAGACAAGTTGACAAGGACCATGACTTGTGTTCAATATAACATCGTGAGACAAAGGGAGAAATGGAAGTACACCATTGGAAACGTGAACTCTTACGTTACATTATTTGGGTAGACATAATAGCTTGCTAGAGTCCGCTTATGTCTTATGAGGTTCGATATGATCAAACTCATTGCCAACATAATGTAATCCTATTGGGTCACACACAACTAGAATGAATTGGTTAAACCGGAGGAAGAATGATTGAGAGTCTCTCGTCGCGCTACATATGTCACGCGACATACTAAGCCATTGGCTTAATATACCGCGCGACATATCAAGCCCATACGCGGTTTGACAGCCTGTTCTCCTAATACGATTAGGAGACGTATTCATACTATTGTAGTATAAATATGGGAGGTCTGTCAGACCTAATTCTCTAGCCGAAATTTTCAAGCAAAATTCACAATCAAATACTCTCAATATTCTTCAAGGTTTAGATCTAGCAATCATCAAGAAGTTGTTCTTGAATTCATTCAAAGGTGTGGATACCGAAAGAGGGTCTTCGCTCGTTCATCGATCAAGGCCTAGAGTTCAAGCAAGTTGAAGAACGAAGTTTGTGATTCGATATCACACAATCAAATCGTTCGATAGCTCAAGAACGGAAAGCGTTCAAGGTTGGTATAATTCTATCTCATAGAAATTTAAATTAATTGTATAGAACGGATCCTAGGGCTTCTTGGGTTTTATGTTTTTAATGCTTAATTCCGCTGCGCATGGACCCGTAAAACCCAACAGGAGCCCCCTTTATTGGGTAAGAATCCCTCCTCGACTTTATTCAATAGGACGGAGAGGGATTCCCTTCCTCGTCCTCGTCTTCCACTATATACTTAGACAAAACTTATATTTGCTTCTTTGTTTGTGCAGTCATGAAGTGAAGGGGAAGTAACATTGCACGGTCTTCAACTGGTCCCTCTACATCGGGCAGGATTATAAATACCTTTTCCTATGGAGCCCAAGCTGGCAACCGATGATGAGGACGAGGACGTGGGAGGTCCAATCGGGGTAGATCTGTCAACTCAGGCCTAGATCTGCTAGGGTCGGGGAACCAATGATTAAGGAAATTCATTCCAAGTATGGAGTGTCGAGGGAGGAATACCATCTTACATACCTTCCCGGCATACCTCTTGAAACCGAGAAAGCCTTTGATGACTTCTTGTATAGTCAGAACCACGTCCATTTCTTCTACAACCAATTCCAGCTCGGTCTCCGCCTTCCCCTTGATCCCTTTATTTGTGAGTTTTTAGAGGATATGCAGGCCATCCCGTCCATGCTAAGAGCCAATGATGTGAGATTCCTCATCGACTTTATAGTGTTGTGCCGCAGTCTAGGTTTTGAACCTTGTCAATCTGCTTTCCATCATTTCTTCACAATCAGCTATAAGGAGGGTACCAAAATATTGGTGATATAGAGTGATCCTAACCAACCCAGACTTATCTATCCAATGTCCAGCAAAGTCTCTGGGTGGAATAACCACGTTATAAGGGTAGAGAGCCGACAAGGTTGGGAGTTTGCAGCGCCTTCTCGGCTTCCCAGCGTGCCCGAGCAAATATGGAGGCCTGATTGGAGTGGTCGGCTTGTAGATAGGTTGATACAGTTTGCCTCCGTCGGTACTTTGTGTTGGTCAAGCCTTGAGACCGACCAAAGATACTATGTCCAGGCTGGCATCATGTCTGGTCCTTTAGACGGGCTAGTGCCAATGGTTTCAGTTGTGAGGGGGAACAGGTATCCAGACTATAGGGTGCATCCCAATCTCGTTTTTCATTCTGATTGTGACATATGCAAACTTTACGAGAACCGGTGTCTAACCGTAGATGACTTGCCCGGCTGTAAATTTCTTTCTTTCTCGTTGTTTATACTTGCAAATTTTTTTCTTGTTATATTACCCTTCTCGTATTTTAACTTCCTTTCTTCCTCGTCATTTGCAGATTTAACCAAGGAACAAATCAAGAAGATGTCAGAGGAGATTTTGTACCCCCAAGCCTTGATAAAATTGAAGAGAAGTACCTCCAAATCCTCGGCCAAGGGAAAAAAGATGGGATGACGCCATTGCTCGTCAGGCCGTGTTGTCCACCAAGGAGGTGATAAGTGACTATTATATAGTCAATTATCCTAGTTTTTATATACTTTTACACAAATAAATCATCACTTTTTATTTAGTTTTTAGTATTTTTACTTACTTTTGCTATTTTATTAGATTTTACGTTTTTGGTATATTTTATACATTTCTAGACAGGTTTTAGGGTCATTTTATGACTAAAGGATACTTGGGCTAATTGGTCCGAGAGGATGGAGGAACACCAAGCAAAATAAGCACTCCAAGCTGAAAACCATTCGGAGCGGCCGTGCAAAGAAAACCCGGGAACGGCCGTGCATCATAGGCCATGGCCGGCCATCTTGGCCCATGGAGTGGCCGAGCACTGAAGTGACCTGGCCGTGCCAAACCAGGAGCGACCGTGCAGCTGTTTTAGGAGCGGCCGTGCAAGTCTCCAAGATTCAAATTCAAAACTGGCGCCAAAGAGGACACGGCCGTGCAAAATCCTTGACACGGCCGTGCAAATCGTGGATCGCATGTAAAGGCACCTTTTGATGGCACCCAATTGAAGAGTCTCCTCCCATTTATAAATAGGACCCTTGTAATCAGTCTTAAAAAACGAATTCTTAGAGAGAAATTACTGATATTAGAGAGATAAAAGATACAAAGATTTATAACAACAATTTTCCAAAGGAGTTTGAAGATCAAAGTCATTATTTGTTCTTGGAATCACTTTGGAGGAAAAGCAATAAAAGTGAAGCATTATTCTCAGCAATCATATGTCTTTCTTACTCAATCTCTATTTATACTTTTCTGTTTATTTATGGCTTGTGAGTAATCCCCCATATTCTTGGGGTTGGAAACTCAAAAGCATGCTTATTCATCATTTAAAAATATTTAGTCTTGTCTTCTTTCTTCATCTAAAACAATCTCTTTATATTATTCTCTAAATGCCTTACATTTTGGCGATATCCAATTTGTATGATTCAGTCAATTGAGAGAAGTACCTAGCGGAGAATCTCGATTGACGGAACCATATAAAGAAACTAGGTTCATTGATCACGAGAGTAGTTCAATGGCCTAGGGATGTTCCTTTAATGGAAAGTATGTTGACTTCCGTCCTTAATGGATTCTTACTAATTATGGTCAGCTAGAGATAAGCCGGAATGCCCGTTTGTGACAGGGCGGGGGCAAACATAAACGGATTTCTCAAACAGTTAAGACATAATTAGTGAAGAATACAAACGCTATTGTCTTAGCCCGAAATAGCGTAGGCTTGACATACCATCCTTTCTTTTTATGAAAACCTTTTATTTCTAAGACAATGACAATTTGATGAATAAGAATATGCGTATGATTTTCAATCCCGAGAATGCTTCGTTTTATAAGATTTCAATTAAAGTATTTTCTGTTTATGCTCTCTCTATTATTCTAAAACAAATTTTATCTACCCCCAATCTTTTCTATATTTTCTAAAGACAAAAATATCCCTTAAGTAAACCCTGTCTCTGTGGGATCGACTCGTACTTGCACCCGCTATATTACAATAGCTCGTGCGCTTGCGGATATAAAATAAACCGTTAGGTTTCGACCGAACAAGTTTTTGGCGCCGTTGCCGGGGACAACGATTTACTTTTTATTTTTTTTTGTCTTTACTACAAAATTTTTTTTAGTTTTTATTTTATTTTTACTATTTTGCTTTCTTGTCCTATAATCTGTTATGTTTAATTTTTCTTCAAGTGTTTTTCTTGTAGTTTATGAAACGGTCTCGGACATTCATTGACAACTTTGATCCGGAACCCGAAAGAAGCTTTCACGAAAGATTAAGAAGATTTAGAGAAACTCTACAAAACCACATGGACGGAGAACCGCAAACACCTGCTAGGACCCTACGGGACTTTGTTAACCCAAGTACCCCGGGAACTAGATCCCCTATTGTTGTGCCAAATGCCGGAGCGACAAACTTCGAGATAAAGCCGCAATTATTGCACATGGTTATGAATAACCAATACGGCACCGCCTTCGAAGATCCCCATCTACACATCCAAACATTCCTGGAATATTGTGATACTACACGTATTCAAGGTGTTACGGTGGAAGCAATCCGGATGCGCCTCTTTCCTTTCTCTCTCAAGGATAAGGCGAAACAATGGTTGAATTCGGTTCCCCAGAATTCATTAACAACATGGGACCAAATTCAAGAAGCATTCCTTGGTCGATTTTTCCCACCAAGCAAGATCGCCGTATACGAACAAAGATCACTAACTTCTGTCAAACAGATAGTGAGACTTTGTACGACGCATGGGAACGGTTCAAGGAACTTCTCAGAATGTGCCCCCACCACGGGCTTGAAAAGTGGTTGATTGTTCACACCTTCTACAACGGTCTCATTTTTAAAACAAGAGAGACCATTGATGCCGCCGCAGAGGAGCATTGATGAACAAAGGAGTCGATGAGGCATACGACCTTATCGAAAACATTGCATTGAACCATTACCAATGGTCAAACGAGAGGGAGCAGCAACAAGGTACGCCCGGTAAATATAATGTTGATGCAATTACTCTTCTCTCCTCTAAAGTTGACATGCTTTTGAAAAAGTTTGAAAATCTTAATGTCAATCCCATTGCTAGTATAAATGTGTTATGCGAACTATGTGGGTCTAACTCACATAGTACGGATAATCAGAGTTACTTGACGTCACTTCTAACGATCAAGTGAACTTCTTTAATTCTTTTGGGCAAAAAGGGGGGATGTATTCTAATACATACAATCCCGAGTGGAGGAATCACCCCAATTTTTCCTATAAGAATAACAACGTTCTTAACCCGCAATCATCTACACAACCTCCGGGATTTGCACCTAAGAATTTCAACAACAATGCAAGTACCTTCCCCCCTAAATCTAAATTAGATCTTATAATGGATTTTGTAGTGGAAAATAAAAACTCCCAAGAAAAGATCAATAATGAATTTAGGGAATGTTTTAAATTGCTAAATGCTAGGTTTGATAACTTGACAGCGCATAATAAGATGCTAGAAACCCAACAAGCTCAACAGGCTACCCCATTGAATAGACCACAAGGGAGTCTTCCCGGTCAACCTCAAAGGCCAAATGAGCAAGTTAATGTAGTAAAAACTAGGGATGAGCAAGAAAAGAAAAATGAATGCCCTAGAAATAATCATAGTCCAATCCCTCCGATGATTGAGACTAGTTTGGGGACAGAATCCCCTAGAGAAAAAGGCAAGGATTATGATGAATTCCTTGATAACCTAGATGCCATTAATGTTAACATTCCTTATTTTAGAAAAGATGAAGATATGCCTTTAGCCGTTAAACCTTTGAAAAAATTAATTTTTGAAAAAGAAAGGCTAGAAGAAAATGAGAATGTTATGTTAACGGAGGAGGTAAGCGCCGTTTTGCAAGATAAAGACCCTCCAAAATTAAAGGATCCAGGTACATTCACCATTCCTTGTTGTGTTGGCGTAATGAACATAGATAACGCTGTCCTTGACTTAGGAGCAAGCGTTAGTATAATGCCATTATCGGTTAGCGAGAAGCTTGGTATAGGGAAACTCGTAACCCACAACCATAACTCTCCAATTGGCGCACCGATCCGTTCAATACCCCGTTGGTATTATGGAAAATTTGCCTTATCGAGTAGGGAACTTAATCATCCCTGTCGACTTTGTTATCTTGGATATGGCGGAAGACCATTATATTCCCGTCATTTTAGGAAGGCCATTTCTTGCCACTGCGGGGGCAATTATAGATGTGAAAAATGGCACATTTTCCCTAAATATAGGGAAAGAAAGGGTCGAATTTGGTATGCATAGGCCAGTTCTCGAAGATCCCTATCTAGAGGCCTATACTCCTAGTGAAGAAGATTGGACCCCAAATGAAGAGACCTACACCCCTAGCGAAGAAAATTGAATTCCTAGTGAAAAAGATTTAATGGGTGAGGAAACAAAGTCAAAGGAAGAAATAAAAAATGATCCCATAAATATTGAACCTTTGATTTGCAATAATGGTTTAGATATTTCTGCATGTCCCAAAGCTAACAATGCAGTGAAAAAGTCAAAAAGAACAAAGATGGAGGTCACTTCGAGTTTCCGAAAGTGCAAAGACTATAGGTCACTTGTTCTACCCAAGAAGTCGGGATGGAAGAAATGTCTACCGCAGAAGATACTTATTACCCCGGAGGGATTGCAATGGCAAGTTGTCAATGACAAAAGGCCAACCAAGTATCATGCATCTCCTACTACCGGGAAGGGGTCAAGCTAAGGACCTAAAACAAGCATCATCGGGATGGTAACCGATGGATTATTTTTTGCTTTATTTTCGTTTTATTTTATTTTAGTTTTTATCATATTTGTTTGTGCTAACCTTGTTTTATAGGGAAAAATATTTAAAAAAAAAATGGTTTAAATTGGTTCGCACGGCCGTGCAGCTCTTCTTGAAGCGGCCGTGCAGTTCATATCGAGTTGGAGCGTGTTGACTCAGTAAAAGGGACACGGCCGTGCAAATTACTTGACACGGCCGTGCAAGACGTCTGGGAGTTGCGTCGTCTACCAAAAGACGCACCTATCCCCCTCCTCCCTCATTTACTTCATCTTCAACCTCTCTCCCTCAAAACCTCCGCCCCATCTACTTTAAATACCCTCCTACACCATCTTTTACTCACAACTTAACCCTCAAGCCTCTAAATTCCTCCAAGAAATCCCTCCTCCACCACCAAAATCACCCAAAACCCTCCTAAAACCCCAATTCCGAAAATACCAAAACCCTTCACCCATTTCAACAAATTGAAGAAGGATTACTCCGAATTAAGGTACAAGGAGGAAGCTTTTTGGTGTCTAGTGGCTGTTCATCGTAGATTACAAGCTTTTCAAACTCGATTCGGGTAATCTACTTTCTTCTTCCTTTAGCTAAGTTTTTGGGTTATTTTTGAAAATTTTCAATGGAGAGAGGGAAAGGAAAGGGAAAGGCTGCTGAGAGAGGTTCGAAAAGGTCCCGAAAGGAACCATCTCCTACCCCTAATCTAAACCCAACGCTCAATGATTTGGGTATTGAGTTCAGAGAGCCTTCCGAAGTGGCTAGATTCACTGCCCTTCATCAAAAGAGAATTAGACCAACCCAATTCCCAGATGTTCCTGTCCTTAAGGCCCTAGATGTCTACAAAAATGTAAGGAAGTTTCACATGGGATTTGGTTGTGGTGGTTTTCTTGAGTTGAATGCAAAGACTTACGAGAGAATTACTTTGGAATTCTTGTGCACTATGAGGAAGGAATTTACAATGTAAATTTGTGGAAGTACTGGGAGCAATACCAATTGATACATTTGTATTTTAGGCTTGGTGGGGAGGAGTTTCATCTTACCTCCTTCGACATAAATAGAATTTTGGGTTGGCCTGCTTTCACCAACTTTGAAACCGATTTTCCTATAGAATTTAGGGAGAATGTGTTTTGGGAACAAATAACCGGAATTCCAACCTTCAAATCCAGAACAGCAAAAGCCTCATCTATTATCCATCCCGTTCTCCGGATTATGCACAGATTCTATGCATGTACAGTTTTTGCAAGGGAAGATAAGGGAACAGTGAACAAGAAGGAGTTGTTTTTGTTATGGTCTATGGTGAGGGCTCATAGGAAGGTGAATTTGAGCCATTTCTTGATCGAGTTATTTAGTGATATCGTCTCTCCAACTTTCAATGGAGAGATCCATATTGGTGGTATTGTTACTTTGTTTGCTAACCATTTTGGGTTTATGGTGCCCGCCAATGAAGTCGCGGTTTCGGGTTCTACAAAGTTGGATATTCCAACCCTACGGGTAATGCAAATGATTTCAGATAGAGGACGTGGAGAGTACAATTGGTTGGTAGGGCCGGGTAAAACGCCCTACATTGTTTTGCCTAGTCCCATCCTCCCATTTGCCCAAACTTATCAACAACAAACATGGATCTTTCCAATTTCCATGAGTCTCGAGGAGGGCCAATCAAGCCAAGCAAACCAAGAGGAGGAAGAAGAAGAAGAAGAAGAAGGAGAGCAACATCAACCCAACCACCCCCCTTTGCCGCCGGATTTTAATGAAAGATTTGACCGGATCGAGCTTCAAAACAATCAAATAATGACCCGGTTCGACACTTTCAACAATGAATTTCATTACTTCCGGAATGATATACAATATCGTGTGGGGACGATTCAAAGGCAAGTGAACACCATCTTCAACTACGGGGTCAACAATTGGGATGATTTCCCACAACCACCTACCTACCCGTGATCCATTTTTAGTAAGTTTTTCCCTTTACCCTCCCTAGATTTAGCATTGTTCCTTGAAACATTGAGGACAATGTTCATTTCAAGTGTGGGGGGGTAAATCTATCCTTTAATTTTTCGCTTTCTAGTTTTTAAATTTTACTTGCTTTCTAGGATAGGTTTAATCGCTTTCTAGTATAATTTTTCTTTTTTAACTTAGTTGCATTTTTTTCTTTTGTATGCATGTATAATAGTATATAAAAAAAAAAATCCCTATGATGATCAAAAATCATTATCATTATGCTTGCCATTTGCCCTAGTATAAATGCCTTTATCTTTCCTCTCATATTTTCTATACACTTAGAAATCTATAAAAAGGAAAAGTATAAGGGATCTTTTTAGGAAATAATTGAAAGCCTCATAAGTTGGTATAGCACAATATAGAATCGCATCAAGAAAAATGCATTTGATTAGAAGGAATTCTTTTATGCTTGGTCATTTATGCAAACTTTGAATATATTCCTTTAAGATTGTACATTTTTTATCTTTATTAGATATTTATTCCCTTTTTAGAAGCACCTTTTTGTTTGCATCCCTTGAATCACACCCTTTCATAATTTCCATCCTTCCATTTTTTCAAATCAAGTCAAAGTAAAACACTTCTATCTTATTGCTAAAAAGAGTGACAATTGTCACCAAGCCTTAAAAACAAAAGAAACATATTATCTCCTAAGTAACTCGGGGCACGGCGTTCGGCCGGCGACGATGCTTCCTTGCCAAAACGGAAATAATATCCAAAAGTATTCTTGATCTAAGTATTAGGAACATGGGGCTCGCGACCACAATGTCTCCTACTTGAAAGGATCAAAAATAACTTAGGTCTTTTGCAAAAATATAACACGTACAAAAATAAGATAAATTTGTTTGACTTTGACGAGATTTTTCCACTACCATCATCCATTCTTCACCCTTGTGATTCAAGAATGTAATCCAATTCTTCGGAACTTCTAAATTATGAATAAATGTTTATACCTTCTCTTGTACGTCTTAAAGAAATAAAATTCATCTTTTCTAAAAAAAAATCACTCTAAAAAGTGATAAGCTTTTTCTACCAAGAAATAAAACTAAAGATTCTTCCTTCTAGCATGCTTTACTTGGTCAAAATTCTATATATGCTATATTAGGTTATTGTCTTGCATTTTATCTCTTTAAAAATACCCCTAAAATATTTCTTCCTAAAATAAATTTTTAAAGGTATTCAAAATATGATTAGATAGATAAAGGCATTATCTACAAGGCATTTAAGGGCTTGCTACTTTATTTCTGAGGGATCAATCGTATTTTTCTCCCTCTCCGTATTTCATTCTAAGTTTGCTTGGGGACAAGCAAAGGCTTAAGTGTGGGGGAGTTTGATAAGTGACTATTATATAGTCAATTATCCTAGTTTTTATATACTTTTACACAAATAAATCATCACTTTTTATTTAGTTTTTAGTATTTTTACTTACTTTTGCTATTTTATTAGATTTTACGTTTTTGGTATATTTTATACATTTCTAGACAGGTTTTAGGGTCATTTTATGACTAAAGGATACTTGGGCTAATTGGTCCGAGAGGATGGAGGAACACCAAGCAAAATAAGCACTCCAAGCTGAAAACCATTCGGAGCGGCCGTGCAGCAAAACCAGGAGCAGCCGTGCATCATAGGCCATGGCCGGCCATCTTGGCCCATGGAGTGGCCGAGCACTGAAGTGACCTGGCCGTGCCAAACCAGGAGCGACCGTGCAGCTGTTTTAGGAGCGGCCGTGCAAGTCTCCAAGATTCAAATTCAAAACTGGCGCCAAAGAGGACACGGCCGTGCAAAATCCTTGACACGGCCGTGCAAATCGTGACTGCAGATGTAAAGGCACCTTTTGATGGCACCCAATTGAAGAGTCTCCTCCCATTTATAAATAGGACCCTTGTAATCAGTCTTAAAAAACGAATTCTTAGAGAGAAATTACTGATATTAGAGAGATAAAAGATACAAAGATTTATAACAACAATTTTCCAAAGGAGTTTGAAGATCAAAGTCATTATTTGTTCTTGAAATCACTTTGGAGGAAAAGCAATAAAAGTGAAGCATTATTCTCAGCAATCATAAGTCTTTCTTACTCAATCTCTATTTATACTTTTCTGTTTATTTATGGCTTGTGAGTAATCCCCCATATTCTTGGGGTTGGAAACTCAAAAGCATGCTTATTCATCATTTAAAAATAGTTAGTCTTGTCTTCTTTCTTCATCTAAAACAATCTCTTTATATTATTCTCTAAATGCTTTACATTTTGGCGATATCCAATTTGTATGATTCAGTCAATTGAGAGAAGTACCTAGCGGAGAATCTCGATTGACGGAACCATATAAAGAAACTAGGTTCATTGATCACGAGAGTAGTTCAATGGCCTAGGGATGTTCCTTTAATGGAAAGTATGTTGACTTCCGTCCTTAATGGATTCTTACTAATTATGGTCAGCTAGAGATAAGTCGGAATGCCCGTTTGTGACAGGGCGGGGGCAAACATAAACGGATTTCTCAAACAGTTAGGACATAATTAGTGAAGAATACAAACGCTATTGTCTTAGCCCGAAATAGCGTAGGCTTGACATACCATCCTTGCTTTTTATGAAAACCTTTTATTTCTAAGACAATGACAATTTGATGAATAAGAATATGCGTATGATTTCCAATCCCGAGAATGCTTCGTTTTATAAGATTTCAATTAAAGTATTTTCTGTTTATGCTCTCTCTATTATTCTAAAACAAATTTTATCTACCCCCAATCTTTTCTATATTTTCTAAAGACAAAAATATCCCTTAAGTAAACCCTGTCTCTGTGGGATCGACTCGTACTTGCACCCGCTATATTACAATAGCCCGTGCGCTTGCGAATATAAAATAAACCGTTAGGTTTCGACCGAACAGGAGGCTGGTGCTTTGCTTCTGAAGCCGGTGGAAGGTGTTGAGGCCTCCACCGAGGGAGAAAAAGAAGGGCAGGACGCACATGCTGAGGGGCAGGGCTCCCAGGTCATACCTTCTGAAGCTGAGGAGGCAATAAGGCGCACCAGTCTATCTGCGACCGAGGAAGTTGACGCCGAGGTGAGGACCCCTATTCATAAAAGGCCAAGGGTGGAAACCGAGGTGGCAGGCTCATCCAAGAGGATGGCAACTGGACCATCCTCGACTGCACTCTTTGCTCAGCATATAAAAACATATGCTGAGGCCGAGCAATTTGTGCAGGAGGCACGTGAAGCCCCTGTCTTTAAGGGGATGGATGTCTTAGCCCGCAAAGGCCCCCAGCTAAGGGTAGGCCGGGCAGTGATATATAGGTCCATGGACGATGAGCTCCTGGACCAACTTTTGGACTCCAGTCCCAGCATGGAGGTTCTGGCCAGTAGGAAAGGCCTTCTACTGAGTGAGGTAAGCTTTCACGGTTTTTCATTTTCCTTCCTCGTCATGTTTGTATACTTGTATTTTTCTGACTTTTCTTTGTCCTTTGTAGCTTTCCACGGTCTCGGCGTATGAGGCCATCAAATCTAAGGCGGCTGAAGTCAAAGGGCAAAAACTTGAGAAATAGGCCGAGAAGGACAAGGATGATCTGAAGAGGGCTGTGGAGCTCCTCAATAACCTCCGTCCTAACGTTAAAGCTTTTAAAATGGCAAAGGAAAAAGCCGAGGAAGAGAAGAAGGCGGCCGAAGAGGCCCTGGCCAAAGCTAAGAAGGCTGCCCGGCTCAAAGAGACTGAGCTGGAGGGGCAAAGAAATGAGGCCCTCGAGAGAGCCGAGGAGGTGTCTGCCCGGCTACAAGAGTTGGCGGCTAGCATCCTCTCTAGGGAGTCTGAGGCCGTAGCCTGTTACAAGGCTAGCTCGGCCTTTAAACAAGCCGTGGCGGAGAAGACGACCACTATGTACTCCGATGACTTTTTACACTTAGCCAGAAGGGCCATGGTGGATCCTTCTATTGGTCTCAACCTGGAGGGACTTACTCGGCTTATCTGCCAAGACTCTTACAATGAGGCAACCCGGTCAGTGCACTACCTCGTTCCTTTTTCCAGCAATGCTCTAAGGGTCATTGCCTCTCTAGATGCTCAAGATGGTCGTCCTGCTTGGGTTCCTCCTCCTCTCGATCCACATAATATACATACTCTTATTGAGAAGATTGAGGATGAGGGCATAAGTTCAGAAGACGAGGAGGCTGATGCCGCGGTGGAGCCAACTGAGGGAGCTCAAGCCGAGGAAGCTAGACCGAGCAAGTCATCATTCCCCTGCTGCTGCTG
This sequence comes from Adenophora triphylla var. japonica, assembly GCA_022495995.1. NCBI lineage: Eukaryota > Viridiplantae > Streptophyta > Magnoliopsida > Asterales > Campanulaceae > Adenophora > Adenophora triphylla. Next base: position 508,789 of record JAFEMH010001175.1, read on the forward strand.
AACAGGATGATCTTTTTGGGGGAGGTGATCAAGCTTAGGGTCTTTTTGCTTTGATTTTGCTGATGTACTATTAGAATAGGGCCTCTTTGTACTTCAACATTTCATTAATATAATGAATTTTCTTCATCTCCTTGTCGTCTTTAATTTACTACTTTGATATGAACTGCTTTTGTTTGAATGCTTTGTATTGAATGTTGATAGTTTGAATGTATGTTAAATGACTGAAATGCTGAACATTTTGCTTACGTACCCAACTTTCTTGAGAAGCCGAGTAAGGTTTCCTCGTCATTTGTATTTAGCTTTTAAACTGAGGAAGCTCGTTCGGTCTAAACACTTGGATAATTTGCAATTTTATTCATTAGGCCGAGGAAGGTGCTCGGCATAACACTTGGATTATTTTTTGTTTTATCTCTCTATGCCGAGGAAGGTTGCACAGCTATAGGTATTAGATAATTTTTGAGTACTTGTCTCTTAATCCCGAGTAGGGTCGTTCGGTTATAAGTCTTGTACAAATTTTGATGTTTTACCTCTGTATGCCGAGGAAAGTCGTTCGGTCATTGGTATTAGGTAATTTTTTCTGCTCTACCTCTCTATGCTGAGAAAGGTCATTCAGTCATAGGTGTTAGGTAATTTTTGATGCTTTACCTCTCTATGCGAGGAAGGTCGTTCGGTCATAGGTATTAGGTAAATTGGTGGGAATTTATCCCTTGAATGCCGATGAGGGAGCTTCTCGTCTATTTTCTTGCTAGTCATTTGCCTTGATGAAACTGAATTTTTATTAACTGAAATTGATTATATCAAACTGTGTAAGTGCTCCAATTTGAGCTTGTTAGAATTTTCGTTAGAAAATTAACGAAAGTTATAACATTTCTAACAATTCCTAACTATCCTAACATTTCTAACAAAGTGAGGGTAAAATGGGCATTGTTATTTAAGGTTAAACCTTAAAAAGAATCTCAAAAAGCAAAACAAAAGAAGAAAACCAAAAATGGCAATGGCTGGAAACACAAAACTCCGGCCGTTAATTTGAATTTTGAAAAAGATTATTCTTCTTGTCCAAAGTCAAGCCGCATTTAATGAACAAGCAGCACGCCGCTCGGACTCCGTCCGCGCGGATGAGATTGTCAATTTTAGAGGGCTATAAATTGAGCCCTCCATACAAAAATAAAAGGAAGAACACATTTTGCACCGATCAACCTCTCAAGGAATATAGAGAGAAAACAGTGAGAATTCACAAGAATTGTCACCTTTTTCTCTCCAATCTTTCCCAACTCATATTCATCCACTCACTCTCATATAAAATCCCTAAACACTCATACACTCAAGCAAAACACTCAAGAACACAAGGATGATTGGTAAACCCTCCTCCTCCTAACCCTAAATCTCAACCATGCATGCATCTTCAAACTACAAAATGTAGTTCTTTCATCTTCTTTCTCTAGATCTAAGAAGATCACCATGGAAGACCATCTCCATGGATGATCTTCTACAAAGATCAAAATTATTTTTAAGCTTTCTTACTTTCTTGCAAAGAAAACTCATTTTTAAAACCCTAAAAACCATTTTCAAGCATAAAATCTTGATTTCAAAGGATGAAATTCCCCTTCCCAAGCAAATGAAATGCTTAGTCCTAATGTACCCCAAGGATGGTTTGGTATAGTTGATTCACCACTAAAATGTCTAGTGATCACTAACCAAAACCTAGGGAAATGGGGACAAGCATGGATGCAAAACCCCCCTTAAAATCATATTTTCTTTCTTGAGAAGTTGCTGTCCAGTAGCAATTTTCTCAGACCTCAGTCCATGGTCTTAATTTTTGGACACAGATGAACTTGGAATTTGGTGTTGACTACAAAATACTTTTTGTAGCCAACATCCAGAGCTTTCCAGACATATTTTTACCTTATTTTTTGGGTGAGTAAAACTCCTCTTTTCAAATTTTCTTTCAGAGGCTAGTTCATCAGCTTCTGAGAATCCAGATCTCATATCTGAGGTTTCCAGAAGGTTTTGACCCCTCAAATATTCTCCAAAATGGAAAATTCCTTCGCACAAACTTTATTTAAGGTGTCTAGAACAACTTTCATTCTCTGAGTTTATCCAGATTATGAAGTTTTAAGACCCTTGAATCCCTTTTAAAATCAAAGGTCCACTGCCTTTTTCATTCTGGCAGAAATGGCTCTCAACTTCAAAAGGTCTTTTGAGTACCAAATCTCAATCCAAAAATCTTCCAAAAAATCATGGGATCAGTTTAAAGTCTTAAAAAGATATCCCAATTTTTACTCTTCTGAGTTTCAACTTATTTTGGCCAAAACACACACACACACACACAGAAATGATTTTCAGCTTGGAAGACTCGTTTTACGAGGCGCGTCGGGTGCACACTAACGTCCTTCCCGACGCGTAACATGACCTCCGAACCTAAATCTCTGATCTCGGGCTTTTTCAAAGTTTTGGCCTTCAAAATTAAAATGGCGTGGCGACTCCGTTTTCCGGTTTTATTTGGTTTTTCAAAGAAACGCAAAATCGAATTTTCCCGCGAATGGCAACATCATCACAAAGGGCGACTCCGCCGGGGACTAAGCTTTTTAATAAAAAATGGTATTCGGTATATTGGTGGAAACCACTAAATTTCCCGTTATCGCCTCCTAACACGAGTCGGGGATAAATTGTGGTCTAACAATCCCACGCACCGGTATCACCGTTTTCAAAAAAAGCTTTTGAGGGTCAAGCTTCCGTCCCGCTTTGAAAATCATTTTTGTGTGTGTGTTGATTTTTGTACAGCTTTTCATGTTGTTTTGGCCGCCTTGGAGAAATTCAAAATTTTGACTGTCGGAATAATGTCCCTAACTGTCGGAATTTCCGTGCTTACGTGCTTAAAAATCAAAAAAAAAAAATCAAACAAAAAATTTTCAAAAAAAAAAATTTCCAAAAAATCATGCATCATATTTTTTAAGACACATAAAAATCTCTATTTTACTCGTAAAAGAATATAGATCGGCACACTACGCGCACGTGACCGTACACCGCACACTACGTCCTTAACCCGGAAATCCTTGTCGCGGTCCGTTTGGTCTTATTACGCCTCTGATGAGCACAGACTACCCAAACATCCCATGGAGCCTCGTGTCGACTCACGCACTTGTCCGTGACACACTTTGTCCGAGACCCGGTTGGTTTTTAGTCCGGGTCCGTGTCATGCCCCGTCCGTGTATAGACCTTTCCTTTCAAGCCTTTGTCGGCATACCGACTCAATATCTTTCGGTCCCTAATCGCCGAAGTTCTCGCCGGTTTTCCGCCGCAGACTTTGACCAAGATATTGACCGGCGCCTTGACTTCGGTTCGACCGGCACAAATTATACACCGACTCCCAAGATTGACACCGAGTCATCAAGGATTAATGACTATTCCATGCCTAATTACGGCTTAACCGACGACAAGTCAAGATCAATCGTGGACGCTTATCGCTCCAAATCATGCCGACTTTTGTCGAGCTCCTGACATGATCTTGACTTTCGACGTCGCCTTGTCCGTAATTTACATCGAATGCTCGTTAAGACTCGATTACCCGCCGACTTTTAGGATCGTTTTTCTTTCGGTCGGTGGGACCCGCTTGCCCTATAGGACCCTCGCCCGGGCCGCCCACCCCGGGAGGTCGAAATACAGTGGAATACGAGGGGCTTATAGACGTAGTGACGGGGCCCACCGATCCAGAATCGAGTAGTTTGCGAAAAAGAAGAGCAATCTTTTCCAACCGATTAGGATAATAAAACATGTTTTAAGTAAACGTGAACGAATAACCGCATGTTGCATGAGCCTAAAGCCCAAACACCTACCCTCCTTCCATTCCTGCACATCCGAACCTTCATGTCCTTTCCTCCGCAGCCTCCGCACAAAGCTTGGTTTCGGCACCGGTCACCGTTTGATCACTGGGAAGAGTCAAGCGCGTCATCGCCTTCGCCATTTGTTCCGACTCCGGTTTCGTAATGTCTCGCATCGCCCGGTAATGATGGGGATAACGTCACTCCGCCTCCCGGACCCTCGTACAGAGCAACAAAGGGAATCCGCTAGCGTAACGTATGAGGTTACGACAGAAACACAAATAAACAAATTTTATGGAAGCTATTAAGAGTCACGGCTCGGCCGCCAAATTTCCAATCCGATGGCACCTTCACCGAAGAAGACGAGGATGCCAACCCCACTCTCGCCGCCCGATTACACCAGATGCCGCCACCCACCTCCTATGGTGCCACTACCGTAACCCATGCTCCTCGATTTTCGGGTCACCAGCCTCCCCAACCACGTACCACCTGGATCCATGCAGCCCCGACGCACAAATCAAATGGGGCAAAATCAAGCACGGAATGTCTTCTCATGGTTGGGGCTATCTCTAATGCCACAGCCTAATCGGGATCCCTCCTCGCCCGGAACCGATCAATCCGACCCTCACAAAGAATAAACCAGCTCGAATGCCGCCACAACTTGGTTCTCGGCCACGCCAGAGCCCCTCCTCGTAATGCACTAGTTCACCAAGCTCCTCACACAAATCCATTCCTCACTCGGGACTTCTATGGGTTACCAAGCCTCCATCCCTGTCATCCGAATCACCAGACCGCAGCATTCCCTGTTACACACCTTCACCACAAGCAGCCACGCAATTCAACAATCCGGACAAAGCCCCGCACTCAAGCCTACTTACGGGCCCCACTGAAATCCAAGTTATCCGGCCACATCGGGGCTGCCCCCACCTACTTTGCCGCTTGAAAATCAACAAAGAAGCCGCAAGGTTCTATCCTTTTGCTCAGTGCTCCTACTCATGCTCCCTGTGGTAACTCACCCTGTGACAAAGTTTTCACCTACGTCCCTGACCGGCCGTCTCTCCACCCGCCCGCTCCAGCTGGTAGCTCCTCTCTCTAGCTCAGCCCACTAGCTTGAATGCCATGGTTCCGCCACAAGACCCTCATCCGGCCCGGTTCATGGAACAACACAAGGAAATGAAAGCGCAGATCGCCGAACCGATCGCCAAGAAGTTCGCTCTTCCGCCTACTGCACCTGACTCCATTGTTCCCCGCCCCACAAATTCGTGATGCCAAATCTGGATCTCTTTGATGGGACCGCATGTCCCAAAACCCATTTGGACACATATACCTTGGCGATGAAAGCCAAAGGATGTACCAATCGCCACTGGCCGACTATTTCGCTATCCTTGAAGTCCAAGGCCTTAAAATGGTTCTTCCGTTTGAAACCCGGCCGTGGCCACATGGGACCAGATTACCAATGCCTTCACGAGAAATATAAGGCCAACTTGGAATGGGAAACAAATAGGGTTGACCTACAAACAACAAAGGCAAATGTCCCGATGAGAATGTTGGGGACTTCTACAAGCGGTGGAATCTCAAACTCAATGAAATGGCCATCCCTCCTTCCGAAGAGGAACAACTGACATCTTCCAAACCATGCTTGAAACCACATTCGAGAGCCTCCTCGCCACTTCCCATACTCGTACTTGCGGGGCCATGGTTAACTCTCAGCCTAAGTTTGAAAAGGCCTACAATCAAGAACCGGCCGTCGCACTCGCCATACAGATATCGGGCTCCTCCCGCAAACACCGCCCTCAAGCCTCGCCAAAGGCAAAGAGACGATTAACTATGCGGGACAGAATGTAATAACACGACTCCTTTTGCTCCCAGAAACCGGCCGAGCCTGCATCACGGGTCATAAATCTCGAAAACTTTGGAATGCCCCCGAATGACATCTTTAGGGACTCGGTGAAAGAAGGCTTGCCGCGGCCTTTGGAGAATTTCCAACCCGTAAATCCGAATGCTCCCGTGGATACTACAAAGTATTGTGCCTTTCATCAAGCTCACTGACATCTCGATCGACAACCGCTTTACTCAAAAGGCAATTCAGGCTAATAGAGCAAGGAAAGTTGGAAGGCCCCGAGGGGCCCAACACAGCCAAAAATCCGCCGCCACGGAACCATAATCGTGTGAATATGATTGAATGCGGAGAATCTTCACACGCCCAGAAGATGCCGATGAAGGTCCCCAAATACCCGTGGCCAATCTCGTCGAGGATCCCGACCCGATTCCCCGCCTCGAGGATATCGAACGAATCAACCCATCTTGGTCTCATGTCGAGACTCCTTGCAAGAATACGAGGCCCGCTATTTTTCGGGTGAAGGGAAGGCCGATACCGAAGAACCGGGCCGTTCCGCCGTAACATGAAAGAACTATTTATACAAGATGGTTAGAACAACAAGAAAGATTGAGCAAGAAAGTTTCCGCGAGCACCCGTGATCGGGGCTTATCAAGAAAGAGGCCGAAGAGCATCTCGGAGCTAGTACACTTCTGCAAATTGGCTCTAGGAGAGCCCGAATATGATCCCGAGAACAAATAAGAATCTAAGAGGAGGATTCCTTCTATATCCTACCCGGTGTCAAATACGTGCCACCCCCTCTCACTCTTCCCCCGCAATTTCGGGAGGAGAAGCCGAGTCACAATTGCCACTTCCGGAATGGGAACATATGACAACTTTTGCGGCCGCACGCACCCATATTCCCCAACGGGTTTGATCGACGTTCCTCTCACCCGAAATCCCCGTAGTACGTGGGAATGATTCCGATGACAGCAATGATGATGATGATGATGATGACGAGAGCGAAGAGCCAATCGAGGCCCCGATCCGAAACAACTGAACGATCATGCCGAAATAAGCCCATGGGAGCCGTGCACAATGGTTGGTTATCGCTAAGCGACGACGAAGAAACTTCTAAGACGAATATGAGACCGAGGACATGAAGGCCATGAAGTTTCATGGATTCGAGCACGTGGATGTCTTAGAATTCAACACTGCTACCATGCTTGGGGGAAAGGGTTTTCGTGTGTCCGATCCAGCCGATAGTCGAAGATCTCGATCGAAAGAGGAAAATTAACTCCCATCCGCCCAAATGAAAAGATAACCACGGTTAGATCAAATCCACCCTTAACAAAGTAACACTCCTTGTCGTGGTTACCTAAGAAGAGGTCACCTTCCCCGAATGTATGTCGCCTTTCGTAGAAGTCCTAGAAACCGGCATGATACCGGATGCGCCTCCCACGCGTAACGCTATAATCATCTCCAACTCGAGTATTACGTAAGGGAATCGTAATGGCCGCACTATACCGAGGATGAGATCGAAAAGCCGCCAAGTCCCGACAATAGCGACTCTTGTTGCATGATAACTATGAGCAAGGCCGGCCATGAGAATGAATCTGGAGGACGCCCTAGCTCGCGGGCCATCCAAGGGGCAACAACACAACCCCAAACCCAAAAGCCTCGTGACTTGGGAAGCGGTTATAAGGGCCGCCTCAGAAGAAGCCAAGATGGGCTCGGCCTCTTTGCTATCGTCACTAGACTCCGTCGGAACCAATGGCCAATAGCCACAAGTGGCTCCCCCATCGACCCTAGCAAAGATTGAAGAAACTCCCAAGAGACGATCGATGAGGAAGTTAATCTGGCTTGACCCGATCCGGGCGTATTTTCCAAGGAAATCCCAAGGCGTATAAGAAGGCCACGTACTCAAGCACCAAAAGAAGATCGCCGCCCCTACGCTAAGACAAACAAACCTGCACTTAAAAAAGAGGATCCCGTGCTCACCCCTTGAAGCAAACACAAAGCCAACATTTCCCTCTCGGTCTCTACTCACCTCGTCATATCCCCATAAGCCGAAGCCGGAAGAAAGCCCGCTCGCACTCGTGCCTATTGATGCTACTCCCGATGATGTGGTACACTGATTGGAAACATCCACTACGGGAACATAATCACTTTCACGTATCTCGACCTCCCTCAATTTGGGGCCGATCATAATGAGCCTCTCTTCATCACACAGTGACGAACGACGCTCCTCTGGTCCCTGGTTGATAATGGGTCCGGAATGAACATTCTTCCAAAGAAAGATCATGAGCTTGCTTGATATCAAGACTACGTACTTGAAGCCTTCTTCTCTCAGCCAAAGCTTACGACTCAACATCCCGAGCAGTCCTGAGTTGCTACTTTAGACCTCCGGTTTGGACAGAGAATTGATACCTGTGGAATTCCAAAGTTATCGACATCCCGATTACTTTCAATGCCCCGCTGGGAAGACCTTGGCCGCACCAAGTCAAAGTGGGTCGCCTCAAGCCTCCACCAAAGGTGTGAAATTGCCTCGAATGGGGATCTCGACGACCATTTACTAGGGATTTAGTCACTTTAGAGGGCACGGATGACATGTGCGGAATACCTATTCTCGAAATCAAACATGATGAGGAAGGTCACATGCTAACGGGCTTCACGGCCGAGCCTCCCAAGGCCCAAGTGTGCAACATAGATCTCGACTGGCCACTGATAAAATCCCACCTGGCCTTGAAAATGATGAGAAAAATGAGCTATCTACCTCGGCCCTGGCCCGGGGAAGCGCCAACAAGGAACTTTCAAACTCATCGAAGTAAAAGGACAAAATACTGCCACGGCCGATATGAGGCCTCCCCAAATGACACCGCAAAGGGAAAAAGATTTGAAGCCGCCACAGAAAGGTCCCGCCGACAATCCCAAATCTCTCCCCTTCACCCTAATTTGGTCGACTACTTTGTAAAGGGTCCCACACAACCAGAAACATCACAGAGCCCACTCCTACGGCAGATGGATAAAGCTACAGGATAGCCTCAACAAGTTCGTAGGAACCAAGGCTAACCCGGTCCGTAGAATGTTCCCGGACCTACCCAAGATACCCGGGGCTACCACCGCCATGAAAAGTGAGTATACCTTCGTAGGTGTGCTCGACTCGGTGGAACAGCCGAGAAGCTCACAACCACTATTCCTATCGCCCAGAAGATCCGAAACCCGAATTCGAACCGACAAAGGCTAAAAGCTAAGGCCACGGAATTTCCCTCGATGATTGGGATGGTCTCGATTATGCAAGAATTGTTCGAAGAAAAGTCCAGGTGCAGAGACTCATGATTGATCTCAGCCACCCAAGAGATGATAGCAAGAATTGAGAAAGGAAAACAAAAACAGCCGACAGCTTCCGAGTCACGAGGCCACCAACAAAGAAAGCCGCTAAGAAATTGGGAAAACCTCTCAGCCCGTCCGCGACCAAGGAAGAAATGATCACCAAGCTTGGATTGGTCCCCCGTCCCTTTGTGTCAATCTAGGGACAAGTCCTCCCGCCTCTCTTTGTTAAGATCAAGTCTCTAGGGTCGTCCGACGGCCTTACGCCCGAGACTACGAGTCAGTAGCAAGCGCCGTATTCCCTTTCGTTTTCAATGAAATGACGAACCTTTCGAGTATCCCTTGATTGCCGCTTTAACTAATGACGAATAAAAAAACACTTAATAATAATTCATTAGATAAAGAAGCGTACACATTAAACGAAAAAAAAAAAGAAAAATCAAACAAAAAAAAAAATCTTTAAGCGGGTTGTCAGGAAGAGGAAAATCGAGCCCAAGGCCAAGAGATTTTGACGAGTGAGAATTTGGGAGCTGCGGAAGAGCCTAAGAGACGCATTGGTGATTTCTTCGAAGGAATCGGAAAGGATGCTCTGCAAAGTCCTACAAAATCCTCAACTCAAGGAAAGTAGCCCTCTTCATCAAAGAAAACATCATATGCAGATACGGGTTGCCCGCCGAAATCATTTCGTATAATGGATTCCACTTGAAGGGAATGTGACGGAGTTCTTTGGCGGTAATTCCGAATAACCCGTCACAAGTCATCACCCTACGTGCCCCAAACCAACGGAGCCGTCGAAGAAGCAAACAAGACTTTGGAAAATATCATCAGGAAGATGGTTGTCCGGGCGAGAGATTGGCCCGAGAAGTTACACACTTGGCACTGCGGGGCTCTGAACATCGGGCCAACGGCAAGAATCGGGGAAACACCGTTTGCTCCTCACATACGGAATGGGAGCCGTACTCCCAATCGAGCCGGAAATACCCTCGCTCAGGTATACTACTGGAAAGCCGGATCAACGAGGTCGAATGGCTCCAGCAGTCGCCATGATGAATTGGCTCTACTAGACGAGCACCGACCGAAGGCCATGGAACACATCCGAGCCTACCAAGGAAGGATGGCGTAGCCTTCGACAAGAAAGTAAAGCATCGGGAGATCCGAGAAGGTGATCTCGTTCTAAGAAAAGCCCCTGGTCCGTATCAACCCTCTCGGCAAATGGGAGCTCGTATGGGTCGGGCCATATGTCGTCCGTAAGATCTTCTCCGAGGAGCCATGCAACTTGCGGACCTCGACGGGAATCCCTTTGTACACCCGGTGAATGGTGACAAGCCGAGATACTACGCATAAAAAAAAAAAAACCAAAAAAAAGACCAAAAAAAAACAAACAAAAAAGAGTGCTAAAAAGAGTAATACCCAACTAGGTTAGAAACCCGAAAAGGGCGGCCTAGGTAAAAACGAGGTTGCACCAAAAAAAAAAAAGACCAAAAAAACAAAAAAAAGAGTGCTAAAAGAGTAATACCCAACTAGGTTAGAAACCCGAAAAGGGCGGCCTAGGTAAAAAACGAGGTTGCACCAAAAAAAAACAAAAAAAAAAAAAACAAAAAAGAGTTCACTTAGGGTTGAACTACGAAGACTGAGCTCCTCAAAATGAGGGAACGTAGGGCGGAAACGGTTCGGTCTAAAGCACAAATAAAAGCCATACTTTGGCATCAATACAATTGGTCGAGACCATGAAAGCTGTCTCGAAAAACTCTAAAGCAATTCAAATATTCATTACAAGTTAAAAGCTCTTTGATGAGTCCAAGCCCGATTCATTCCTACAACGGCAACCTCGCTAAAAGAAAACTAAGATACATAATCAAACTAATGTGTCCGTCATGGCAAGAAAGGGATACTTGGAAACCTCGTAGTCACTCCAAGCCACTCGTCTTGGCCTCTCCCTTCTTCTTCCTCCGAGTCTTTCTCTTCGAACCGGAAAAATGTCGGTATTCCTCCTACCAAGCTCTGGTATAGGAACAGGGTCTATCAAACCGGCCTCTGTCGGGGCCTTAGTAGCCCTAGCGTCATCCCTCATCTCCCGTAACTAGCCGGTAACATAGGAGCCCTCCTCTCCTGTCTCTTGACGTAAGCCTCATAATCGAGTCGCGGCGTCTCCGCTCCTTGTCATGAGGATGGCCCTCGCCTCGGCCCTCCTCCTCTCGAAAGCAGTCGGGTCCTCCGCACCCATAATGGCCTCACGCCGCCTCAAAATAGCCACCCGAGTCCCTCCCGGATGCCCCTCGTACCAATCCAGTACCAAGTGGTCAAGAACACCGGTCTCTGACGCTCGAGAATGACCCGAGGAGGAAAGGCATCATACCTCCATGCTCGGGAAAGAAATGGAAACACCGAGGGATCATCCATGGAAACAGAGCCACCACCACGGTGGCTACATCATCAAAACCTCTCCAAAGGAACCTGCTCCAAGCCAAACCGCCTAAGGACCGGAGCCGGAATGTGAAACCGGATCGAGAAAGCCCGGAAGCATAACCACATGGGACCGTCTGAAGCACTCTGCGAGTCTCCACCCGCCAATGAGGCACCAACCATCGATATCTTCGATCTGGCGACCCGCCATCCAACGCTCCCACGAGCCCCGATCATCAAAATCTACATCAACACCTCTCCGGCAAAAGTCCAAGGCCCGATCATATCGTAGGTTTCCCGAAGAACCCCAAAGCGCTCCATCGCCCACGGGGTCAAGAGGAACGGGCCGCCCCCGTGCATATACCGCCGTCCGTAGCTAATCTGTCGAGAGCATGAAAAGTCTCCCCAAGAATCAAAGGAACGACATCTCTCGCCTGTGCGACGGTGAACGACAACATCCAAGCGAGACCGATGGCGAGATCCCAAAGGAATAGACCATGAATGTGGGGTGCCAAACATACAAAGTGCAAAGGCATCCCAATAGGCATCATCCACCAAGCCTAGGCCCCTAAATCTGTCGGGAAGACCGGAAATATCGAAATGATCGGGACCGCGGATCATACCTTGCGCTTCCTCCGGGGAAAGATGAAGGAGGACGCACAATCTGTCAACAAAGAAGCTCCTCGGGCAAAGGAACCGCTATCTCTTCCACCTCCGACCTCCAAGCAAGACCCGAAATTCTTCCACAGTCGGAACAATCTCGTTGAAGGAAAGGCAAAAGACATGCCTTCTAGTATCCCAAAACGAAGAAGAAGCTCTTAAGAGGTCATAATCCGGAACCAATTCTTTGAGAGACCACAAGCATCGTACCTTGTACCTTTCTTCAAAGAATGATCTTCTCTCGTGCATGATCTCCCTACACCACTCCTTGAACTTTTCAAAGAACAATATTTGCCTTTCTTTGGACAATTTTGGAGAATTTTTGGCCATTTCCATGGTTTTCTCTCTTTCTCCCGAAAATGGTCAAGACCTGGAGGTTGAAGAGATATTCGAATTTGAAATAAAGCAAGACCAGTGTCGGAACCAAATTAAAGGACAGTGTCGAACCGCCCTATCCGCGCTGATGAGTTTGCCGAAAAAAAAAAAAAATCTCGCAAATATGCCCAAGCCTGCTACACCAAAAGAGGAATATTCCGTCCCGGTTGCTCGAAACCTGTGCAAAAAAACCCTCCCCAAACCGGTCCATATACCAAACACCCTTGCAAAAAAAAAAAAAAAAAAAAAAACCAAGGCTCATGCAACACCGCATTCATATTGCATTGCATTCATAAAATAAAATCCTAAATTATTACATTCCAAAAAAAAAAAAGAGAGTGTGCATAAAAAAAAACAAACAAACATAAATAAAATCCTAAAATATTACATCCAAAAAAAAAATGTGCATAATCTGTACAAATCTAAATCTCAAAAAGAAAAATAAAAAATCAATCGGAGTCTCCAGCGCCCGATGTCTCCCCCCGGCCCCTCTTGCGACTCGGGCCCGCCTCCTCAGGGAGCCACGAAAATCTCGGGCTCAGAATCGTCCTCGTCTCCGGAGAGAGGCTCGTCAGGACCAACCGGCCACGCTCACGATAGGGCAAGCCGAGATCCGCGAAAAATCGTACCCGAAGGTGAAGGCGTCTGACTCCCGCACGTACGAAGACGACCCGCCATGCCGCCAAACGTGTCCCCGCCCGTGTGGATCCCCGAGAATGACGTGATCCGAAGGCAG